>CAJVRI010001323.1:7170000-7640000 GCA_911649635.1 Poeciliopsis gracilis | reverse complement strand
ACTGTCGGATGGGATTCCCGTAGCGGACGTCCTGCCTCCGGCTACGTCTAAATGGGTCAGACCAGTATTGCCAAATAAGGAGAGAAAAACATCATAAAGCAACTGCAAGCCATTCAAAGCCGTTCAGTGACACATAAAAACCAAATGAAGAGGAAAACACAAACAGATAACAACAAATCTCCAGCTTTTGACATTTGACTTTACATTTCTTATACATATACATTTATGTATAAGAACATATTAGTCTTGTTAAGCTGAGTGTACCCACAGATCTTAACAAAATCACCCAAACAGCCAGTCGGCCATACAGGCAGGTTGATTTCAGTATCGCTGAACCAACTGATCCAATTATTGGGTTAGTAATCGGGTACGTTCTGCGTACCGGTGAGCGGTGAACTCGCTGACCGAGCGGCTGGTGCTCACCTCTTCTGTGATGCCGAGTACCGGGAGCAGGACTTGCCGTCCCAGGCGCAGTACGGGTCTCTGGCCAGGCAGCAGTCGGCGCACGCCTCCCCGTACACGTCGCACCGGTGGAGAGCCAGCTGGGTCAGGCCGACCGCAGAGGACACGTACAGTTGTTGCTGTTAACGCAAAAAAGGACGGCACTAAGAGTTAGAAGAAGAAGGGGTAAATTATTTGAAGATTATTGCAGGCATAATTTGTTTTATGATCGGGGGTTTGAAGCACATCCACCCGGCAGGTTGCGCTTGACCCCGACTCTGTATCTTTGTCGGTCGTTATTTCTAGCTCAGTTTAGAAAACCAGAAGCAAATCCGTGTTTGCGCTCGGTTACCCTTTTGGATGAGATCTTCATCGTCGTTATAGGAGTGGGAACCTGGACATAGAAGCAAAGAAACTCTGTTAGCTTTTCTCTTTGAGAACAAGCAACCAGTGAAAGTGTGATGCTGAGTCTTTAATGGTTCACCTTAAAGACTTCGACCTCCTCCAGAACCAGCTCCTCGGTCTGCAGGTCGTCTCTGGGCAGAACGATGACTTTCTGAACTGTTCCCTTGTCTGCGGAGCACAAGACACGCCCATCAGCCACGCGGCTGCCGCCCCACCGCCCGCCTCTCTGCAGCCCTTCACAGGCTCCATCAACTCGCTGTAGACATAACTCTCACCGGGTTAACCTATCATTTTCTCCAATCACGTAAAGTTCTCTTTTTGCTGACTGCGTCTCTCACCTGTTTGGGAGGCGTTCTCTGCTCCATTTGCTTTCTTGGTACCTGAGATTTATGACGTCCTCTGAACCCCGACACGCATCGTTCTGCGTACCGGTGACGCTCAGACGCACTAAAAAGTCAGAAGGCGCCACACGCAGCATGCGGTGGCAGCCGCGGCCTCATCAGGCTAACGGGTACGCCAACTTTGACCCTCCCTCCTCCCCCACTGTTCTTTTGCCTCCTGCTGCTCATCCTGCTCTGCCCACCAGGTACATGTCTTCTTGTTGTTTACTCCATGTGAGCAGAGAGAGGTGAGAAAAACCCTTTGATTGGTTACGTTTCCACTCGAGTACAAAAAGGAAAGAATAACGGATTGCTGTGGAGACGAGAGCCCCTCATTTCCATAGGGTTTATTTCCACAGGGGGGGGGGGGTCGTGTCCTCAGTGTCACTCGGTGTGTCGACTCGGGTCAAAGGGTTCATGGGTTCACCTTCATCAGCTAGAAACTAAACGTGAGGAACGCTGGTTCTGTCCATCATTTCAGGCAAATATTCCCTCAATTCACATTTACATTTATGTAGCATAGACTGACCTTCGGCTTTTCACCTTTTACTCACAAAAACTGCTGATTGTGACACAAAGACAATCAGAAGTAAAAAACAACATTTTTTGTCGGTTCATTTGGACTGACTTTCATTCCTGTTGTTAAATAGTTTAGTTTTTGGTAAGTAACAGCTACAACGACATAATGGGATGCACGTTAATAAAAGTAATAACATGTAAATAAATGAATTAAACTATAAATGACATAACTCTCATAACTGATGCAGTTTTTCTGTCATCGTGTAATTTAGTCTTGGACTGAGCCAATCAAATCACATCTTAAGTTAAAAAAAAAACAAAAAAAAAAACCCTCACCAGTTCCTAAGAAGAGCACTTCATAGTTGCCGTCTGCAGCCGTCACCTGGTCCACTGAGATGGTGGTGAACTCATAGTCCACGTTGGTTCGGACCACCAGGGGGCGCTTGTGCACTGGGTAGACTGCGTTGTGCATAGCAGGGTGATTCCTCATGAAGTTGATCACTTCATCCGGGTAGTCCTTTGTGGACTTCATGCTGGGCGTAAATGTTCCTCCGGGGCACTGAGGGAGAAAAACAACAGCAACCTGAGCAGGAGCGCAACATCTTTTATTTTTATTATAATGTTTTCTTTTAAAGGTCTCCCCCCACAAGAATTGCTGCTCAAAATGAAGCCCAGCAGCTACAACTTCAGCTTGGATATGCTGATGCCTGGATGTTGCTCAGCTGCTTAGAGGTAAAAGGAGGGGCTTACAGTGCCGGGGCGAGGGTACGGGATCTTCCCCGTGTACGCCACCCACTGGTAATTGGGACCCTCTTTGTGGGCGAAGGGCCCGTTGAAGACCATGCGGATGTCGGCCATGGAGTAAACGCACACGGCCGAGCCTTTGAACACGGACCTGTGGTGAAAACGTGAGAGCGGGTTAATTCGCCTCACAGGTGGCGGCGACGGAAACACAGCAGGTTCTGTTTTCAGTGAAGGGAACAAACCCGGAGACGGTGAAGACTCCGTAGATGACGGGGTTCTTTGTGTCCTGTGTTGGCTGGATGTAAACGTCTCCTGTAAGGAAGAACAGAAAAAAAAAAAAATCTCATAAGCGGCAACTTGAAACCAAAATAAAAGGTTTGCCTTCCTGCAGCACAGAGCTAAATCAACCTAGGACTATGAAAGGTAGAATGTCTTGAGAGTGAACAATTTTAACTTGTGTAGAACGACCTAGTCAAAGTCCGGACCTACAACCAATTGAGAATCTGTTGCATATTTGAAAAAATAGAAACAGACAAAAAAACAACATCTGCTCTCCAAATGTTTTTCATCCAAACCAACGGAGGTTGAGGTATTTCGCAAGTAAAGAATGATAAAAAACCCCAAAACTTTTCAGTCTCTAGAGTTGACTGAGAAGCGGAGACATACTGTATGCATGCAACACATTTTAGGTTTATGTCTGTCAAAACCACTAAAGACTTTAAAACACTCCCGTTAGTTTACAAATTACTGAATAGCTTAGCACAAAGACACATTAAAGATCTGTTGCTGTTTCAACCTTTCAGACCTCTCAGGTTCTGGTTCTGGTTCTGTAGCATTCAGCTTCTATGCACCACAGATCTGGAACTGTGATTATCTGGAAGAAACTTCCAGAAAACTGCAAAACAGCCGAAACCCTTAGCTCCTTTAAATCAAGGCTGAAACCATTTGTCTTTGATTCATAATAACTGGAGTTTCGATCAATAAATTTGATGTGCATTTCCTTGATGATTTGGACAAAATGTCATGTTTATTGTTTATTTGATGTTTTTTGTTGATAAAATGTGCTAAACAAATAAACTCGACTTAAAAGTTGTGGCTGTAATGACACAAAATCAAAAGCATTTCAAAGGGTATAACATTGTTTTTTTTTGTTTTTTTTAGGAGGTTCTGAATCTCATCTCACAGGTCAGCAGCAGCATCATAAGGACTGAAGCCTGGTCTTTAGCTCCCTGAATCCCAAACATTCCCACTAGTTGTCCCGCAGAGCTCTGACGCCGGCACTGCCTGATTTAGCTCATCCTTTGTTTGATGCCAAGTACAGGTGATAAGTCTTCCTGCTGTTTCAGAACCTGACCTAAATACTGCTCCCAGGAGACAGCCGTGTTCGCTGCCTGCGACAGGACAAAGGCCGTCAACACGAGCTGCTATAACCTAGTTGGAAAAAAAAAAAACCTGTTTGGTTAAAAAAAAAAAAAAAGAAGAAGAAGTCAGGCTAAAAATACAGCGTTAGCGCTCCGAAAGCGAGGAACCGATCAGACGCTGGAAAAGAATGCGTATTCCAATCCAGATTTATGCGCTCGCTGTCTCATGTGGAGCAGCATGAGGAATTAGCTGTCAGCTTCCTGTGTGGATACTGTGATACACGGCTGGTGTGAGGATTGTCTTTGACTGTCGACTGCTGGGTTCTGGTTCAGCACTGAGGTCCTCCAGGGACCGTCTGCAGCTCCTCTCTGGAGGAAACCACGCCGCTCAGAAACATCTTCCCACCCATCCAATCTCTGCCGCAGCTGCCCCGAAACCCCCCACCCCAAAAACAAACACAGCAGCGGAACGGTCATGGGTTAAGATGGCCGCAGACCAACGAGCCGCAGACCAACGAGCCGCCACGCAACGGGCGTCACGCAACACTTGATCCTCGTCCTGACACACAGCTGTCCCAAAAATCGTGGATCTGCATGGAAGGAAACACAAGCGCACACTTGAAAGAGAGATACGTCTGAGAAGAAAAACAGATCGGAGCTTCAAAGGAAGGAAACCGAAAAGCTCTTCTGATGCGTCGGTGATGTGTTTGCTCTGGAGTGCGCATATTAAAAGCTTTAACGATTCCCATTTCATACGTTGCTTTTCTATATTTCTGAAGCATTAAAACTTTACTTGAGTTTTGTAAAGTCGACCTTTTTGAGCGTTACCTCATGTTACTCAATATCTGGAGTGTTGTCTTGATTCATGCACATCTGAGAGATCTTTCAATCTCCCACATTCAGCTCCTTCAAACTAGCCAGCAACAATTAGCAAACACCTCGTGGAACTGCACAGCTGCTGAGCTCATTATAGTAGCTACTTCTTAGTCGAACGCTGATAAAAACGTTGTTAAAGGGTTAATAGAGGAGCCATGTTGTGATGACTTCCTGTAGGTGGAGCTTCTTAAAGAGACAGAGGGACAATTTCAAGGTGTTAAATTGCAAAGCCAAACTTCCTTCAAGACATGTTTGACATGTATATAGAGTTTTTATAGCAATTGAAGTTAACATAGCTATGTGATTGTGCTATGAAATGGCACTGGGACCTGAAAAACACATGCTACCGGCCCTTTAAAAGCTGATCAGCCTTCTTTTCTGTTTGACCAATTTGTTTCTCAGCATTTGCCTGAAACAAAACACTAAATAACATGAGAAATAAGTATAAAGGAGAATTCCAGGTTGTTGACTTTCCTTTGGCAACAAGACTACGATTTTACAATGACTTTTATAGATTCGGTGGAAGCTTGTGATTCATCCCAAATCTGACTCATACAGCAGCAACTGCGCCGCATCTGTGAGGTCTCTTCACTGAGATCTCAGAAATGTGGTATTCCCTGCAAAAATATTCATATCTCTGAACATTTCAGCCAACATCCACGTTTCCTTTTTTTTTTTTTAGGATTTAGAAAACAAAGAAGATATTTTTGGCAGATGTGGTTTCAAATCTCTAAGCCACAGATCTAGATGAGGGAGGGGAGAGATAGACTGCAAATTATTTTGTATGCTTTCTGGTATTTACTGCAATAATGACAAAGTGACAATATCACTGAAAAAACCTGATAGACAAATAAATAAATATTTTTCTTTCCTAAATATTTCTGGTTCATTCAGCTTTAATATCCAAGTCTTGCAATTGGTCTTCAGTTGTGTTTAGGTCCAGACTTCCGTCCCCGTCTGTATTTCTGCACCAGCTTGTGTTAGTCCAGCTCCAAAACTCCAAGGTGAATACATTCAAGGTTGTGGATGTAACATGACACAACGTGTAAAAGTTATGCAAATACTTTTGCCATAAACTATAAACGGCCTATTTGTCTCTGTGCATCATGTGAGACAGATTTTTCTTCCATAACCACAAATTTCCAGAACCAGCATAAAAAAACACAATCAAGCCAGACAGTAAATACAAAACTCCATCATTTCCTCTCTACCTTTCCTTCTTTGAGTTGGCAGGAACAGCGGCTCTGAAATCTGACACGTGCGCCGTCTCCCACTCAGTACCCCGGCATGTCTGTCCTTGTTCCTTCACCGCTTTGCTCCACATTTATGGCCTTTAACTACAATATCCTACAATTAATCATGGGTGGCCCATAGTGACCACCATCCATCTCACAGAATCACTCTGCACTGCCGGGTCTGAGTCAACACTGAACTAACCAGTAGAGGCAGAAACCTCGTTTGGAAAAGGAAGAGCCAGAACCTTTTCCACACTTGCTCATTTATGTCAACTGACTCCACATATGAACATTTTACACTTTATGAAGTTTATGGACTACCAAGGCCCTACCTATAAAACCACGGTGGTGTTTTTACGAGTCTAAACAGGCATAGAACCAGAGTGCCAACGAGTTTCCATTACAGAAACAATCTGCCGCGTTTGTAATGCTCTTGTAGAGTTTCCAGAAAATGCAGAGGAACAACACAGGATCTGCAAATGGAGACAAATCTGGCAACCAACGGCCGATTGGGGGAGAAACAGGTTGAAGCCACGCCTCTGGAGAACAGACTGAAGTTCCAGATCATTGATCTGAACATCAACCTACTTTCTTGCAAACACTCAGGAATGTATATTCCAACAAACATTTCAAAGACCTACAGTAGTAGGATTCTTTGTGCTGTTCACACTCATAGTATCAATGACTTGAGCTTCACATGGGGATGTACAGGATGTGTGTTTGCATTCATGAGAGGTGATGCAGCCCCTCTTTGCTTCTTCTCAAAATGGAAAAAAAAATACATATGTACATATTTTTTAGTTCTTTCATTTGTTATCACATCTAAAATATTAAAGTTGCTTTGCAGATGGAAATGCGTGTACACTCACGGAGCTCGTCAAAGTGTGTTTCCATGCCGTCGGTCCCGGGCACCGAGCAGATGAGCCTGGCCTTCAGGAAGGTGCTCCACTTGTTGACCAGACAGCAGTGACCTCCATCGTCGTTCTGTTAGGGGAGATTCAGGGAGGAGGTGAGAACAAAACACAGTTTCTCCATCAGCTGCATCCCTCTGACTGTTCTTCACATAGAAAAACCAGCATGCAGGAGCTCACACACACACGCACACACACACACACACACACACGCACGCACGCACGCATGCACGCACGCACGTACGCACGCACGCACACACGCACGCACACACACACACACGTCTGGTTGTAAAGTCTGGAAGGTAGAAAGGGGTCGATGACTGGGTCAAAAAACAATTTTCTCCTCCAGCTGTTACTGAGTGAAGACAGAAATCATCCTGGTGACGACGAGTTCAGCTACATCTGTTGGTTCACATTCTTTTTCCAACCATCTACGGTGTAAGAAGTGAAAGTGTTTCAACAATATTCATTGCGTTTATGCTCCCGATTAAGATCAGTGTAAAGAACAGCAGCAAGAGCATCCAGACGTGACGTGAAGGAGCAGTGATGTGGCCGTGCCTCTGGAGGGCGCCGACGTAGTGTCCACTGGGATAGAGGGGGGAGAGTTTGTGTGTCGGGTCACTGCCCGACCCCCCACACCCTCACTTTTAAACTAATACAACAGAGAACAGCTGAGACGACAAGCGAGCAAGTACATATCGCCGCCATTATGATCACGCAACAATTTAAACCTCATGAAGATGGAAACACACACACACACACACACACACACACACACACACACACACACACACACACACACACACACTTAAAATAAGTCGTACAAACACAAACAATCAGTTCACCAATATCCAAGTACACTTGAAATAAGACAAAACTAACTTATAAGTAACTTTTAGGGGAAATATAGGAGCTTGTTTTAAGTCAGCGATTGCTTAAAAAAGATTACTCCACTTACAAAATGAAAAAAAATATCTTGTTATAAGTTAAATAACTTGCCAGCAAAACTAGATATTACTTACTATACAAGCCCCTATTTCTTGCTGAAAAGTTTCTTATTTCAAATGTACAAAGAAATTTGCACTAGAAATTACACCAAAAAATACTTGGTAAGATTTTTTTTCTCTGCAATGGCACTCGACCAGCTTTTTGTTGTGATTTATTTTTCGGCCTTTGCTTTCAGTTTCCAGCGCAGGACGTTTAATTGAATTGAAATGAAGCAGTCTTCTGGCGGTTTTTCCCCCTCCAGACAAAAATCACCTAGAAATATCAGAACTACCAGGGAGAAGAGGCCAGGGAGACCATGAGGTCAGAGGTCAGAGAGCAGTCTCACAAACAGAAGGATGCATTGTAGACAGGAAGGTTAAAAACACATGTGGATTCCAGCGTGTTAGCGTTAGCCAAACCCTGTAGCTGTTCAAACACAGCGGGCGACTCGCCTCAGGAGAGCGCAGGCTCTTCGTTTAAACGCTCCAGGTTTTCTTTTCATTAAGCTAACTGAAACCACTCCATACTGCGTGTGTGTGTGTGTGCGTGTGTGTATGTGTGTGTGTTTGCGTGTGTGTGTGTGTGTGCGTTTGTGCGTTTGTGCGTGTGTGTACACACCAGGCAGATGCGTCCAATGCGGGACTGGGTCACGGGACTCTGACCCATGTCGGAGGATTTCTCCCTGAAGAAGAAATACAGCTTGTCGTCGTTCCTCTCTGCGCTGTCCGGGATGAGGTGCACGTGAACGAAGGTGGGATCTACGTCATGAAAGAAAAAGAAAAAAGGGGGGAACACATCTGTTTGAAATCTCGCTACTGGTGGATTCGAAACACACGCAACCGCCACAGTGGACTTTACCACAC
The DNA here is from genome assembly GCA_911649635.1 of Poeciliopsis gracilis. Classification (NCBI taxonomy): domain Eukaryota; kingdom Metazoa; phylum Chordata; class Actinopteri; order Cyprinodontiformes; family Poeciliidae; genus Poeciliopsis; species Poeciliopsis gracilis. Next base: position 7,631,278 of record CAJVRI010001323.1, on the reverse strand, counting down.
GTACGGCACATTTGTGATCCTGCTTGTGTTGTGTATTAAGAAGTCATGGAGGAAAACGTGATGAAAGAGGATCGTTACCATTCAACCATCTGGAGTTGTACTGGTCTGTCCGCATTGCAGTTTTGGTCCCCAAAGTACGAAAAACGGCCGAGTCGGTTCCCATGAAGTCGACGTAGACGCCGGCGTACAGCTCTCCATCTGACAAGGAGAGAAAACAGACCAGCCCAGTTCAGGTCAACACTCTGATAAAGCACATATGTCTGTATTGTGCAGCAAAATATCTGGGCGTGAAGCAGAGTCTGTGTTCAGGAACGTCCATCCTTTTCATCAAAGCTGCACTATGCACCTTAAAATGAAATCCCCTGAAAGTGGTCGGATTAGAAATGCAAAAAAATAAATAAAACGTTTGTACTTTTGCGATGAACTTCGGCAAAAAAACTTTGACAGAAACGTGGCTGATTGAAAAATCCAGGCTGTAAGTTTGTTGAGCCTGCTCAGCTGAACGTGTTGGTTCTTCCATCTGCTCTGACGGCGCCGCTGTGAAGAGCAGGTGTACGGCTCTGCACACGCAAACAGCAGGAGAAACCAGATACTTTTCTACCCCCGTTATACACAATGTCATGGTCCCAAGCGACGCTGTGGGGAGATTGATGATGTATCATTAAAACGTCCACAGATGATTGCGTGTCTAATGTAGCGCCGAGCTGAGCAGTTGGTGGTCAATGGTAAATCTTCTGTTGTGGCGCAGGGTTCTTAATCCTTATCAACACGAACAACGGTGTCCCTTGTATGGAGCTAACTGATGGCAGTGGGAGGTTAATCCATCTTAGACGACGGTCCCGGTACCGGCCTGGTCAGCTGGTACTGCGCTAATGTGGGAAAGGGGTGCCGGTGATTTACACCCCGCAGAAAGAAGATCCCCCTTCCACTGGTGGCAACTGGTTCAGAGACCTTGTACCAAAGGACAAAGGAGGTCTGCGGCTTCTTACGGCGCTGCATCGTGATCAATTACTGCATCCACACTGGACCTTATTTTTAACTTCTTGATGTGTTTCTGGTCCTTTTCCTCAATGTCTGGAAAGATCGAAAGCTTTAAAATGAACGCCACGACACTGTGCACTAAACGACGTCAAGAAGACTTGAACACTGTCATTTCTGTACTGAAATAATAATAATAATATATGACAGAGGAATGTCACATAAACCGGGGATGAAACCAAAATTATCCCACAGGTCATTTTTGAAAGGACATCAAGCGAGTCGTCACACAACCGAACCCGCATAATACACCAACACTCACTAATCAAAGCTGACACGCTGTTGAGCTTCGGGTCGTAGGAGCACTTCCCCTTCCCAGATTCCACTTTTCCCGGCTCCAAGTGGAAAATTTCTTCCTGAAACAGAAAAAAAAAGGTTAAAAAAATAAAAGTCACAGAGACGGCAGTAAATTCAGCACTCTTCGTCTTGCCACTGATTCCCTGGAGGGGGAAGGATGAGGGAGGGAACGTGTGCGCTGCCTCTGACACCTGTGGGACCCACAGGGCCCGGTGGGGGGGCGGGATGAAGTGTTAGAATAATGAGTGTAAGTTCATACAGAAAAATGCATGCAGTGAAAGCGAGAAATTTTTAATCAACGTCCCCGTGCCGGGTCTAACTTCAGAAACGCGTCGTGGGCCGCGCCTCGCTACACGGTAAGCTGAAAACCTCTCAGCTTCTTCTCGGCGCGCACGCATGGGTGGGAGCGCGGGCTGCTGACACCTGTGATCCACCAGAGGAGGGAGGGAAAAAAACAAACAAGCCACGCATGGAGGCCAGGATGACTGATGCTCGACGCTTGTGGCTTCCCAGCACACAAGCGCGTGTGGGTGATTGGCAAAAATTTGCGTATGAGTAGGGTAAAATGAAAGCAGTGGCATGTGATGACATGTCCTGTGGCCGAGCCTTGCAAACCAGAGCGCATCTTTTTTTTTTTTTTTTCCACTCCCGTCAGGGACAGAGACTTTGGCTCTGTGCCAAACAGACTTCACTTGCAATTACCTATTCATCTTTGAAACAAAGAAAAAAAAAAGAGAGAGAGCGAGAGAGAGAGAAGGTGCAGGCTCGTTGATTCAAAGCCATGCCATAAAGTGAAGTGCAGAAAAAAATAAGAAGTTGCATATATTATGTACACCCAAAGAAAAAAAATGTGTCTGTATGGGTTCATATAGAAAGTTGACATAATCATCCTGCAGAAAAGCTGCAAAGTCCAAAAACAAAAATCAAACTAGAGCTGAAGGAAAGCCATCTATGGGTTCCAAGCCTCACTGAACGAGTCCGCCTGGACCTCAACCCTCCACACGCAAAATCTTCACTTAGTTCTGTTACATTGCAAATTACAAAGGCTGCAAAAGTATTCAATCCTCTTAAAATTGTTCTTTTTTTGTTACATTACAAACTAACTTTATGGTGTTTATTAGGATTTTATGACAGACCAACACAACTTGGCACATAAACTTAAAATGGAAAGTGTACGATGGATGGTTTTAAATGTTTAGAGGGAATCTGTGGCGGATATTTGGATTCAGGACCCTTTGCATGTATAGCAAAGGGTCCTTGTTTGCTATCTTGTTGTTCAAAATTAAACAGTTGCTTTTATCAAAAAATTGGCATAAAGAGAATTCATCACAAATGTGCACAAAACTTTGCCAAAATTCCGGTAATGTCGAAAGAACAATTTTGCAATTATGAGGTTTCCATTAAATAAGAAATTCAAACAAAATCAGGCATGAATAAGTTTGTTCATGTGAGATTTCATTAAAAAATACGCCATGACATCATCCTTGCTCCACTTCCTGTCGCCTTCCTCATGTGGTTGTTGGTCACATGAATCTTAATGCAAAAAAAAAAAATGTTTCCACTGCAGTTTTGTGAAGTTCATTAATCTGGTAGAGCTGAAAAAAAATCATCATTCATAAATGTGAACTTTTTGAAACTGCTTTGTATCCGTTAAGCAAATCAAGGTTAAAAGAAGCAAAGGTAGTGAGGTTCAACTGCAAACATAACCAAACACAGTCAACCACCTAAAGATGCAGCCTGGGCAATGAAGCAACCGTAGGACGACTTTGGAGGAGACGCAGTTTGTTGCTATGACAACTACTGGTCACCAACTCCACAAATCCTGCCTTCATGGAGCAGCGGTGAGAAACAAATCCCAAGAAGATGTTTACCACAGTCAGAGGTACAAAGGAATGGCTCAGAGCCAAATCGGCCAATTTAATCTGTTAGAATGGCCTAGTCAAAGTCCATACCTATATTGGACAGAGAATCCTTGGCAGGATTTGAGCATTTTCGTTCACAAATGCTTTCTATGCAGTTTAACTAAAATCTGGTGTCCTCATGTGGAAAGCTGACAAAAACCTGGACAGTTTTGACTCTGAATACAAGTGCAAGCCACACTTTTGAGATTTTCATTTGGTGTTTGGTATTTGAATTCTAAATATGTTTGAAAAGATACTCTATTACTTTGTGTTGGTCTGCCATAGTCATCCTAATACAATACATTAAAATCAAATCCAATGGGGCTTGAATACGTTTTAAAAGGAACTGAACTAATTTTGAAGTGAACTATTTTCACGTTAAGCCTTTTCCAAAGTCTTTCGAGTGAAGACATGTTCAAGTATGTCGCTGTTTTCCTTCCCTCACAGCGCAGCCAGTTGGATACAGATGGCTGGTGTTTGCTCTGGGCTAACATGCCCCGCTGTGGGAGTGGGTCAGATGCTGACTCGGCCTCTGTGGGGCGCAGCGCTGCTCGGGTGGGGCGACCAGGATTCACTCAAAAGAGCAACGTGAGTGATTAGAATATCCACCGATCCTGATATGAGGCTTAATATGTGGTAAATGAAACTAAATGCCATGCGCTGAAAGGGAACAAAAAGCCTGTTCAATTCAAATTGAGCCTTGTGTTTTTAGCAGCCTGATCAGCCCCATTTCACATGATAACCCCGCTCTCATGCAAAACGTGGCATTTAACACAGATACAGGAAGCGAAAACGAACAAAGGACGATGACGAGTAAGACGGTGTGCTGCGACATTGAGGAGGACACAAAGAAAGTACGAATGAAACATGAAATCCAATTTTGAGGATGGTGCACAAACTTAAAAAAAAAAAAAAAGGGCAGCAAATGTTACAAAGATAAACGGACGATGGCTTTTAGATTTAAAATGGCATTGACAGGATGTGCTCAGACACAAAGAATGGAGGGCATGCTGCTGGTGACCGCGAGCCCCGGCAGTCCGCTGGGGCCGCGGCGCAAACAGGGGCCCGCATCGCACCTTCAGTCCAAGTGTGTCGTGCACCGCGCTGGGGTCGGCCGCGCGGCTGGCCCTTCCCCTGGCCAGGGCCATCTGCAGATACATGGACGTCTAAAACAGGAAACAGCAATACAGTCTGGATGTTACGCGGCTGGCGAGGGAGGATCAAGGCCCTCCTTGTGCAGCCGGGCGAATTGCATGGGGGCACTTCTGATTGCAAAACAGGATGAAAAACTCCTCAAGTAAGACATTTACCGCTAAAGTAGGCACACCGCCTTGGAGGAAAGTGTTCATGCCTCTTGAACTTTTTCACTTTTTGTCACGTTACAAGCAGAAACGTCGATGCGTTTTACTGGGATTTTACGGGAAAGGCCAAAAAATGGTTTTTCAAAATTGCTTACAAATAAAAACGGTTCATTTTTTAACCACACATCATAATGCTGCTAACACACAGTAAGGCTGCAGTCACACTTCAGGCATATGCAATCCTTATCCAACTTTTCCATGATTGTCTAAACAGCCCAATTCAGGTCCCATCGCCCTCCGCCCCCCAAAAAAGTCCGATTTGTGCTACTTTCATATGTGGTTCTAAGTTGGATGTGTTTACAGTAGTTCCCAAAGTGTCATGTCACATTTCTCAGACTTTTACATCATTGTAGTGACTTCTGTGTTCTGTCTTCTGTGCAGACGGGTCTGCACCCGTCTGACCTCTCTATGGGGTCATAGAGAGGTCATAGAGAGGTCTGAGTGCAGTCAGTTAACTAGCAGCATGACTGATCACGCAAAAAAAAAAAAAATCTGATTTCAGCAAAAAAAATTGCAACATAGGATCGAGACCCGCTTTGTTAATATCACATTTTTAAAAAAGATTTCACAATTGTTAAAATACAAATGTGACATTTGCAGCATAATAATATAGAGAATGCTAATTTTAGTTTTGTAAATAAAAAAAATTGTAATTATATATCTTCCTTCAATTTTCTTTTCCTTATTATTTCACATGATATGCCATTAAAGTACATTAAAGTTTGTGGTTATACTGTCACAAAATGTGAAAAGGTTCAAGAGACGTTTAGCACACTACGCATGGTTGTGCTTGGTTCCACAAGAAGTTGTTGCTGTAATTTCATATCTGCAGGAAAGCCGAACAGCAGCAGTCCTCCGATCCTCCATTTAGACCAATGACTGCCAAATTATCCTAAACCTGCTAAAATCTGCAGCAAAAGCAAAAATATTTCACTGAAAACAGTTCCCAAACCCACGTGCGCACACCGCTCCAAAACTATCCTCAATGGGTCCAATCAGAGAACGACAGGCCGTCTGAATTAATAAGAACCAGGCACGTGTAAAAACTGCTTGATTCCTGACTTTTGGTTTACGAGCTGGCCCGCCTCAGAAAAGGTGCTGTCGGGGGGCATGACTCGGGCCGCCTGTTTGCTGTTCCAGAGAAAACAACAGGCCTCATTAATGGAACATTCCACTTGCACCCCATAATGGGAGCTCCCACTTCCAATTACCAAACGTCCCACATGGTAGAGTCTGGCAGGTGGCCTGCCTGGATGAATGCATGAAGCGGTGGATGGATATGCGGGCGACTGGATGGAGGTCCCTGATTAGCCTGTGGTGTTTGGGGGTGGAGGGGGGAGTCACAGGCGAACTGTGTGTTTTTAAAGGGAACTCATGCAAACCGTGCTCTCTGTGATCTCTAGAGGAAGCAGTAATGAAGCAATTTAGTGCTTTTTAAAATGGATATTCCCTTAATTGCTGTTTGGGAACAGGTGTGATATTTAAAAAAAATAAATAAAAAAAATAACAGTGAGGCATTGCTGCGGAGTGTGGCAAAGTCGTTAGTTCAGGCTTCCAATAAATGCTGAGACTAACCAGAGAGGGAGTAACTGCTGTGTGTTGAGAGGCTGGTGGCTTTACTGCATGTGGACACATGGCACCAAGAGCTGCTTTTCAAATGATGGAGGAAAGTCGTCATAATGGCTAGACTTTGGCCTGGTCCCAATACTCCCACTTCCACCCTTATGTCCTTCAAACGCTCGTTCCTGCTGAAGGGTTCGAGTGCGTTGTGTCCAAGTTCTCTTTTGCCATTTCCCCTTCAACCCACACTTTGGCTAAAGCCTGCATTACAACAGACTTTGGCAAAGTGTATTACCCACAATTCATCGCTCCATGATGAATTGTGGCAGAGATGCACTAATGTGATATTCATATCTGCATCGGTCCTGATGGTGAAAAGAGATTCTACATCGGGTATCGGTGACAATCTCCCCGATCTATTCAATCTAATCCTACCCACTGTGCTCTGAGCGATGTCAGGTTTATCATTTATTTTTAGAATTCCTAATTACACTTTCTGAACCATTTGAAAAAAGGTTCATCGTCGTTTATTTTTTTTAAACGTTTGACCGAGGAAGTCAACATATTGTTTTACATTGGCTGTTATAATCCTATTGTGTTGTTTTTACATGCTTGTGAATCTATTGGTGTATTAAAGTGAGCTGTATTGGTGCAGAGTTATCACATACATTTGAAATTCAGTGCATTTACTCTGTGCTTAAAAGCAACATTTTAATTCAGCACCGTTTTTCTGTATCGTCTGAAAGTGAACCTTAGATGTCTGTAGCAGACTCAGACGTTAAAAATGTGCACTTGAACCCTTATGTGCACTCTGACTGGAGTACACACTTCATAGAGGAGCGTATGGTGTGGTGAGCATTTCGGGACAGGCCCAATGTAAGGCGGTAGGAGGAAAAGGTTTGACAGGTGAGGCAACAAGCTGAATCCTTAATGATGCAGGTGGAGAAAACTGTTTCTATCTACTGAGATTGCCTTCTTTGGCTCCACATTGCTCCACATTCTGGTTTCTAACCTGAGGTTTACGCCCCCGGTTGACGAAGGTGCAGACTGGATTGTAGGCTCCTGTCCCGCAGATGTACAGGTGAGTCCGGTTCCATGGCTCAATTAGACGGATGAAGTTTGCACACTCCTCCTGGAGACAGGAAATACAGTAAAATTATCCCTGAAATTAAATCCAAATGAAAAGCCATTCATGTCATTTTGTTAACAGGTGCATCGTCTGCTGATTTACCAAAATGAAGCAGTACAAAAATGTAGAAATATTCCATTAATTATCATCCTGTGGAAGCCACTCTGTCATTTGTTGACGTCTGCTTGGCTAGGCAGGAGGAAATCCTTTTTTTTTTACTCGGCTGATTTCAAAACCTTTCGAACTTGCCTTCCACATTGGAAGGAAAAAAAAAACAGCAATGGAGAGAATTGCATACTTTCAATGCTCCATATTTCTGAAAGAGTGGGAATCGCTCAAACGGAACGACCCTGCAGATTTTACGATCGCCGTCTTCACGCGTACTTACGCTGGCATCCTTCCCGCTCACGAGGCATTCTGTCCGCCGTCGTTCGGACACTGGCCAATGGATCTGCAAAGGCGAGACCAGAATGTGTTTCATTGGTACGATCAAACCTGTTACACACACACACACACACACACACGAGTGTCGTTTATTGAATCGTTCGGTTAAAAACCCAAAGACAAATCCACAAATGTCAATATGAGTTCTGCTGAAATGGCTATAATGTTGACATAGTTTAATAATAGATATTAATGGCTCACATTAGTGAAACCAAAGTGAAAAAAAAAAAAAGTGCAGTCCAATAAAAGCAACCAGTAAGGCTCCTGCTGGAATGAAACAACCAGAAAGGCTGATGCATTTCAGTGGGTTTTATAGTCCAAGACAAATTAGCACATAATTCATGTGCATAATTCACATATCCATGGTTTTAAACATTGAAGTAAAATTCTGAAAAGTACGTAATGCCTATGTATTACATTCCCTTAATTCAATGGTGGAAAAGTCGTGAAGAGGGGGATGCTGAAAAAAAAAAACAGGAAGAAAACCTGCTAGAGGTTGCGAAATCCCTTGAAACTTTGACTAGACCATTGATTTCACTAGGCTAACTTTGAACATGACTATCCTATGTTTTAGAATGGCCTCATCAAAGTTCAGATCTAAAAAACTTTGACTATGCCATCATCATACATGAATGTTCTATTGTATAATCTGATCCAGCTCTGACTGGATGTTCAGACCTAACAAATGAACTTTCACTAGGTTCGTTTGTTGGTCACTAGATAATTAGTCATCTTAAGACATGACTAATTGTGTTTTAGAATGACTTAGTCAAAGTTCAGACCCAGTTCAAATCTGAGTCAAGACTTGAAAATGTATCTTCTCTCATGATCTTCATGCAATCATACTGAGCTGAAGATGTTGAACAGGCAACCAACTACATTACGTCTCCAGATGTACAAAACTGATAGAGACGTAACCTAGCAGGCTTGTGGATGCAAGAATGTATTTTAGAAAAGATGTCAAAAAGCCTTTATTTTGATTCCTCTTCACAATTGTGCTTCTTTGTGTTGTGGTTTTGGCCTGGAAGCAGCTGCTGAGGTGAAGATGTTTATCCCAGATTAGGGTCATAGTGAAAGCCATAAATAGAAGTCTTACAATATGTGGACTCTTGTTGATGTCATGGAGGTCAAGGGACAGGATGTGGTCCTTGCTGCCAACATACATGCGATCGTGGTCCTCATCCATGCGGAGGATCCGGTAGTCGGACGCATTCAGCAGGTAGGCGAAGTGATGAGCTGTACCAGTGGACCTCAGCTCTGCATGGAGACAGAAACGGTTTCGTTTGTGACAGCTGAACACATTTATGTATGCACATTTTCTCATTCACACAACTGACATACTCCTCATGCCACTGCGGCATAGCAACATGAACTTATCTGATGGTTTTCCATGACCACAGCGGTAACCTAACACCAGACATTAGAGATAAGTGCTACCAAGGGTCTGTCACTCTGTGTTGATGGGTTAATACCTCCTGAGAGGATCAAAAGATCTGGGAAATCTCCCACCAGAGACTGCCTGTGACTTTCTGTGGGAAGTCAGAGAAAACAGATGAAGCACTCTGATATGAGGTCAACAAGTGATTTCTGTGCCACAGAGTGGAGGTCCATGATGGGTTTCAACATTCCCGTTCTTGGTAGGACGCCATTCTCTGAAGGTCAGAAAAGCGCGCGAGCCCGTGGCAACACAATGTAGCGGACATGTACTGGCACGCCAAGAGGTACAAACTCTTCTGTCAGCGCGCCGTTGGAGTGTTTGTTTGATACGTTCTCCTTGGTTCAGCGACTAACTACAGGCGGAGCGGAGAAGCTGCTGCTCCAACCGCAGAGGTCACAGGCCCCACCATAGACAAACACACTCCTCTACCATCTATAATGAGAGGCAGGGACGGCTAGCGTTCACATAAATTTCTGGGCAAGCGCGAGTGCTCGCTCAAGGAGCAGGAACGTCCTGTTTCAGTGGTGAGATTTACTCTCAAACCACCTTGGAGGAATAGTTTGAGGTTCTTTTACACTAATTGTGTGGCCAGGCTGCAGTGGAAAGAAACCAGAAGGATAAGCTGTCAAGTACAATTAGCTGTGTTTGGCTTTTACACAGAGATCCAAACAGAGGTCTGCTAGGATATAACGATAGGAGGAAATGTGGGACGTCAGGCCTGTAGAGCAGCTTTTGGACACAGGGGGTTGGAGCCCCAAACCCTTAAAAAGGATTTGGGGTTGTATTTTTTTTGTAAGCTATGTATGTGTAAGTCATGTTCTATGTGGTTAAAACTGTCAAGAAACATTCCTTTGAGGTGTTTTAGAGGTCCGAACACCCAAGAATGCATAGCCATCAACATGTCCGGCATGAGGCCTTAAAATAAACACCATCTCTGGACCTTTCCAAACAGACTCCCCCGAGGAATCTGATCTTAGCCGTCTTTCCAGCCAGATCTAAATTTACCATGGGGGTTACATCAATAAGCAAGGATTAATAGCATTAGATTGGCTATATTTGTATAGTTCGATTTAATAACTGTGTCCGCCGAAGGAATGTTTACAGGTTGGCCAGGTGATTGGCATCTGTCAGAGTTCTCTCGCTGGACCCCTCAATTATTTGTGTAGGAGTCTTAAGCTGAATGATGAGTCCCCGTGTGTGTGTGTGTGTGTGTGTGTGTGTGTCTGCGATTGTACACACACAAGTGCACACACTTCCTGAGGGCCAGTTCAAGTCCTTCCTGAAGCAGGTTGTCAGCAACTCTTCAGTTTGTGTTTGTTGTCAGAGAGAAGCTGGATAAGACCATCTGTCAGCTGAGGAGGGAATGTGAGCAGCGCAAAGCAACAGTGCGCCGCACAGAGAACGGTGCATTAGGAAACAAACGTGTAATCTAATCCCACAGCCATCGGATACCGAGCGCAAAGGCTCCTTTAAATCTATAATGCAGCGAGTTCGAATCCCGGGTCCCCGGCTCAAACATCGGTGATGGCTTCTGAGTGACGTGTCTTTCCCCATAATATTGACGAAACTAACCGCTGAAGAAAACCAACCTTGTAGATCGTTCATTGTGGCCAAATCTGATAAAAAAGTCTCATATAGGATGTATACCCTTTCAACTGTTTTACAATATTTCACATTGCAACCATCCATACGCTCCAATGCATTTTATTTGGATGTTAGGTGACAGACCTCCAGTATGGGGGTTGAATACAACAATCTTTGGAGAACCACCTGCGTTTTGATGCTTTCTTTGGTCTGTAAGATGCAACTTCTGATGCTTTCACAGAACAGCTGGATTTGCACGAATATTAAACTAAACGCCATTTACTAATCTTCTGCAGTCAATTAGTTAGATTTTATTTAGGGGTATCAGAGTGACTTTGATGATTTCTCAAAACCTCTCCCAACAAATTCTCATTCCTCTTCCCTGTCTGGTGCAACTTTCTGTGGGTCTGTCACATAAAGTCTCAATAAAACACATTACTGTTTGTGAATGTCACTCTACTTTGACTTGTGGAAACTTCAGTACATTTGTAACTCACAGTATGCACAGTATTTTACACTGGATTGCTTTCTAAGAATGCGGATAAAGACTCTCTTGGAAAAGTTGGTCCAGCAATCAGACATCATTCCCCGTTCTGTCAGACTTTCCTCAGCTTAACCTCAAAGTCAACCTTCGCCTCAGGCGGGGCCACACGGCATTGTGCTCCGCTGAAATGTTGACCGAGGATGTATAATGGCAGCAGCCCAGCAGGTCTCCAGGCCGAGGCTGTTGCCTGCCAAGCTGCGTGTCACAATCAGCTTGAATGAGATGTGTAAAGAGACTGCTCTGCTCAAGAAAAACACGGTCAAGAAGCCGTTAATCATGCCGCTGTGTTAATGTGAGCCGTCATTCCCAGAGGGCGACAAAATGAGTCGCTTTTGCTGCCGGAATCATTTAAAATGCTGGCAGCTAAATCAAATTTGCGGGTGATCCCTTTGCCATTTATTGAAGCAGACGTATAAGATTGCACCCCGAGTCCCCAAACTCGCCTACAAATTTTGCAGTTGCAGATTACAATTACAGGAAAGGCTCAGGCAAGCTGAGCTGCTTTGCTTTTTGTCAGACACATTAGAGCAACACAAGAGTCTTATCCGTGAGATTTAAAGGCTGGAAGTAGAGCATAAGTGTGTATTGTAGCCAGATAAGCACTTAAAGAAACCCATTACTGCACGTAGGTTCAGTTTGTGCACCACGCTGCATGTCTGAATTTGTGCACAGGACTCCAAGAGGTTCTACAGGAGGACAGAGAGAGGTACCAGCGAGTCCTGATCTGATTCCACTCCTCAGTCTGCTGAACACAGACAATCCAGGCCTCTCGCCGAGCATCTTGTGGCGATGTTGGCCGACACGGCCCACTGCCCGTTCCCATAACTCAACGCTCCACCGCAGCTGCAAGGAAGGTCATTACCGGGGTTGGAGGACAGGGAGCGAGAGCTCAATGGCTCCTCCAGACATTTGAGCTCAAAGCTGGAATCAGAGGCCCGATAAATGATAAATGCAGAGCTGATGATTGATCGGACAGGATGTGGGAAACTGACCAAGACACAGTTGCTTTATGAATTGTAAGGTAAGCAACTTACAATTTGCATCCAGACGTGCAAGACAGCTTAACCTCAAAGTCAGAGTTACAGGTCCACAGGGCGACCTTTGTTCAACAAGTAGGACCTGATACTCTGTTGGTCTTCTGCTGAGAGCCTGATCACTACATTGGTGTAAGTACAAGTATTAGATGCTTCAGCTAAATCCCCAAAGCCTCTCTATACTCACAAACCCTTAAAAAGCCCTTAAGTCCCCCCTCCCTCCACCAGTATCTGGTTTATATGTCTAAATCGACCCATTAGGTACCTGAAGACCATTTCAATCGTTTCTTAACCCGCAACTACACAGATCTGCAAAAATAAAGGGCTGGACGATATGGTTGAAAAAACTTATGACAAGCATTTCACATCAGTCTATCAATAACTGTCGATATAATCATTGATTTATTTGTGTTAAATATCTAAAATACAACCAAACCAGTGCTGTGACCTTTCCTGTTTTATCCAAAGTTTTTCTTCCATGCCGTCGTTTTTATTTTGAAGCAGCAATGAGGCACGGTGTAAAAACCTGAAACTACTGTTGCCCAGGTTATTCAACAGGTTGTTGCTAGGTAACCAAAGATCGAGCGAGTTAGTTGATGCAGGCCGTTAGTCGTTAAGCAGGTAAACTCTTTCCTCTGCCTACAATCCCCAGAATCCTGTGCGGTTCTGCATCGGAGTTCAGTGAAGAGTCTGCATATTGAATAGAAGATACATTCTGTCAGATGCATTATCAATTGATATTGATCACATATCTATGAGGTCTATCGTTATTGATTAATTATCCAGCCCTAGAAAAATATGTTTGATGATTCTTGAATGGCACGCTAACAAAAACAACCGACGTTCAGGACTACCAGTGACGCGTGTTTAGTACTAAACAGGAAGCCCGATATTCATAGCCGGTTTTTATACTTCATTAGAAGGGTGATTACTATTAGTAGAAGTGTCCCGATACTTACAGTACCGCACAGATATTGCAGCTTTGAGTATTGAAGGATACTGAAATTCACCCATACTATATAATCACAAATCATACAAAGTTTTATTTTGTAGAGCATAATGTTAGAGAAGGTTTGATCAAGTGATATTAACGATAGTTATAAGAACAACCGACCCATTTATTATGAACAAGCATGTTTGCGTGCGGGACACAAGCAGTGCTGGACAGAAACGCTGTTAATATAATCCGACAGGAGTTTTTCTGATCGATAGACTGATTTCAGAATCGGTATCTCATCGAGACGCCTCTGAATATTAGCAATACAAGCTAATGTATTAAAGCAAGTCTCATCATTAGATGCGTCCACAAACTAATATAAAAAGTTCACATATTTAGGCTCCTAGTACATTCAATAAATAACGATTCATCATTTGCGTCAAACTCGTCGGCCATATTGGATTGAAGTGTTTGTGTTGTGAGAAACATCCATTTATCTTTATTCAGGGAGCAAGTTTCCAGGATGGGAATGTTTTTATTTCAATTGAAACTTGCAAATGTACAAGTGTTTTTTTTTTCTCTCTTTATTGAGACAAAACAACTGCTTCAGAGTTTAAAAGTGCCTCGACTGTGTGGTGGTAACAAGAAACCTTTAGAGGACTATCTGTATCTAGGCAGGTAGTGCTCTTTGAAAGAGTATGAGAAGCGCTCTCTCAGACCATAACAAGTAACTTTGTCTAAATGAGGAGTGCAAACATGGAGAAGAGATATGGCACACCGTCAGAGTGAGTTCCCCCCCCGATCCCTCCATCTAGGAGAATACTTGGCTGCTGACGCTGATCTCCGGGGCTGCAAGGCCTGCATGTTACAGCCTATCTCTCCATCTTAAATTAATAGCCGTCGGGCCACGTTTACTTTGGAAATATGTTCGGCCTGAAAAAGTTCACAGGCAGACCTCGCTCTCATGAGCGAAATAAGAAATAAGGAGGTGCACCGCATTGCAGCTTTATGGGAAATGATTCCCCCATGCTGTTATCCAAAGGAAAGCAGGGGCTGAATTGTAGGGATCGTGTTCAGTTAATGCTTCGTACCCCGCAGTGTGCTTCGGTTACCGGGCGGGACTTCCTCCCATTAAGAAGGGATAACTGAATCCAAACTGACTTAGCAGTACACAGGTAATCCCACTCAAAATACTCCTGGCAGTTTCTCAACAAAACAGCAGGTTACTGACAGAAAAACTTTAATTTTCCACTTTTTAGACAAAAAAAAAATAAAAAAATCTGTTTTTACCCCACCGTTTCATTTTCTTCTGTTCATTTGCAGCAGAGGACGATATCATGGAGCCGAAACGATGCAAGTAAACAGATTCTTCAGATCCACGTCCTTGATCCCGACAGTGGAGTGGAGTGTGTGTGTTCACCACTTGACACTGAGATGGGTGTTCCTGCACGTTGCATATTTCTCAGGTTTCAAATTGGGAGAAATTAAAAGTGCGGGCCAAAGCCTCTGCCAGCGCAGGACATGTCTCTGCCTGCAGAACTCCCTGCAGGGGAGTGTGATAAGTAGGAGGGGGAAAAGTGCGGCCAAAGGGGAGAATGAGAGGTTTGTGGTCTGATTCTTGACCCTCAAAAAACAAGGGAACCAAATGTGTAGCAACGATCGACTCGGTTTACAGCCGTTTGATTTTCAGTCTGAAAAGGAGAAAGTGGCAGCAGTAGATTTAGTCCGTCCATTTTGTTATAAAAGAAGTTTTCACAGTTTCTTAAATATGCCTGGATCTGGCATTGGCGTCAGAAATCAGTCCAATATCAATAAATAAAAAAAAGCATTGGATTATATCGGCCTGCATTTAAAATCTCCAATATAAGCCCTGTGCCTCAGGATTTCGTCTGCCCCAGGATTTCTATTCTGCAGCACTTCTATCCTGCCCACAAACCCATTAGTTAATAATTAATTGGTCAGTTGTTCTCATGCATATTGTTGTTCATTAATGTTCTCTGAATAATATCACTTGATCAAGTCTGTAATAACATTCTACACCACAAAAACAGTAACGAAAGTATATATGAGTCGTGCTGATATTGGTACCTGCCGTCACTCAAAGCTGTGATGTTGGTATTGTATCAAAAGTGAAAAGTTTATATTGCGATGCTCCACACATGCAGGCTACAGAATCAGCTGTGACTTAAATATTGAAATTGTGACCCAATAAAGCAATATCTAATCAATTAATACAACGTTACATAAAAATCAACATGACCCCACTGTGAACTAGTCACAATCTTCCAACATTTCAAATCCTTTGTGTTTTTGGTCTCCATAATTTAACTCTCTTTTCTTTACTCAATACCCAAACTTCTGTCAAAACCATTTGACACAGTTGGAGGCTTTTATTTTGTTGGTTCAGTGAGAATTCCTCATTTCTCTATCAGTTCAACAGGATAATTGAATTACTTCACAGTAAGAGTCTCATAGGATGCCACATTTAAAACACACAGCTTCATGTCAAGGCCTCAGAAATATTTATGACAGTTGTTAGTTGAAGTCGAATGTGGTGCTTGGTGCTTCTTCCAGTTTGGACCTCACACTGATGGTTAGTATGATCGGCAAACAGGACCTCATCCATCTCTGAGATATTCAAAGACAGAAAAGTTAGTGGCACTCAAAACTGACACATCTATAAATTAGAAATGGTTGTGTTCAATAAGGGCATACTGTTCTTTAGGTGGTGACATAATGTGACAAAAATACCCTATGAGCCGCCGGCACATCACAAACAAGCTGCTCTACCTGCGCAGCGCCCTGAAGCGCTTTCCAAGCCGTCAGAGAGAGGTGTGTTAGTTCACACACGCCGGAGTGGCAGGAGTGATAATTAGGGTGTTTAAGAGAGGGCGGGAGAGGTGACATGCTCTCACACATCAAAGGCCGCCCTTGTCAAGAATCCTCGGCAAATATTTTGAACGCTGTCAATGCAAAGAAGCGAGACTGCAGCTAAGAGGGTGTTATTATTTCTCAAAGTCTCTGAAGACCCGCATCTTCTGCAAACAGGACTCATAGAAGAGCACAAGGCAACTTCAGAGAGATCCTGGAGGTGGTGGGGAGGGGGAGGGGGAGGCGAGCTGCAAAGGAGGCGGGTGGGTCAACTTTTAATAGGGTGCATTAATGAGCCGAGACGCCACAGGCGACAGTGACACAGGTTTTAGAGACCTGCTCAATGGAATGATTTTCATTAATTCAGGTGAGCCTCAGCTGTCTGCTGCCTCCGGGCCTGTGTGAATATTGTCTGGTTTGTATGTTTGTTGAAATTTAGATTGAGCGTACAGACAGCTGCAAATCTGCTGCATGATCTGGTAAACCTGTTTTGGTCCGTCTTTATCTTTCTCTAACCTGCTGTTGTTTCTTAAGTAGATTCCCGTTTTCTTCTCCGGTACAAACAAGCTAATCCTCCTGAGCTCCAGATTAATTCTCTGCAGATGATACTTTGTTGTAATTTGGAAATATGTTTTTGGGTTTTTTTTTTTAACAAAAGACAAAAGACAAGCACGACCCACATTCTTTGAGCAAGTAGAGCTTTAACCCAGACATTGAAAAACATGAAAAATAAAATTCAACCTTTTAGACGGTTTTACAGGAGTACTTTGAAAGTATAAGGTTTCCATATCTTTTTTTTGGTAAACTTTTTGTGTATTGTTATCTTTAAAAAGTCCTGCTCTGTGAGGAGGAGCTGCACCTCTGAGGCGGAGCTAGGTCTGTGACTTTTGCACAGTGGAGTGGTCGCCATAGGAGATTAAAGGATTACTCAAACATGCATGGAAGAATCAAGGCAACACTCCAGGTTTGGTTTTAATGAGATACACAATGCAAAGCTAAAAAAAGGGGTCAACCTTACATAATAATGACCCTTTAAATATAGTATTAAACATGCAAGTGGTGCACAAAAATTCTAGACTTTGTAATGATCACATAAAATCTTTCTAAGGATATTCTATGTACTTTATTTTTGGTTAATTTGGTAGTGTGAATCACAGAGCCAAGGTTTTTCCTAGATGCAGCTTGTTTTCCTGTTGGGGGAACTTGTATGCAAATCTCTTATCCAGTAACATTCCAACACTGAAGAATAGGGTTCAATCTCTAGAGTTGGAAATAAACAAGTTAAAAAGCCCAGATTTATAAAAAAAAAAAAAAAAAAAATGTTTGAAATAAAGATGTTGTGACATTGCAGCTCTGGGTCACACAGTTCAGTGCTCAACTTTTGACCTGCCATGTGGTATTTCTCTGCTGTGTGTCAATGATTATTCACTTTCCTGCAAACGAGCAATTGAACCAAAAACACAAGGAACTGTCACAAAACGTCTGCAACGGATTTGGTGTTTCTTTAATGCGACGTGACAATGTGTTTTCACATGAGAGTTTTCATTACAGTTTAATCAAAGAAAGGCAATTTACATGCAAATTAAGGCGGTGTGTTTACACGGAGTGTTCCTGGCTTACATCCAGATGCCCATATCCGACAGGCGCTGCTTTTTTTCTCTTCTCTTCGCTCTTATCTTAATCTAGCACCAACTTTCTCACAATGACTTCCTGCGTTCGCAGGATAAGGAAGCACCTGAAATGGGGGCAATCACTGGGCATACTGACAGGCAGATGGAGATTAAAGTGCCATCTCCTCTTGGACAAGTGTTTGCCCGTTGGATGCCTGATAGGCCACCTGCACTCCTATCTCGTTAGTGGAGCCTCTTCTAATCAGCCGGTTTTGAGGCTCGCAGCCTCATTCAGCAGCGGCTACTTTTAACACGACTCGTATCCGTGTCAAACGTTACGAGTAATTTGGGTTTGTGTACGCTTCAAAGCTAACATAGAGGTGACAGAGCTGCTAAAGAATGTGTGTTGAGAGTGGGCATGAGGCTAGCCGCGCTGCTAAATGAGAAGGAACGATAACGGCATAAGAATGCAACAGCTGCTTGCCTTGGCTTTAGTCACCCCTTTGAAGAAGGGGGAGGACATGAAAAGTGAGCAGCCGCTCGGTGCCAAATCAGAAGGGATGTATCACTTAGTAAATAACTATGCAAGTGCAACTGACTGAGATATGATCTGACCCGCTGATTATGACAAAGAGCCTGAAACTCCGAGGAGAGGAATGCTATTGTGAGGTGCATCCTGTGCGTGTTGTAATATTATAAGTGACGATAAAAGTGAGGTTGCTCATGAGTTTCTGCCCCACTGGGAAAAGGGTGTGACCCTCTCTTGTCACAACTGCTGTTGAATGTAAACTGCATGATGGATCTACACCAAGAGCGCTCCCATATCACACGTCATTAACCAGATCGTTCGACCTTCCCGCATCCACACGTCGCACTGCGATGCCCTGTGAGGTGTGAAGGGGCGTGACATCTTGATGTTCAGCCCCGTTGCCACCTCACTGCTACTGCCCCGCTCGCCCCTCTGGGCCTTACACGCTCTGTGCCGACCTGGGGGGGCTCACTCACTCTATAATTAGGACCCACTGTCGTACCCTTCCCCCATCCTTGCTAATGGCACCAATTTGTATTCACTGTCAGGTCCGATGAGCCCTCATGCGGAGAGATGGCCTTATCGAGGGGGCCTCTGGCTCCCGTCACCTAAGCCCCGCTCACTGACGGACAGAGGGAGACGGCGAGGCGGGAGGAGGGGCGCCTTGTCTCCTTTTTCATGTAAACTCTCCTAACAGCAGACAGATGTGCTTTTGAAGCAACAAAGTGTGACAAAGAAGTCCCTCCGCAAAAAAAAAAGGTGACGAGCTCCGTCGAGCTCATGGCGTCTCTCCAAACAAACGGACGTCCGTCTCCCTCAGTCTGGTAGAAACGGATGAAAGCAGACGCATGTGGAATTTGGAGATGCGGTCAGGATAGAGATCATCCATTCAGTGTCCCGGTTTAATAACTCCCACCTGCAATAGCAGAGCTCTGTTTTAATGGTCGGCACATCAAAAAATAACACGTTCCCATCCCACATTTGGTAATCCTCTTCCTCGTGATTCCTGAGAATCATTCTGGGGGTCTTCAGAAAAAAAAAAAAAAGAGACATGCTGCTGTCTCTTCTGGATGACGCCTCGGTAACGCCCGCCTCGGCTAATGACAGTCAGCAGGGATGCTCGGACAGCCGCCAGGAGACACGGTGGAGGTCAAGGGTCATCTGTTGGCGGCGGTTGGCGATTTATGTCCTGGTTTAATCTTGGATTAACTCAGGGTCAGGGTCATCCCTCCTCAACCCAAGCGGAATCAGAAAACAGGGATCGTCTGGGGTAAAGTAGCATTATTGCATCGCCTGTCCTGAATCACAACGAGAGCGTCCCAGCGGGGGAACCCGCTACAGGGAGAGCAGATTCTGTAAAATGTGGCTCAAAGGACTCAAGGTCGCAAACTTTCTCCCGTTGCTGTTACTCGTCTTAATGCAGAAATCCTGCTGGGACAGAGATCCTCACACACACTCCCACAGTGTGTGGAAGTGTGGGTCGCCCCATGACCTGGTGACCCCGTCTAGCCGTAGTAATGTGGGTAGTACGTTCAGGTCGGCTCTGGGATGAAGTGAATTCATCTTCAAGCTGATTTCATACAGTGGCCAAAGAAGAAGTAGGAAGAAAAACAACTTGATATTTTATGCAGCAGACGCCACTAAGACTGGAACTAAAACCCTGGCTCAGAGAGCTGTGGTACCTTCAGCCTCCCTTATCTTAACTCGACATGCCTCAGCTGAATGTCAGACAATAATCCCTGCATGCTGGACACACTTAGAGGCAGAGAAGAAAATTGCTGCCATGTCTGGCTCTGATGTCTGAGTCCAGACTGGGATAAACCCGGAGGACACCATCAGCCAGAACAGCGATAAACTGTGGAAGATGATTCGCTGCCACCGTGAGCTTGTGCTAAATGTCAGTGAGATTCCCAGAGTTCACCAAAAACAAGAACAAACTCTCCCTAAGAATCATTTTGTAAATATTGTTTGATCACATCCATCTAGATCACACAGGTGTACAAGCTTTTGCGTTATGGGAAGTAAAAATTGAAGTAAACTTTTTGAATTTACTTCAAATTCATGAGGTCTTGTTACACCACAACAAAAAATACAGAACCAGAGACGTTAAGAGTCCAACTGATTATATTTGTATAGTCGTTCCAATGGAAGTACTAGAAAGTTTATTTGAAAGATGCACAAATTATGGATTTCGATGTTGCCTCAAATCCTGGTCAGATCAACTCAAAGGAACTACAGCAGAAAAAATGTTTGATCTTCAGAAAATCTTTCAGTGTGTTTACACAACTGAAAAACACTGCGGTATCAAATACAGCTGATTCCTCAGCATGTTGACTTGTTTCAGAAAGGGAGGTCAGAAAATAGAGTATTGATCTCTCGGCTTTGTGATAGCTAAAGTACAGGATGCTTTGCCTTGGCCACAAACCAACTGACTGAACGTATCTCACCGCCTTGCAGGGGGAGAGAAACCCATTAAAACTCCAAGTTTTCACCTTCTACTGCACTGAGGCTGTCAAACGGCAACAACAAAGTGATTTCTTATTTTCTGTATTCCTGAGATGATGGTGGATTTTTTTTTTTTTTTTATTACAAATGACGCAGAATGTCATAAGCGCTGATAAACACTCATCTATGATGTTTCTGGCATGATAAAAGCAACCAGTTTCATCAAAGGGAATCAAAAAGCAAGTTTAGGATCTGCTGAGGATTAAAGTTGTCTTTGATAGTTGTGCAGTTTTCACTATTTCCCAATCTTTGGCTCTGTGAAAAGTAAATCCTTGTTCTCAAAAGTCTTAAAAGGAATGCAGAAAATGTTTCTCTTCACTAAGGTGGAGCAACTTTAAATTATATTTGCACCGTTGAACCAACATCTTCGTTGTAAAAACCATTAATTTCTTGAGGGCCTTGCTAGAGTTGTGTGAACAAGCCCCTCCGCCATATACTACGGACTTTCTCAGGTGTTTTCTCAAAGTGCCAGAGGAAGATTTACAGTTGCAAAGAAACAGGATACAGCGGCTATGTAGCCGACAGCAGCAGCCCACTGTTATGCCAGAGGGGTGCAATGAATGCCTTCCTTGTGTAGGGGGTCACAGTGAGGGAGGCCAGTTGTTCCAGGCCCTTCCTTAGAATGACATCGATGCTCAACACATTGTGACAGCAGCTATTGTGGCCCGGCTCTAGTCCTCTTCCTCCCACCGGTCTCCCACTGCACTCTCGTCCTCACCGGCGCCCCACCTCGCCGCTCGTTTTTCCTGTTTCTTGGGTGGGCAGAGTAAAGACGCGAGTTGTTGGAAGGAAAACTTGCTGCGTTGGAGCCTCTGCGGTCATCAGTCACGCTTGTCAAGAGGTTGACGTTGTGGACAGAAGCAGGAAGCTGACGGGGCGTTTTGAACAGAGGCAGACAATCAGCTGGGTTCAAACCTGTCCATGAATCCCAGGCTTTGGGGGATAGGAAGTGGGATTAGAAAGCTAATCCCAGTTTTTTTGTCATGTGTAAACCAGCAGCTTTAGTCTATTTTGTCTCGTCACGTTCTTTCTATACAACCGGGCGTTCCTCTGACATGAAGACGATCAATTCTTTTTCACACAGCATTGTGTTTTGGGCCTGACTCACTGGGTCTGCACCATGAACACCCATGGGAATCACGGCTCACATAGCCGACTTCTTCCAAACCCAACTGATGTGGACACTAAGGAAAACCCAACAAGCACCACAGAGCAGCGATGGACAATATGCAAATATAGTTTATCGCAATATTTCATGGTTATATTGTGATACATGCATGGGACTGCAATTAAATCTCCTGTAGAACACCAGACACAAAAAAGTGTGACTTATCAAAACTTCCCACAGTAACTGATTAAAGGTTTGTAACAGCATTTAATCATATTTTCAAATTTATTGATATTTATTGATACAATTTTACTGAACACACAGTGGAGGAAAATGGCAAAACTAACAAGCCTAACAAGACAGCTTTAGGGTTTTTAAATATGATTAATTGGAATTTACTGTGACCGCAATGAATCAGAATTTCATTATGACAAGAAATTGATCATGATCAATGCTAAAATATGCGATAAATGCCCACCTGTACCACAGAGGGTAAACTCACACTGACCCCGACGCTGTAAACCTGGAGTCCGTAAACTACGGTCGTTTTAAAAAGGACCTTCGAAAGCTTCACAATCTTATCCTCTTTGAGTCAGAATGAGATAATCAGGTTTCCTTGAGAAGCACAGAATCAATCAGACGGGATCAGTTTTTCCTCAGGAGACCCGATTCCCGAGGCTCCATTTGTATAAACGCAAAACAAACCTGTTTAAAACCCTCAAAAACACACAAAAAGTTGAAAACGAACAGCATTTTTTTATAAAGCAGGTTTTGAAACAGTACTTTATGCTTTCCACGGTCCTGCAGCTCGAGTTGCGCTGCATAAGTTCAGAGTTTGGTCTGACTGGAGCTTTAGAATATGTTAGAAATGCTATCGCCTCAGTAGCTCCTCTGAGCTTTATCTCGTTAAGACCGTTATTCTGGATGACCACATGCCACAACGGCCTGATGAAGGTGGAGTTAAGGAGATAGTGTCCGAGGCGCTGGTTGGAGCTTTGCAGGGTCAGCAGGTTTACCAAGCCGATTTAGCCATCCCAGTTTGTCACTGGTAATCTCCTCGGCAGAAAGCGGGGTGATAAAATCAGCCCGATAACCGCGGGAGGTGGACAGGACGAGGCAGACTGAGTGGGTGAGAGTGAGATGTCTTTGCTTGGCCTCTTAGACCTCGTCCCTCTCTTTCATGCACATGCTGATAATACACATTGCGTATATACACAAGGAAGTGGAGTGCCTAGCAGGAAGGTGTAAAATGTGAAGGTTCAAACGGTGCTGAACGCCAGCAGGGATGCTGCCATGGACACAAGTGGAAACGGTGCATTTTTTTTTCCACAGTCAGTCTTTTCGGCAATGATTCTTATAGGTGTGGGAATTTATTGTTTATAGTGATAAATTTCTCGTCACGATGCAAATGAATGACCTTTTAAATGCTCAAAAACTATTGTGGAACGTTTTAGTCTTACTATTTTTCCTCCCTGTTTAATAAAAGTGTAAATATCAATAAATTAAACATGATTAAATGTGTGCATCTCAGTGATGCAAATCACACGTGTGACTGGTGTCCTGAAGGGACTATGATTAATGTGCCATGCAGTCACAGCCATACACATACGTATGTAAAAGAAAGAAAGAAAAAAAAAAAGACATATCACAAAGTATCGTGATAAAACTTTAGGTCCATGTTGCCATTCCCTAGTTTTTTATTCTTCTTTATAGAAAACCACATGGCTCGGCTAATTTGTTTGTTGTTCTACTATGACAAAATGCGAAAAAAAAAAAAAAAGTATGAATATTTTTGCCAGGCACTGTAAATGAAATCAGTGCACAGATGAAGCAATTCCATTTCTGGAGCTGGAAGGAAGAGACATGCTATAAGGAAGTGTGTGGAAAGTTCAGATTTGTTCTTCTGAGGCACAATATGGAGGTGTTTGCTTTGGCACCCTCGACCAAAACCTCAAGCGACGGGAAAAATAAAAACTAAAAACGTTCAGCCAAAGCATCCCCGATGTCTTCCACCCCTCGAGTTCGGCCTCCTTTTGCCCCACCATAAACACTTCATTTCTTCCCCAACTCAGGAAATATGCTTTCTAAATCATCAGAGCGCTGCGCAGTTATTCTCTCACATTCCCAGCCAAACAGAATTAAACCGAGGAGGTGGGACGTTTATGAACAAAACTCAACCGGCATGTCGCGCAAAGAAACAGACCTCGTAAAACGGTGAAGCTGATGGGTTTCACATTCCGCCCAGAGCCCGGCAGGACCTCATTTAGCAGCCAGCTTTTACTGGGGGACGTTGGGAGGAAATGTGCGTGTCAGAAAGCATTTACCAACTTCAGGTGCAAACAGGTTCAAATGTGACACAGAGAAAGTTCTGGAGGAAGAAGTGCAGGCCCAGAGGTTGTTTTGGCTCTCCTCTGACTGTACAGTCACGTGTTTTCTTTTCAACAGTAAAAGCACATTACAGGATCCAATGACTAGGATAAACACACACACTTGTAAAGATAACTGAGTGACAGGGAACTGGATTGCAAATAGCTCGTCTCCAGATGTGGGAGCCGTGATGCAAAATTCAAAAATAAATCGAAAAAACTGCATTTTGGATGGATTTTCCTCATTAAGGAATATGGTGGTTTGAGAGAGTACTGGGACATCGACATTATGATTCATTTGAATGAGTTCAAATCCTGTCACTTCCTGCGGGTTTCTTTTAAAAATAAAGAAGTTGCTTCAACAGCACCTGTCTGACAACATGAGGGAAGATGAGGAAAAAAATCTCAAAAAGCAACACATGCACTAATCTAACGAAATCTCAGAACAGAACAGTCTGTTAAAGTTTAAAAATCCATTTCTGAGGTTTTGGGACTGCAGCAATATTAGTAGACTGGGATGCAGTGTTGTGTAAGGAGGAGTTCCAAGGGAAAAACCACATCTCTGAACACAAAGTTCTGTCTCGTGTTTGCAAAAAACCCCCCCAGAAAACAACAACAAAGAAAAAACTCCCACCTTGTTTCCCTGTGAGGGTTTTCTGTGGGCTCCGATGAGAAAAGTGGTGTCATACTGCTATGATATGACGATTTGTTGTAGCTGAGGGAACTGTGAACTCTATTAAAACATCCTAAAGACGGATGACCAGCCATCGGTTGACCTTATGGTGAAGCAAACGCGGCAGCTGATCCACCTCAGAACTGTTTTGTGTGGCATGATTGAAGTCCAGCTGTGATTTTGCCTGCTGTGACCTTAAACAAGCTGTTCATGCTCAAAAACCCTCCAGTGTAAGTTCATGAAAACGAATGGGCCAAAATTAATCCACCGCGATAAAAAAAAGACAGCCAGTTACCTAAAATGCTTGACTGGAACTGTAGCCACGATCAGCTGACTCAAGGTCAGAAGATTTAATGAATGAAATCATCATTTGAAAACTAATTTATGTACTTACCCTGACGATAAAGCTTGCCTAATGACCTGAAAGATGTAGCGGTGACAAAATCGGAAAAACATCAGGAGTCTGTGAACTCAGAATTTGTGGCAAATGTATATTGATCCATTTT
Source organism: Poeciliopsis gracilis (assembly GCA_911649635.1). Taxonomy (NCBI): domain Eukaryota; kingdom Metazoa; phylum Chordata; class Actinopteri; order Cyprinodontiformes; family Poeciliidae; genus Poeciliopsis; species Poeciliopsis gracilis. The sequence continues at coordinate 7,605,843 of CAJVRI010001323.1, read as the reverse complement.
GTCGGTAAGTTGTAGTGTTTTTTTTATTCTAGCTCCATAAGGAGCATTCGACCCTCAAAAGAGAAGCTTTCATGTAACTCCAGATCGTCAGTCTGGAAGTGTCAAAAGCGATATTTGATTTTGGTAAATAAAAGGTAACATTTGAGAATTAGGTGAAGTTCTGTTGGATGTATTGTGGCGCAGTACTTATTTGTTGTCTTAGATAATAATAATAATAAATAATAATAATAATAATAATAAAAAAGTGTGTGTTAAAGAAAAATGAATATTCCCTGCTTCGGGATATTGGCAGCACCGTATGCAGAAATGCATAAAATGAAAGATTAAATGAGGCTAATGCTCAAAATGAGGCTTTTAAAGAGCCTCAGCCCAAAAGAGAATTCAACCAGCAACCCAATCTCTACTAAATACCAGAGAATATAAACCCAGACCATCGCTTGAGTTTCAGGGCAAAAACAGCACATCCCAGCAGCATTACGCTCGCCATGGGGGAAACAAGGATCCGTTTCTCCTCTTCTCCTGTTAGCTGTGTTGCTGCTGTCCTCTAGCAGCTAAAGAACTGCTCTGATTGAAAGTCCTTCCTGCAGCTTAACCTCCCCCAGGTACTGAGGAGTCTCCACAAAGCCTCTTTCCTCCTCATCACTTGATTGTCCTGCAGCTCTGCCACACGCTGGAATTGGCAAGGTGACCCCGATGAGGGAAGTAATAACTGTCAATCATTGATTGCCAGGACTTTTTACACATTCACTTAGAGGCTCCCCTTTCAGGTTTGATCAATATCAGCCGAAATGTGGCTGTGGACTCGCACCGAGGTGTGGCCATTAAAGGGAACTCTAGATTTAGGAAAGGCGGGCGATGAAAAAGGTCGAGTTCATACGAGAGAGTAGGCCTGGGCTGGACTGAGATCCTCATGGTATGACAACTACGTGGGAATGTGTAAGGATTTAACTGTGTTTTTGAAAAAGTAATAGTTCCAGAGGCAAAATTTCACTTACAACATGGGGAAATGTCTTGTCATAAGTAAAATAATCTGCTAACGGAACTAGAACTTTTTCATCAATATTAAGGGATCATTGCCTTAAAAGAAGCTCATATTTCTTTCTTGGGAGTTACTTGGAAGTTAGTTTTGTCTTATTTCAATTGGACTTGGATGTTTGCACTAGAAACTAGACCAAAAAAATACTTGGTAAAATTTTGTGTTTCTGCAGTGTCACTTCTATGTTAAAATAAATAAATAAATAGAAGCAAAAATAATTGAACCAGAAATTTCCAGACGTTACCTTTGTTCTAAGTCAGGAAACTTGACAAGAACCTTCTTAAGCCAGCTGACTAGCTGTGCGCAGCAACAGGTGGTGGATGGGCAAGGCGCTGCCACGCTTAAGCTCCATGCAGCTGAATAAAACTTCAGTCGGTCCACCGCGCTTTGGCGTCTCATTTAAAGAGCTTTAAATTGTTCGAAGGGCGTGTTGCAAAATTAAATTGTTACTTTTTAAAACCTTGGCAGATAACGATGGCTGGCCCGATGCCTACAGGACATCTTTGAGTCATACAACACTGCTTCTCTCTCTCTCTCATTGCTGAAACATGCACAGGGAACGATAAAAATACTTTCTTTTCTTTATTGTGATTGAGCTCGTTAAACTTGCACCACAAAATTTCCCATTGCAATCAAATCCAATGTGTAAGCCTTTTTATATGCTCCGTCAAGCATACCTTTGCACCTAGATACCACAGACTGGATGATAAATCTATCAAATAATTAGAGGCACAGCAGGGGGGCGTTGTTAGCACCTTATAGCAACAGCAAAAAAAAAAAGAAAAAGAAGAAAAACTAAACTGAAGTTCAAATTTTAGCAGTGAAAGCCACATATTTTGAAAAGTAATGTAGCACTTCCATAGCTACAATTTTTAACAAGGTACCACAACAAAACAGCAAGTGTGACTGAAATGTTCTGGTTACTTGATGCTAGCTAGCTAGCTGACTGCAAAAAATCGCCACCTTGCAAGCAATTTTCTTTGGTCTAAATGGAAGAAAGACACTCGGTGGAAAATATTTCCATATGATCATACGATCCATAATTTGTCGTCGTTTCGTATTTCATGTGTTCTCTCTTAGAAAACACATGAAATACATTTTGCAATGATGTTGCTGGTTCTTAATGGCGATTTTAAAGTTAGTCTCATATTTATTTTTATTGATATCACAGCTATAATGACTACATTTAAGTTAAAATGTATTTTTATTTATGTGGTGATAGTAAAATAAGTTTCAACTGTTTTAAATCAAAGCAATAAGATCATACTGCGCTTTTTTTTAACTTTTTTTATTGTTACATCATAATGCTGTGATGTTATGGCTTTTTCTCAAGGTTATCATAGTCGGAATCTCACATGGGCTTATATTCATGTCAACAGGTAAGAATTATTGCCTGAACTGCCTGAATATAACCTTGATGGATATTACACAAGTAAAAAAAAACAAAAAAAAAACACTTTCACTTCAGCAGTTCATCCATAAAAATGTCACTTTTGAAGAAAGTATGAACCAAAAACCTGCAACAACCACACCTAAATTCAGTAAATGAGAGCTAACCCATAAAAATCTTGTTAAAAGGATTCTCACCTGGTTGGAAACACCTGATAAGTATCTTATTTTCAGAAGCTGCTTTACTTTTCACTAACAGCTAAATTCAGTTTGGCACAAGGGACCGTGGAGCAGAGGAGAGCCTTGATCCGCATGGACAGCTACTGCATTCCACTGAAAAGCAAAACCCACAAATAGGCAATAAAGTAGAACAACCCAAGGTAATAAACCTGTGAATGTCAGGAAAAGGCTGCTGCCCCGTCTCATTATTCCTGGACAGCATATTTGACATGGACTCGAACGTTAATCCACAGAAAATCCTGCAGGGTTTTTTCATTAGGATGGGCCTCACTGTGGCCTGATGGAAAGAGATTTGTTTTATTTGTGTGTGCGCGCGTGTGTGTGTGTGCAACTCCAAGCATTAAAAAACACTCTACTCCTCATAACAACGCATCGATTTGAGCTTCCCAAACCCTCCCAATCTTATCTCAGAAAATGGGATGGGATCAGGCAGCAATCTCCAGAAAACATGGCACTTAAAGGTGAACCGTGACGATAACCAGCTGCTTTTAAACACTAACCAACTAAAAAACACAAAATCGAGAGAAAGGTTGTTCTGGACTCCTGCGCACCTTATTTAACAAACCCACACTCGCTTGATCAAACATTTGTCTGCTTTTTGTGCGTTCTATTTTTCCCATGGGCCTTTTCAGAAGACATTTCAATGCCAAACTTCGCACATCCGCAGTTCTTTTGGGTCCACGATAACCTGGCTTTGACCCTGAACATTTGAACCTTACAAAGCGATTCCTCCTGACAGCAGCATGAAAAGGAGATTCATAACGTTGAAAGTTGGCATGACAGTGGAAGCAACAGGGAGTAGGTGGAGATGGAAGGGGAGAACATAAAAGGTCTAAATGGGAGGAAACAAGTTCACTATACAGAACAACAAGTCCCCTGGCAGCCGCGGCTTGCCTGGGTTTCCCCCTATGGCTAACACTATTGAGGTTAAAGATTTTGTAAGAACCACAAGTACAAACACTTCGGCCCAAACGATGTGAACTTCCAGACTCGCACATTGTAAGAAAACTGTTCAAACAGACAGAAATCCATGTGCATGCAGCTAATTTTTTCCAAATGGTATTATAGTTCATTTGGGAGCAAAAACAGAGAAAAGTCCATCGCCACAAAGAACTTGCATAGTGTCACTGATTAACAATATGAAGTAGTTTTAATATACAGGGATTTTAAAAAGTACAGTGTGTGCGTTTTATTCTGAAAAGTGTAATTACATTGGGAGGAATGTTGCGGGATTCGGGATTGAGTACGTCAGTGTTGGCGTGAAGATATCTCGTTTTATTTCAGTATGTTTACTACAACCAAACGCTGAGCAGCAGCTTTCAGTGTCTGTGCAGAAACAATGTGTTGCTTTAAATCGAGTCTATAAAGCCGCCTGTTTGAGTTGCCTTTGATTAGTAGTGACTGGAACACTGATCAATGCATCTCATGTACATTTGCTTGCTGATTTTTATGATGGCATTTGACAAAATATAATGCTCATTGCTTGTTTTCTAATTGGGTGCTGTACTGTATTGTGTTTTTATGGTGTAAAGCACTTCCTATACAAATAAACCTGACTGCTTCATGTTTGGTTATCAACTGACCAACCTAGAATGAGCGCACTATTCTCCAAAGTGGGAAAATAATTGGTAGCAAAAGACGGTAGTCATAGTTTAACATTAAATTTCAAACATCTAGCCAGAAAATCCTCTGTTTATCGTATGAGACCAATGTCGCTGCTGGTTCATTGGTGCAATTGTTCAGTTGTGACATACATTTGGATAGAGAAAATGCAGGATGGAGTATTTTTTTTGCATGCCTAAAACATCGGTGGCAGACGGGTTAATCTGGTGATCAAATTGTGTATGCTAATCCCAGCTGTAAGGTGATGGCACAGCATTATTTTTCCACGTCTTCTTAAGCCATTGAAACAAAGAACAGATGAGCAATACTGTAACGGTTGTCTAATCTGGCGCGGTTGTAAAATTCAGAAAGTTCCGACACTTTTTTTTTTTTAAACAGAAAAGACAAAAATCATTTGGGAATATTTACAGCAATGCAAAACACAGACAGTCTTGGCATGGAAACTAAAGATGTGCCAGTCACTGCTCTTGATAGTGTGACAATTTATTGCAGACACTTAAGTGTTTGTATTCGGAATAGAACAGGATTCTATTCATCAATATTTTTGGACCTATTCACAAGTTAACCTCAAGAAAAAAAAAAAATAACGAGAGAGAGTAATGTAACCCACAGTTCCACATGTCTACCCCTCCATCATTATTCCTCATTAATCCAGGGGAGACCTGTGTATCTTCTCCGCTCAGTCAGGCCCGAGGTGACATCCACACGCGGCCGCAGACATACAGACGGCTTGACAGCTGTGGAAATACACCAAGACTGGGCAAAATCCAAAACTCGACCTCCCTGGGAGAATTTAATGACCAGTCAGTCTCTCCTCACTTTGGCTTTAAAATTCGACACACCTGACAGTCCTGCCATTTGACTGACAGGCTGGATGCCTCGCTCTGTGACCCTGCAGCCCGCTTCTGGAGAAGTTCAGGCATAAAGGTAACGAGCTGCAGGAGTGGCCGGAAGTATATATTGCGAAGAGGCTGAAGAACAGCCACTGTTCAAGAAGGAATCCTGGATGCTGAAGACGAGCAACATGAGAGGAAGGGTGGGAAATCTTTGCATTACCTTTTATTCACTTTAGGGGGAAAGCAGTCAATTTATTACTGCAAAACACAAAACCGGTTGTATATTTGGCAAAATACATATTGTATAGAGACACACAGAAAAACGGGACCAAAAGAGGAAAATAAATGCTGGTGTTCTGTGTAAGTATGTTTTGTGTTATGTACTGAAAAATGACCAACTTATAGTTTTGGCCTCTTTTTTGAAACTAAGCCAACTAGAGTACGCAAAGCATTATTTTGTCAGATGTTGATGCAGCAAATAGCTGTAATAAACAGGAAGTGGAGGTTGTAAAAATGATGATGCCTCTGAATTTTTGTAGCTTTTTGTTACTTTTTAACACAAAAACATGGTGGTCTGCTGGCACCACCTGCCTCAGCAGGATCTCTGGGAGTAATCCTGTTCTCAGGATTTGTGTTTCTTTCTCCCTTTTAACTATTTTTTTTTGGGAAAAGCCAAAAATGACCTCAAACAGGCGTAAAAATGTTTTGGTCAAATTGAGGAAGTCATTTCAAACCTGGCCATTTCCATCAACCTTTTCTAATACGATCTTTCAAAATGGAAACATTGATGGAAACATTGCTGGTGACACCGTCAGCAAAATGTTATGTGCATGAATCTTTGCGCACTTCCACAGAACAATGTGAGGAGAAGAAAAGCTTTACTGGTCTATTAGCTTCCAGTAACTGGACTGGAATTACTGTCCCATTATGGTCAGTAATCCCAGTGAGCTAATACCTGTGGTACTGTAAAATCATTTCTTCTGAAGTTATATTTTAGTAGGAATAACTTTCAGTTGCGATTTTCTATCTGACCATCAGTCTCTCAGATGAATGTAGAGTAATTCTAATGAACTCGACAGCATTGCATAAGTTCACTGAAGTTGCTCTCTTAAGCTCCCGCCACATCACTTTAATCAGGCTGAGGTGTGGACTTTGACTGGGTCATTGACACAACTTGACTCTTTGCTTTCACTTCCATTCTGTCACAGATCTACTCTGGTGTGGTGAAGTAGGATCGTGGAGCAGCACGTATTTTAGAGACCAGTCGAGTAAACAAGTTTACTCATGTGTGATTTTAATTTCATTTTTTATGAAGTGGAAACACAGCAATTGTGAAATTGTTTTTGGCTTGGGAATACAATCAATTTTGTGTGCATCTGTAATGGAAACAGCTGTTGCTGAGCTGTTTCCATCTTGGCATACACACACTTGCAAACTAGTAAACTCCAGGTGTTTTGGAGGTGATCACCGTTGCTATTTATTAAGTGCATTTGGTTAGCCACACCTGACTGCGTCTTCCCTCTTAAATCTTCTGGAAGCAGCAGAGGTGTACTATTCTGACAGTCATTGAAGTTTTCTTTTCCCATGGCAAAAAAACAAACAAACAAAATAAACCTCCCACCTTTTCTCCTGCTCAGCTGCTCAGCCCGTCAAATCTTTGATAACTCAAAACACACTTTCTCTCAGACTCTCCTCCTTGACACTGCAGGCAACGTGCAGCTGCGAACAAGCCACGGCACCTTGCAGTTGTTCAGACCGCCTCCCCTCCTGCGCCATGTTACTGAAGAACATTTTAATTGGCTTGGCAATTAAGCAAGGCAAGTCAAAACAGAGCCCTCCTGGAGACTCTTTGCAAAGGAGAAAAATACTGTAGTTCCCGCGGCAAGTCTATCCTCAGAATGTGGAAAATTCACCCGAGATGTATGGCTTGTACCTGAGCCAGAGGGAGTTCAGCGCAGAGAAAATATTTGGGAATAATGGATGATTAGCCTCGACGTATCAACACAGAGAAGCATGGGAGATTGTCTGGTGCGCATAATTACGGTGTCAAGCTGCTTTTAGGGCCATTTGAAACAAAAACATGCAACAAGAAACTGAATGTAAATGTTGTGAATGTTAGACATGTTACTATGGACAATCATTTCCAAAAGGGCTTCAAAAGCACTTCCTCTGAATGGAGATGGCAGTTTGTAAAAACAGATGTTTACACAGATAATAGCTCAATAGTTTGGAGTTGCAACAAAAACCTAAAAAAAACATGCAATTATCAGGCTTGCACATTAAATTGCCGTTTAAAACTATGTTTTCCTTTTCACTGTTTATATAATTGGCCTGCATGGTGGATTAGGTTGTTACTATTGACTCGGGTTTTATTTTGGTGTGAAGTCTGGATGTTCTTTCTGTACACGCAAGATCTTTCTCAAAGCACTGTGGCTTTCTCACATTATCCAAAAACATAAATAGTGGGTTAAATAATAATGACTGCAAAGTTGATGAGCTCTGCGATGGACTGCTGACCTCTCCAGAGCAACCCAGCTTCTCAGCCAGTAGTATCTGGGACAGAATTAAGAATCGGCTTGAAGAGTTTTTGCTTTTTCCACGCAAGTTTTAGATGGACGTGGTTTTGAGTTTTGACTTAAAACTCAAAAAATCCCATCTTTTCTCAATGAGGTTGCACCGACAACCATGATCTTGGTGTGGATGCAGCAGCTGAGAGAAGCAAACTCAAAGTCAACAATTTTCAGGTTCAGTTTAAAACTGGACTTGGAGAGAATGAATGAGGCAGTTTTATTAGCTATCCAGTCAGACCGTGACTGCACAAGTTTTCACGAGAAAAGCGTTACATATGTAACAGTTTTTATGTGTGTAACAAACATATGCAATATTTGTTACATATAACAAACGTTGACATGTTTGTTACATGTCAATGTTGATATGCAGCAAACATTAATTTATGCAACATTAGTTACATAAAGTAACAAACATTATTGAAAAAATAGACATTTCTGGGGGTTTTTTTAAAATAAAAATAATAAAGCTTTTTTTCTAGGCTTTCCATTGCTTGTGAACATAAGGACCAAAGCCATTTAGTAACAAAACATCCCCATGTGAATAGATCAAAGCTTTTAGCAGAAATCTTTACACTCATTACATTCACCACTTAAAATGTTCCAGCTTATTAACAGGACAAATTAAAGAGAATGAGTAATTAAAGGTGTGGACCTATAACTCATGCTAATTAAATCGACATTATTGACGTCGTTTCACCTTTGAGACGACCAGTTCTGAGGCTCAGACACATCCACAGGTATGAGATCCCATGAAAGCGCCTCAAAGTAGAAAGAGTTGGAGGTGGGAACGCTTTGGCGAGTAAACCATCAGGTGATCGTCTGGGGTTATGACAGCTCTATTCAGGTGTGTGTTAGACTTCCACCCTCCTGATTTAACACATGAAAGTAGATTTTCTTGACATCTCGAGAGGCAGCCGCCGCCCTCCAGGCAGCTACAGCTCACTGCTGGAGAGAGAGAGAGAACTGGGGACGTGTTAAACCTGGGAGGGTAGGGAGGCAGAGGTCGCTTCCAGCTGTGGAAAGACTCATCATTGCTTTTATCTCTCTGCCAATCCGAAGTCGGCATGCTGAAAAAAAAAAAAACTTTGTCAGAACTTGAAGCAACCTAGTTTTTTTGGATTCTACACAATGTTCTTTTCTGCGGCTTCTACTTTCCTTCCTGTCATGTTTTGTCAGGGCAGAAACAGTGAACTGGGATTATGTACTTAAGGTGGGTATTATTTTTGGGGGAAAAATCTCATGGTCTCTTGCGCCGGTATTGACTTTCATTCGCCAAGCTTATGCACACTGTTGGTTCAGCTCCAATCAGAACAAGCTCGAGCTTCTCCAGGAGCCACACAAATCAAATCAAATGACGCGATCATACAAACTTTTCTGTGGTTGTGTGTGTGTGTGTGTGTGTGTGTGTGTTTCAGATTCTGTGTTGGAAAAAGACAAAAAAAATATACTGTTGAGAGAAAGACCCACGTCAAGACTGACAAAATCTATAGCATCACATGGCGAAACAGTAAAATTTAAACTTTGTGCTCTGATAAAAGAGTATTTACTCCCTGGGTTCACTCAGGTCAGCCTAAGGATAATTTATTAACATTCAAACCATGACAGTTTTTTTTTTTTTACACAGAAGTTGAGGTTGGAGGCAACGCATCGAAAATGGCCTTCCAGTATGAAATAGAGAATGGAACAGCCTTTCCAGCAAAAGCAACAACTTATTAGAAATGTAAGACAGTGTGATAAACCATAAAATTAACCAAAAACCATAATTCACTTTTAGATTTGACAGATTTAGATTTTCACTTCAAATCATTGGCTTCTTAGGACCGTCCAATGGAAACGTGACAACAATTTAAGGCTCCTAAGACACAGTTTGCAAAACCTGCCAGCACATTTTTGAGGACGGAGTCGTTTTTGAAATGGTAAAAGTCCCATTTGTCTGAATCCAAGTAAATTTTATCCTAATTCGTACCAATATTTTCTATCTTCACGTTGCCATTTTTTGGTTTCCTACTTCCATTTTAAACCAGTTAATCAAACATTTGAACCCAAGGTATTATCATTGCAAACCAGCTTATCTTCATGACTAGAGATTAGGTGTCATAAAATGCACAAATTTCATTCATAATTGCTTTAGATCTCATTTTCACTTATCTTGCTTCTGATCCAATTCGGACCTCTTGATGTCAATGAAATACGACAGTTTATAGCCCATAATCAAAGAGAATAACCCTCGGTATTACGTATTGCATAAGCCTCTTTTCTTTACTGTAGAATATGAGGAGATTGTAAAAATTACTACAACTAATCAAGTGTCAAAGTTGGTCTGAATTGTCCCGTTAGGTTCAAACTTACACAAGATCGGCACAAAACTCTTCATATCCAAATCATTCAGGTACACGATGGCAAAAAAAATCAAACATTTCCCTGGTTAGTTTAACAATGAGACAAAAAGAATAATCCACTGTAAGTTTTGACTGTTTACCAGAACCTAACTTTAAAAATCCTGCATGCTGCTTAAAGCACCACGGAGGAAAAACCCCAAAACATGACGGCACTAAACGCTGGGAGAGTTAATTCCAGCCAGCATTCCTTCCCCACTGGTGCACCATTAAAAGCCACACATCTCACCTAACCATCGTTTATCTCTCCACTGCTAATTAGTTCCGATCAATTACCTTTACTCAATGCTGCTTCCACGTTTAAGAAAACAGGAAGAACTGCTTATTCATTACTGCGCTTTTTCCAGTCTTTTAAATACTCCCTCGGGTTGGTTCCACTAGCTCCTTTTTCCCGCGGGGAGGCTTCCATTAAAAAGCCATTGCTCACCACGGGGTCCTGCGCGTGACAGAGGTGGGCACCGGGACCCTCTGAACCTCTCTCTGTGTTTTGGGGAGCTCTGAAGGAGAGAAAAAAAAAACAAAAAAGAAAAAAACCCAGGGAGGCTGGCTGACTTAATTACAGGCTTTAAAACAGCAAACAATCGTCACAGTCCAGTTGCAGTTCTGAGTTGTGTCTGACAGACTTATGAGGATAGGAAAAGAACCCCTTGAAAAAGTTGGGTGACTGTATAAGTCATTAACCACCTGAGGTGGGGCTGGCAAGTTTATTCTAGCGTAAATACAACCGCGATGATGACAAATGCACAGATGGCCGCCTGATTGCGCACCATTGGAGCGCAACACTAGTTAAGTGAAAAACGGTGGATGCGTTATGGAGAAAAGCTGCAGACAGAAACTTCTTTGAGCAAGTTTGAGTTTCTTTTCGTCCTTGAAAGTAGGGGTGTGGCCGAGGATACCACAACATTAACACGGCTCAAAATTTCTTGTCAAATTAAAGTTCGCCTGCTTAACTTTGTCTTGTGATGCAAGTTCAGCTTGTAGGCCCTGGAAATGACCGTGCTTGTTTTTGATTGGCAGTAATGTTCAGTAACCAGTATTCATTAATGCCGAATGCAGATTTTTCCATGAGCTCTGCAGGCGAAGAGGAACAGGAATGCAACAAGGTCTCATGAGGAACCCAAAGTATGTAGGTAAAGAAGGATTCAACACAAAATGCATTTTCGCAGAATCGTCCAGTTCCTTCATATTGGCAATAAAAAAAAATTCTTCAATAGGAGCAAGAACCTTATTCAAAGTTATCTTGTCTACAGTTTTGTCAAACATTCAAATGAAAAAAATTTTAATGAGGGAAGAATTCTCCACTATATAATGAGTTTTCAATTTTGTCATAAATCATATTTTTTAAATAGCATAAAACATTGTTTTAAGCCTATACAAGCATTAATCTCTCTGCAAACTAAAAAGGGGAAATTTTTTATTATCTTGTTAAAATTAAAGACATAATGACATGAGCTTGTCAAAACTGAACAACCAGATTCCTCTACATTGATTAATTACATAAACACAGCATATGTGGTCTGAAACCTTTGCTCCCTGACAAAATAAAAAAGGCAGATTATAAGTTTTTTCTGCAGTGTTGTTAAAATCTCATCTTGTTCGACTTTCCACCACGTAAAGCATTTGATTGTTTTCTCGTTTGGTGAGCTGGATAGCTCGTTACACTCCTACTGAAAAGTTTATTCAGCAAATCGTATCTCTACTCTTTCACTTTTAGAAACTTTTATTCCCACCCTGGATGACGTAATTACATTCAATCTGAAGACTTTGGGAAGGAGGGACAAGTCAAGCAGAGTCCGTGAGAGCAGCTCATTCACAGGTTGGAGGTACCGAAACAGGAACGAGACCCTAACCTGCACCCTTGCCTCACTCTCGTCTCCTGCGCCTCACCCTCCCTCTGTTGGAGCGCTTCGGCCTTCAACTCTTGGTCCGTTTGTCTCAGAAACAGAAAGGAAATGCAAAGCAGGCTGCATCGAAACTCTGGGAAACACCACAGGACATCTCTGAGACGGGGGGGGAGAGGGGTTGAAATTAAATAAGCCAGCTAAGATCCTCGGCGTAAACTGGCAATAAAGTATTCATTAACCCTCTTATTGAAGGGATAAGCAGGAAAACAAGCGGCTGAGCTAAGAAGTTAAATGGGGACTTGAAAACAAAGAGCCCGAGAGTGTGTACATCTTGCTCAGACACGCAGAGAATCAACAAAGGGATGGAAGTGATTGAACATAATGAGCAACATCGGGGCATTAGCAAATAGTGTCGCAAATAAACCCTGCATGCTTCTAATCCTCCTATATTACCATACACTGCGATGGCAGAATGCCAGAACAGAACAGATGATTCGTCTTTCCTCCTATTGGACTTTTATTTTCCCAATCCAAGAAACTCATTTTTCATCTCTACTCTCGTCTGCCGTCTTCCTTCTTGCGGCTCCTCTGTGCTGCTCCTTGGACCTGCGCTGAGGAATCTATAGGCAACGCATAGAAAGGCCAGCAGGATGCTCTGCCCTGCATTCATTAGAAGAAGAAGAAGAAAAAAAAGGCCTAATGCAAGTTTGATGCCCACCCCCAGATCTCCCAGAATGTGAATGAACTTCTGTGAATAGGAGGCAAACCTACACAAACGCCCCTGCAGCTATAGGACTAACGGAGTGTGTGGGCAACGGCAAACAACAACAACAACATGGGGGAAATCGCACTGAATGCCAGGGTTCCTCCCCGTCTTCTTTCTTTTTCTTTTTTCCCCACCTTCGCCAATCAGGAGGAAGCGCCGCCGCAGGAGGGCGCCTGAAAGGACGGGCTGTTGACAAAAACAGCCCCTGTAGGGGGTTTGGGAGGGCACCACTGACCCTGCACAGGCCTTCAGTGGGTGTAAAAAGTCACACATTGCAATTAACACCTACTCCGCCAAACATGCAGAAGGCAGTAGAAAGACAAATATTCAAATCAGCATTTATAAAAACCAGAGCGCAACAAAGACATCAAAGTGAATGCATTGTTTACGATGGCTGAACTCTTCAGTCCCTCTTTCACACAACTTTGTTTCCTTTTACCCTGAAGAAAGCGCATAACCTCAAAAATCAATACACTTTATGTTATTGATCTTCATATTGGGACGTCAAAGAAAAGTAGGACCTTCTTTTCAGTTCAGTTATGGCTTGAATTTTCTCATTTCGTCCATCATTCTTTGCAAAATGAGTCAATCTTTATCAGATTGGATGCCGGCCGCCTGTGAACAACAGCTTTCAATTCTTAAAGATTCTTCAGATGATTTCGATCTGAACTTTGACCCAGCTATAATGATATTTTGTGAAGTGCAGCGTTAACTTTCCGACATACACTGCGTTTTGCACGTAGGCCACAAAGCTAAATTTGTTCTCCTCCAACAAAAGCTCCTTCTTCCACATAGTTGATGTAGCCTCTATATGGCAAACTGAATGTGGACACATTTTTTTTTTTAGCTTCCTGTGAACAAAGACTTTCTTATTGCACATCCCAAAAAGGTAAAAGTTTTCTCCAAAGTTACCTTGGAAGTTTGACTGCATATACACTTGTTCTCCAGTTTGCTAATTTAGGTAGATAGTCATGTCTTGGTAGGTTTGTTAAATACACTTTCCATCGTCTGAGCTTCACTTGAACAACTTTTGCTCCACAACTTTCTCCCTGACCTGTGAGCTCTGCTCCTTCATGATGCTGTTTGCTCATTACTGTTCTCCAGCAAACCTCTCAGTCCTTCAAAGAACAACTGGATTCATACTGAGCGAGTCAGTTGCTTGGATTTGATTTTATTTGTCAGAGTAAAGGAGACCGCATGAAGACGCATGCCAAACTAAATTTTGTATTTGTAAAGGACTTGCGTGTAGCCGCTTAACTGCTAAGTGCTACTTGGTGCCAGTCTATAACTCAGGCCCAATAGAGTTTGTAAACAAAAACAAACTGAGGAAAAATTCAAGGAGTTCGAATCATTTTACAAGTCATAATACTCTGTATTTAAAACCGAAATGCCAACATGGTTTGCTTCTGATCAGAGCCAGAGTCTCTAAGTGGCCCATGTTGTTCAGGCTAACCCACTGTGCACATTAACCACTGACTGTCAGCAGCCATGTATGCAGAACAAGCCCCAGCTGAGAAGTTCATTCATTTTAGGGCTTTTGCTGTTGCACAGCAGCCATTTATTGCTCTAAGCTTTAAGCACACACAGCCCTGCCAGCAGTGACTTCACCCACATATCAGCAAATTATCATCACAAGCTTGACATAGTGTTTGCTTAATAACGTAATCTTACCAAGATTAATATGACAAAGATTAAGAGACAATGAAATATCCCAAATTTATCAGAGGTAGGATTGGGCCAGCATGAGATTCTTATACTATGATGATTTTGGGTAAAAATATCACTGTTCCAAACAAAAAATGTCTCAGGCCAGGCCGAAAAGTGTCTTATAAAACAGACTTTGCACCAAAAAGTTTCGATTTTTTCTTTCATAAAAGTGCCTTTTCTGATTAAAGTGCTTACATACTTTTAGTAAGCTCTTAACTAACAAAAGGCTGCTACAATATTCATATCCTACCAATGACACATTATTGAAGTATATGTCACTTTTATATGCTTTTGTCCTCTGAGCCTTTGGGGTAAACTGAGACGATACCCCAATTCGTTGTAAAAACTCTTGGTTGAATTGATCAGACCCTGAGTGACTACCCGTTTCAAGCATCTAGCATCCCAGGTGAGTGTAGTGTTTGCATGTAAAAATGGCCTGTGAGAGCTCCTATATCATGAAGGGATATTTTGTGATGTCCAAAAAATCCAGGTCAGTCTTTCTAATATGCGCCTTTCAGCCAAATGCAGCTCAAAGTGCTAATCAAATCGTTTATACTACAGTCTAAATTGCAAAACAAGGCAACGCTGGACACCATTGAAACTAAAGGCAAATATTCAACAGCAATAGGGGTTACAACTTAGTGTGGATTTTTGTCAGACGAGATTTATGACACGACAAGCGCATTTATTGCTCATAGATTTATTGTGCGTAAACGTAACGATTTTCCTCCCATGAACTCATCGCACCCCCCTAAACCAAGTGTATTTCTTGGTGACCTTAAATACATGTCGATGTGCGCAAGTGTGAGTGGTGCAGGCAGTGAGACACCTCTGAAACTCAATCCCCAAGTGACAGAGGGTGAGAAATTACCTTGACGTTAGAGACCAGAGGGGGGCCGTGGCCTTGACCTCCTAACTTGACCTTTCTGAGGAACTCCCCTCTACTCAATGTCTGCAGGGATCAACGCATATATGGAGAAAAGCCCTAAACAAACGACTACAAGTACTTCTGCTTGACAGCGAGTACATCATTCAGGAGTAACATGCACTCATCACAACTCTGCAATAATTATGAGCATTTGCCAACAAGTCCATTCACAACCCGTGATAGACTTTTAAGTGTAATTAGTTGAATTTCTGACCATTACATGTTCATTTTGTGCTTAACTAACTGTATTTTTTTTAATCCAAGGGTAGTGGATTTCATAATTCTTTAGTATCTAACTCAAAAGATCTGAGGTTCTATATCTTCTAATTGAAAGGCTCCCATCTGGTTGACTTAGTCGCTTAACCAGAACAACTCGGTGTCTAAGTCAATGTACTTATGTATACAGGCCTTTTCACAAGCTTTAAAACGGTCCATTAAAAGTAATAAGAATTGTCATCTCACAGATTAAATGTGTTGGCAAAATATGTGCAGAAAGAGTGAAGAGGGATGTGAGATGGATGGTCTTAAGGCCGCCGGCTGCAGAAAGGGAGTGCCTCAACCAATCAACCATTTTGACGCTCAAAATAGGTAACAGAAGCAAACAAGTGAGAACTTGGCTATTTGTGGTTGAGACTGAGCCAAGCACCTTGTAGGCCCTGAGCCTGAAGGTAAAGGGCGGGGTGGAGGCAGGGCAGACATACACGTTCAAAGGCAAGCTTAAACTGCAGCTTAAATACCAATCTTTAAATTACTAATGGCTAAAGAAGACGGGGGAGGGGGGTTTCTCAGTTTTGTGATGTATTCCAGCTAAGTTGCACAAGAAGTTATTTAAAATGAAGGTGCATTTACCAAAAAAGGTAATAAAGACTGAGTAGATATTTTTCTCAAGTGCCAAAAAACACAATAGCAATTGTAAACCCATGTGCAATAGCACAATTCAATTATTACAATAATCATCATCAGAGTTGGCAGATACTGACTTTTTACTTTCCAGTTAATACATTTGGAGAGGGTGGGGCAGGATCAATAAGGATGGATTAACATTGTTTTGTCTTTTAAAGAATATGAGCGTTTGGAAATATATCAAATGCAATAAAAGGTGGTTCCACATTCTACATCTTCTTTCAAATTCACTCGGTGTTGTCAACAAACATGAACATGAACAGAACCAACATGCACTCAAAATTAAAACCACGTTCCCATAAGTGGTCTAAAACGTTCAGAAAAACCTCAGGAATGAACAGAGACAAATGTTTGCTGTGACTCTTTACAACAAGTGGATGAACAGAGGACTGGACATGTGAATTTTGACTGGTCTCCTCTGGTTATGTAAGCTTAGCCCTGTGATTTAGCCTGCTGGACCAGTTCAACAAATGACTTGCTACAAACTCTGAACTGTTCATGGTTGACATGTAGGTCAGTGAAATGTAGATATGTGACTACAACTCCAGTCAAGAATTGATGACTCTGTTTTATTAGCAGTGAATAATTAGAAACCTCAACGCGAGGGTCTGCATACATCCACACATGGGAGTAGAGAGGTTCCAAGATAGTACATTTTTCTACTTGATACCAAGAGAATTTACAGATCCATGTATGACAAAGACAAACGATCAGTCTTAAAGGAGGATAGTGGGAGTGGACAGAACTGTAAGTACAGTAATGAAGAATGTAGGTGAATGGCTACATCCAAAAATCTCACATTTCATTAAGTATACAAAAGAAAAGTGAACTCTTCTCCGACTACTGAAGGAGTTTTGCACAAGAATTTACTTGACATTGCTGTCTATGAAGCATAGACGTTCTGTGAGGACAGATGCAGGTATGAACCGGATACAATGGTTCACGTAATCCGTCTGGTCTATTATTGACTCTGACACCCTACTCTGCCACAAAAGAAACTCGAGTGCTAAGAATACACAATGTCCAACAGCAGAGGCAGAGCAGACACAAAGCCAGGCTGAGACTTCAACCTGTTCAACCAGTCTCCACTAATGCCCCGTTTCTTTACAGGTGAGACGAGATGAAAGTCCTGCAGGAAGTCTAAATAAAAGCCGACCCGCCTTAGTGAATGGCAGGTACATCAACCTGATCATAGATAGTCAGGCCTGACAATGAGCTCTCGCTTCCTATTTAAGAGCCGGAACTGGAACAAAACTGTACATCAGACAATGAGAAATGACGGATCAGAGGATAGAAAACATCTATATCTATCTATATTTCCCAACTGAGGGTGGGGGAAGGTGGGTCAGATGCAATGACATGCCTATGAAGGTCTACATGGACAGACAACACTGGGTCCTGTGTCTCCTTGAGAGGGGACTCCGGTTTCCACTGATGAGCCACTGACAGAGCCTGAAACCTGACTCAGGAGGGTGTTGAGCAGGTGAAACCATCATCTAAAAGGGAAGATCCTGCTCTCATCGCCACATAACCCCATATCCACAGAGTCCAGAGAGAGACTGTGGATTTTCTTTGCCAGAAATTTCAGACATCAACATTTCTATACAGTTACTGATGTGCTGATGCCAGAGGAAGAGGAAAAACAAAATTGTGGTTGGAGTATTTAGGAGCAAAGCTCCTAAATAGTTTTGCTCTGCCTCTTACAAAATGGTTGCCTTCTCCCCGTCTTTGTGATTTCCAAAAGATCTAAAGCAAGAAAGGACGATGAAGTTAACCTGCCGAGACAGCACTATAAAAACTGACTTATGTAAGGGTAGGTAAGGTCTATGCCCTGAGGGTCAGATGTATCAATAACAATACAAGACTTTTGAACCCTTTATTGATTAAAAGGCTGGTAATTTCATCTGTAGGGTTCAGTTTTCTTCATTCCACAATGAGTGAGAATAAGAGCCTACATGCTTACAATTATAACACCTCCATTCTCCATATGTTGGGGAAAGATGATCCAAGCACTGATATTACTTCCTCTTTTATCAAACATTAGGACCACCCAAGCAAGCTGTGATACACTTTACAACCTTGCTGCCATATGGCATTGGAAGCAATTGGAGCAAAGTGCCAAGTGGCTACACTCTATACCAGCAAAACAATGTCTCAATTCATGGACCACTATAAAGAAAGGCTTGTGTGAGCTTAACAACCACGGAGAGGAGAAAGTAAAGCCTCACCGCGTCAGGAGGGAGGTGCAGGCGGAGGTAAAGGTCGGACAACATCGCAATGAGATGACCGTGGTTTTATTTCCAAAAAAACAACTGGCACTTTTGGATGGGGTGAATCGTTTTTCATTGGAGAACATCATCTGTCTCCTTTCAAGTTCATTCATCTGTTAGAAGCAAACAATTGTTTTTATAACCGGTCAAGCTAAAGATGAAATGTAGTTATGTATATTGTATAAGTTACTCAATGAAAAACCTCCAGGTCAGAAGCTCATACAAGTATCTATATCATCTAAACATTTCCATTCTGTCATTAAAATCCAAACTTGAATGGATTTTAATGGATTTTCATGCGACTATACAAAGTTTAGTCATTTTGTGACAAACACAAAGCAGAAAATCATTGAAAGTGAAAAGAAAATATCTGTTTTCAAAATTTCATAATTGAACAATTGGACGAATGTGTACCTCCCTTTACTCTGACGCTCCTAAATAAAAGCCAGTGCAACCATTTGCATTCAGAAGTTCCCTATTTCAGAGGAGAAGGACTTTGAATACCTCTGCAAGGTTTTAAGAACTTGCAGTTTGAATGCAATGCTACGTTTAATTTTCAGTTCATCCCATTCAGGACAAGGTGCTAACTGGTCTGGAAATAAAATGTAATCACAGTCCTATCAGTCTCCCACCAAAGCAGGGGGCAGAGTTGAAAGCCAACAGGGCCTCACAGGAAGACAGATAATCAATCTCCGATTACTGACCTGTCGCGCTGTTTCTATTGGACATACAATGTGTGCAGTTCGGAGATTGCCTCTGACTGCTCGACTGAACATTCACTCACGTCTGGTCTTCGCTAACCTCACTTTATCTTCAAGAAATTTGAGGGAAAGTTCATGAAAACCTAATAACTTTTAGGTTTTGATCAAAACACCTTTGTTTAAAACTGCAATAAAGAGTGCGTTTCTGGAACTGGAGATTGGAGCGGAGCCTTCTTTTGATTTACCCACAATCCTCTCTACACCCACTCAAATTCTACATGTTTCAGTCTCGCAGTTGAAAATGGCCTCTGGCCGTCCAGCTCCTTCCAATTAAGACAGATGGGTCACAGAAGAGTGCAAGCTGCTGGGGACCAAGCTGCGTTTGCACTTAAATCACCATCACTACCCTGCCGATTGCTTTCAGTGGCTAACCGCGGTTCTCTGAATGTCTTCTGTGGACCGACCGAGGGAGGAGAGAGTTTTATGCTAAAAATAAGAGAGCTTAGCTGCTAGACACACTGAGGTCTGGGACACGGCCAGAGTAATAAAGATTTTCAATATTCTAGTCGTAACTCTTCTCTATTGTGCGGACGCCGTCTCTGACCTTGCAAATAAAAATCACAGCCAATCACCAGCGGTAAAGCCAAAATGCTGGGGCGGCGGCTTGACAGGTTTTACATTTGGTCACACAAGAAAACACAACCAAAATAATAGTGATTCAGTGTGGTGACGAAATGTTGAGCAAAGGTGAAAGGGTGCACAGTAATGACAGTGCATTTGCTTTTAAATGCTGCGACAGGAATGTAAAACACACACATACACACAATTGTTTCTCACTCTGAAGTCTGGCAGTCAATACAGAGTAAACACTCAAGACTTAAGCCTCAAAACTGCATACTGTCAACACTGTTAAGGTCAGCTCGGGGGTAATGTGAACCTCCGCACAAAGACAAAGGTGACATCATGGATATATGCTGAGAAAACAACAGTAAAAACTGTTTAAACATTTACCTGCATGTCGTAGAGCAGCAGTAAAAAGGCCAAACCCTATGCTGAATTCACCAACAATTATTTACTAAGCAGTGCCATTTATAAATCCATTTATTTCTATAATTTTTGATAAAACCTAGAAAGTACTTTTTTTAGTTTTCATTGAAAGAAAAAAAGTTTTAGTAAATCCCAAAAATAATTTTAAGTTATTTGTAAACATTGTTAAGAACAGTTGATATTTGTTCTGTCTATATATCGCAGTTCTTAAGATTATGTAATTTTAAGGCGACTCCACAGCCAAAAAAAAAAAACAAACTAAAAAGGCAAATTTTTATAGTTTCACATTTAGACCGAACATTCAATTAAACCTGAACTGGATAATTATTTTATAGATGTTTTAAATTATGAATTAAAAATGGTCAAATGGATTCTAAGCTCATAAAAATACAATATAAAGCAGCATTTTTAATGACAGAAAGCTCGAACAAATCTTTACCAGTGGATAACAGGTAGAAAATTGCAAAGTTGTTTTGAGAAAAAAAAAAAAACATTTTAAAAGTTGTGGGGTCTTTTGTGTTGTCAGTCAGTTTAATAAAAAGTCTTAATATCTGAATATATTTGGAAGCTTTGAAGCACACGCTGACTTTAGGATTATTAAATGCTGATTGGTTGTTGTGGTATTCTCACAGAACTTAACATTTATTTTATTGATTTATTTTTTATTATTTTACAATATTTTAGCTTTTTACCATTCTGTGTAGCACAATAATTACACAGCTATAATTTTAGCTAGCCGACAGGAAGGAACAGGCTAACCACAAGGTGGGGACGAGCTAGCTAACAGGTACGGCCAGACAAACCTCTCTTTCTGGTTTCTCACTCATCACAAGAATTTTCAAACAAGCATAATAAAAAAAGACAAAAAAAACAACTGAGTTTGTGAAATTGTAATTTGAAACCTCTTGATAACTGGGCCACACCGAGTCTCAATACAGGGCTGATAATAAATGTTTAAACTTCTTTCACCAGACCCGACATCAACTAAATTGCACTTCTAACGATCCATATTTGGGTTATTCTGTGGCATTTAGCTACTTCTTAAAACTTAAGTAAGATTATTTTTATTTAAAAATGTACGCAGAAGCTTCTAGAAATAAGAATTTCCAAACCCACTGGCTGCAGTAGGATTGGAAAAGACAATAAACTGCAGACTTTGTCAATGGGTAAAAATAGCAAACAACCATTCATAAAAAAGGGAACATGGATGGGATTAGAAATATTTGCAATACCAATAAAGCCATGGTTGCTTTCTCTTACTGCCACCTGCACTGCCATGTGCTGACCCACATTCATGTGTCATCCTGGTGGATTTTGGTCTCACGTGTGCTCGGTTACCAGGCGGAGGACGAGGAGGAGGAGGAAGAGGAGGGAATGTGAGTAATCCTTCTGATGTTATGGCATTTTTAAGAACTTTTACTTCATACTGACAAAACCATGATTTCATGGCTGTGGTTGTGAATAAAGTCGTTTCCAATTTTATTAACACCAAGCCAGAGGGAGGTGAGAGGAGCGCGCCGTTAATTCTCCCGTTCTCTTTGTGGAGCAGGACGCGGCTCCACCCTCGGCTATAGAGCTGGTCTTTGTGGCTTTTCAGAGGGGATATTTTACATTTGCAGAGATCCATGACCCTGTGCCTGTTTATTCTACACTGGTGCTTACCTGTTGCCCGTTTGTCTAAGCGGAGTGTGAAAAGCTCCACGCTGAAGGCATTTATGTAAACAGCTCCAAAAGGCTACGCCGCACACAGGATGTATCCTGCACACAGTGGATGCACTGGGAGTGGAATCGCACTCCCGGCAGTCCAGATGAGACACTGGGTTCATGTGAGGTAGAAAGCTTACAATAGCAGAGGCATAATAGTGGATTTAGATTTGAATCTGCTTAATGCACAAAGTCACATATGTCATAGCTGGAATGTGGGCCAAGAGCAATGATGTCACACTCTACACACAACCTGGCCTGGCAAAAAAAATCCCCCCAGGCAACGATTTTTTATTTATTTATTTTTTTTTCTCCATTTAGAAAATGTCATGTTTTCTTTGCCTCACAGTATGATGCATGAGGAAGAATGTGCAAAGAGAAGAAAAAAAAAAAAAAAACGAAAAAAGAAAAGGTGGCACATGTAAATCAGTCGAGCACGTAATGGAGCCATGCTACAACAACCCCTGCATGACTGGGGAGTCCCGGAGAGGCGAGGGCCTTTCTCATGTTAATTCAGCAATTCACTGCGGTGATCGGAGGCGATGCAAAGTGGGACGATCTGGTGGCTCCAAATCCGGATCAAATTAAATCAAGAGTGATGTCTTTACTGCTCTGTTTCGGGGCACGGAGCAGAAAGAATGACCATAATTGAGGGAGAATTTTTATCCTGTTTCCAGGCACCTGGTAAAGTCATAGAAAACATTACAACACTTATGTATAAAAAACTGGTGGTGACTAGGGATGCACCGATCCACTCTTTTCACTTCTGATACCGATATCTGAATTCTGAATACGATGAATAATAAATAATAAAACATGACATCACTCAGAGCACAAAGCATAGAATCAGACTGAGTAGATCTGCCCTTATGAATTGGGCTCACCATCACAGACACCCCATCTAGAATTTCTTTCCGTATCGGGACTGATGCAGATATTAATATCTGATTGGTGCATTTCTAGTGGTGACCATTCTCTGCCCGAAACCAGGTACAACAAATGAAACGATCAATCTCTAGTCAGATGAGATAAGTACTGAACTTTATGGCCTGGATGCAAAACACAGAAAAGAAAGACTCCACACTACCCCGCACATGCCTCCCCCAGAGTAAAGACGTGGTGGTAGCATCATGATATGGGGATGTTTTCTGGCGGTACAATGGGGCTTATCAGAGAAGATGGATGGAGGTAAATATAGGGATTTTGAAAAGACAAAAAAGAAAAAAAAACTATTAGAGGTTGCAAAAAATTAGAGACCGGTACAGAGGTTCACAGTTTAGCAGAATAATGACCATAAACGTACAACTAGAGCTGCAGTGGAACGACTTGGGATTGCCGAAATGTGTCACTGCTTCTAATTCAAAGAAAGAGTGATCCAAAGCAGTCCTTATAATCATTTTTCTTTTTCCAGTCGAGTCCAAACTGGATGCCTTTTTTTAATAAGGAAAACATGCAAAATCAATTTAAACTTCAGATATGCAATGTTTCAATTAGTCCTTTCCAAACAAACTACTGATTGCTCTATTTGTTTAAATGATTATGAGCTCAGTTGTTGAGCAGGTAAAAAAAAACAACAACACAAAAAACAACTTAATTTTAGTAGGTCTGCCCACCAATGGCTGACATCAAAGCATATCCATGTGTTAGAATTGACCAAAGTCAATTAGAGACTTTGCTGTGACGCACTAAAATTGCTGCTTAAAGACACTCCGCAGCCAGTCTGGCTGAGATTCATGCGTTTTAAAGGCAGATCTGTCCACCACATTCGTCTGAAGATGCACAAACCTGGTAGGAACACCCGCCCAAAAGACTCGCAACGCTTAACAGCAGCGACATGTGGCTCGACAAAAGCAACGACTCCGAAGGGCAGAGAACAAATGCGCACCACACATTTAGGGTTTTATTACCAAAATCGTTTTGAGAAACAATGCTGACTTTTTCTTTTTACTGCACAATTATGCACTACTTTGTGTTGGTCTATTTCATGAAATCGCAATAAAATCCACTGATGTTTGAGACTCGCTTTATAAAATGGAAAACTTTTCCACAGATATAAATACTTTTTAAAGCCTTTAAAACTGCATTTTTTTTTTCTTCGCCCAAAAGTTGTTTTTTTTTTTTATGTTTTTTTTTACTCAGATCAATGAAACAGCTTCCACCTTCTGCAGCGTTTTGACGACAGAGTGCAGCGGGAAAGCGCTTGAGCGGCATTGAACTGCATTACTTTGACTTCGCAGAAGTCGTGGATGTGTATTAGCCGCAAGACTGGGCACAGCTCAGTAATAATTAATTAACTAACTACCTAATATTTACAACAACAGAGACAAACAACAGGGCTGATCAATTTTTACCTGCGAGCGATAACTGGTTCACTTTCAGAAACCGAGGTCTGTTAAAGCCAACAGGAAGCAGCGTAATGCCATCCGTTGGCGCCGGAGCTTACAGGGTAATCCCCGTGTTTGTTTTAGCCCCCAGCATGCCGACGGTAAACACATCATGCCTGACACTGGGAACGGATTTAATTGGCTTGTTTAAAGAGGGAAAGAAAAGATTTTAAAGCTTCATGGAGGGTCATCGAGTTTGCTCTCGTCTAAACCGTCTTTTTGAAGGGGAAAATCGAGTTGGCCCTCGGCGGGGTCCACGTAGGTTTTTTTTTTTCCCTTACTATGAGCCTCTCGGGAGGCCTGGGGGTCCCTGGGGGTCCCTGGCGACAGCGGACCTCTCCGTGAGTTTGCTCCACTCCCTCTGCTTATTGGAGACACCGTTTCCTCACCTGGCGGTTTTAAACCCGATGAAGCCTGTTCTCCCTCTCCTCTGCTTATTAGGACAGAAGACATGATAAGTCTGAACAAAGTCCACTTCCAAGACTCATCTGCCACACTTTATAAACATGTAATCTCATTAAAATGAGCATAAACAGGCAAATTTTTATTGCGCTTCCTACGTTCGCTGAGGGATTTTATGGGTGGTGGTTCTATGTAAATAATAAAAGGTGTTTTCCTGTCATAAAACAAAGCCTGCACAGTTAAAGCAAAGCAATTAGGCTTCATGATTTACTTTGCCTGCTTTTAATAGGAAAGTGAGGGCTTCCCAGATGGAGGTCACGGTTCTTAACCTCATCCCTCAGCTACCGAGTTAATCAGTTTGAAACATGTGTTCAAAACAACCCTGAGTGCCACACGCAGCTTTCACAGTGACAACCTTTTCTATCCATCCAGAGCCTTTCTAGCCTTTTCTATCCAGAGCAATCAATCTCGACTGACTGGAAACTTATGAACCGATTAGGAAGATCCAGTACATAATGACAATAATAATGGCTTCAAAAACAGCCTCGGGGATCAGCAGGTCTGAGATTCTCAGGATCTGATGAAGTTTGTATTCATGGTACGAGTCTGATGCAAACTCAAAATGATATTCAGGATGAGTTGGGCCAAATTGGCTTGAGCTTCTGTGGTTCGTCTAATAAGCATCCAGCACATCCAGCGCGTAGAAACCGAAACGAGAATGTGTGACATAAAGTCATCTACTTGTTAACACAGGCCTAAATAGAGGAGCGTGCGGCTTAGACGTTACACCGCTTTTTCAAATAATGGACTTAAAACGAAAGCAGTGAAACCTCACTTAAAATAATATGTCAGGTTTACTTCAGGCTTGGGCCTATTATTAATCTTAATTAGTCGGATCGGGCTCAGACACAAAGCCGACGGCCTCAGGCCGGATCGGGTCGCCCTTTTATATTCTGTTCTATTTTTAGTGCCTGATCTAAACTCTAAGCAATAACCTTGAGTGAAAAATACTTACATCACATGTTAACGCCTCATTTAAAAACAAATGTAAAGAACGATGAGGATCGTTTACTTAAAACCAGAAAAAAAACACATATCTTCCTTCTGCTATTGAAATATTCTATCATCTTTACAATAATTATTAAAAAATATTTTTTTTTTACATAAATTGCTTGTTTTTTTGTGACTGTTTTGATCCATAAACCTTAGCAGAATGCAGAATTAACACCATCTGAATGAAATACTACCTTTCAAGTGGTAACTCATCCTTTTAGCTGGTCCGCTCTTTATAAAGTAACATATACATTTAGCTGATATTTGCGTGGCGTAACTCGCCCTGACGTGTGGCCAGCCTGCAAATGGCCACTTAACAGACATGCTGCTCGCAGCTCGCCAACCGTTGCCTTACCAGTGACGCTCATTTGGCTTTCACGCCATGGATTTCCACGTCTTTCTCAACCGAAAATATTTCTAAACAGCTGAATTTCTTTCTTTTTTTTCAAAAGGAATTAAAAATTTAGGAGCCCTCTTTCAGCAAGTTCACCAGCACTGTGCAGCAACACGAAGGGGAGGGACAATGTTGCAGTACTCCATATTATTGTTCACTACCAGAAATTCATCTGCAGCCTCAATAAAAGGACTTTAAACCTCAGGAGCTGTACAAGGGAACATTTGTTGGTGGTTTTAGAACTGGAGCTTTTTCAAACCTGGCTGTACCTTTAAGGATAAAGGTAGCCGCCTCATGGCCAGAGCAGAGCATACGAGCCTGAAATTTCACTTTTAGGAATTTTGCTAGCTACTTGTCTGAAGGAGGGAAATTGATTGTCGCCTCAACTTGCAAATTTCATAGGAAAGTAACCAGGGAGCGTCGTCACCTCCTATTTGACCAGCCCATCATCTTACAAGGCAATAAAAACAAACTGTCAAATTAGATGTCAATTCTATATTTGTCGCTTGAATCTAAAGCAATGTTTGTTTACTTGGCTACTAATTATTCAGTAATAAATAATTACTGTTCTCCAGTTTTCCTTCGGTTTTTGTGTAAATGCCACCACACAAAGACAGAAACCGTGCTGCGCTCGTCTTCATGTTGCACTGCATTAAAGCTCCACCTCAGACCACTGTTTTTTCCCCCAAACGGCTCAGGCAAAGAGGAAAAAATAAACTGAACTTAACACCTCGCAGTTGCATCAGGGGAAGTGCAGCAAGCTTGCCAAGCTAAGGACAACACAGGCCTCTCAAAAAGCAATTAAGGCAGAGAGAGCCATATTATTGAATGGAGAGCAGGGAGTATTCCTCTGAGAGAAGCAGCAGCAGTAGACTGTGAAATTCATATTGACTCGAGAGGCAAACACACACAGGTAAGCAGCAGAGTGGAGCTTTTTCCTCTAGTCCACCACTGTAGTCTGCTGCTTTCAGGTTTATTCAGAATGATTTCGGATTCCACCAAAATTGCAGCTCCTTGAATCAGATGCCTCAAAGATTAAAGAAAAAAGGGCAATAGAACCCATCTCCGGAAGATAAACACTGCATTAGGCAGAAATGATATCTGTTTTTTTTTTGTTTTTTTTTCGGTCTGTTTGAAATCTGCTGAGCTCTGGACATGTGCTCACTGAAGTGTTAAATCCCACTTGATTAAAGCAGGAAAACGCCTTTAACAATGAGCTGTGCCAGTCCACTTAATTAAGTCAACTTGCACTACACCGAGGGAGCTCTGGGAAACGGCGAGCAAAGCAAACAGCGCGCTCCTGCCTTTCCTCTGGATGCTAATCAAAGACTCGATCGGCGTCCTGGGGACAGCACTCTGCACGACGGATCCCGGCAATTTGCTCTCAGTAATGCCAACCCTCGCCCTGGCGTCCCGGCGAACCCCCGGAGGATCCCTGGAGAACCTCCAGAGAACCCTCCAGCGACGCGTCTCTTCTAATCTGCTCTGCTGCTGAAACGCGCGCGCACACACACACACATGCACACATGTGAAATTCACATTTACCTCAGCCTGACGGAGGGAGCACATAAAGGCCCAGCGGGTCACCGCACGCTCCTTGCTGACTCGCCAACCTTGGTGGTGCAAGTACTGGTTTGTGCAAGGCTGCTGCACTTACATCAAGAAAAATGAATGTTCTCTAAAAGAGAGTATTCAGAATCTTAAGGAGTCATATACAATCGCCTTTGTGTCTACTTGGTCATTGTGTTTTTTAATTGTTTGTGGATTGTAAGCCAGAGGAAGCATCTGGTGGTTATTACAGAGCCTGAGGTCTGGGTAGGAGGGGGACGGTGGTGACGATGGGGGCCTTACAGGAATCTAATGATTTGTTTGCGGTCTGCTCAGTGTTGCTCCGACGAGGCTGTACAAGCTATTCCCATGCAAAACCCATCACAACTCGAAGCCACAAACTCTGCAGTTAGGCAATGTGTGTCGTCACTCATTCAAGCAGCAAACAGATGGAAACACTTGAAAATATTCACAATCCATTGAAGTTTTTCACATTTCGTCACTTTGATGTATTTAATTGGGATTTTATTCGAGAGACACATACTAAGCAGTGCATAGTTGTGCAGTGAAAGGAAAAGAATGCAAAATTTGTTGAAGCTGGTTACTCTGGGGGAAAAAAAAAACAGTTTCCCATGCATTCCTCTAAATAAAATCCAGTATTGGTTGTTGACTTCACAATAACAGAGAAAATTGTGGCAAAGTTTATAGCTAGCCTGGTGAAAACCAGCCCCTTGTTCTACGCTTTGCTTCACCCGGAGCACGTGACCCATCAGCTATTGAGGAGTGATTGTTTGCTGGAGGTGTGGACTCTGTTGACGTATCAAATGATTGGATCAGATTTTTTTCCAATTGCCAATGCTTGACCATGACGTATGAACTGCGCAAACTTGGTTGCGAAGGAAGCTGCACTATAAAGGTTGCTGGAAATTGCGTGCACTGCAATCAGCCGTCCCTCATTGCAAAGAAAGAAGTCCAGAGTCCTATGTAGGGCTGTGACGTCTTAGCCAGCATTAACATGTCTTAAATATTCCTCTTGCTCCAACTTGAATCGCTCAACATTTGGAAGTGGGACCAACATGGACTGAGTGGCTTTTCTCCATTGTCAAACTACAACCATGGACAGACTACAAATCTAAAGCAACACAGAAACTCTTGCTCAAAAACTCCTTTTGTTCGCTGATTGGCCAGGATAAAGTGTAACTTGAGGAAATTCGAGATCAATGGGACATACATAGCACTGATGGGAGATGAGAAAGCAATGGTCAGGATAGTTTAAAGCAAGTTTCAATAAAAAAAAAGATTATCTCCAGCTTTGAAACACCTCAGAACAATTTCAATCCAAGTGGAAATGGAAAGTGTATGATATAACCGCTAAGCCCAAAGGCACGGCTGTTCCTCTGCAGTGAAAGGTTGGGCAAGGAGAGAGTAAAACACAGACAGAACAAGCATGGCATGGTAACCCTGGAGAAACTGCAGAGATGCACAGCTCAGGTGGGAAGGTCTGTCGAAGTACAACTATCATGTGAACATTGGTGTGGCTACAAGACACACCAAAGGTTGAAAGAAAGCAAAAGAAGAAGGAAATGGAGAGACACAGACAGAAATAGAGGCTCTGTTGCAGAAAACTGACAATGCACACAACCCCAAACCTGAAACATGGTGTGAGCAGAATCACGCTGTAGGGAAAACCTGTCAGAAGCTGAAAGATCACAAACCTTGCATTTACTTCCACTTCACAGATATTTATTAGTTTTTATTTTATGAGTGCATTTATTTGTGGTCGTAAGGTAGAAAGGTACAAGGCCTAAGGGGTATAAATACTTTTATAAGACGCATCAGATCCAGCAGAAGTGAAGACAGAAGAAGATTGGATTCCTACCTTTGAAGGAGATAAAGACTCTGGGTGCGGCAACTACTTCGTTGCTGCTGATTTGATTCCCCGAAGTCAAGCCGGACAGCGCCAGGAGGACGAGCACCGTCCACATATCATCCAGCCTCATGGTGGACAAACCTCCAACGGCACGCTCGCTCTTTAAATCTGCAAAGACAAACACAAGCATGTGAGAAGGGGAGATGCTGGCGCAACCAAGCGCTCCATAAAATCTCCCACAGAAAGTCTGGTTTTGTTTATCAATTTATGCGACGTGTCAAACCAACGGCTCCCAGGGGCCCCATCGACTGTTGCTTTGGGCGGCAGAGAGAAAGCGAGAGAGCTGAGGTGCAGGAATGACGCCCAGATTTTCTTGGAGGCACCATAAAAACTGATGAGCCCTGACAAAGGGGAGCCAAGCTTTTAGCGATGTGCACGCACTTCCATTTGGGAAAGATTATGTTTGTTTTCCAGAGTGTGACAAACCAGTGGAGAGAGAGAGCGAGAGAGAGCGCTCCGACTCTCCTGGGAGAAGCCTTCTCCTCCCCGCTCCGTCCAGAACGCATTCCTGCCTCATGACAGCACACGTGCGCTGCCGTTCCTGCCCTGTGATTACAGGTTTACCTAATGCCAGGTTACAACTGAGATTACTAGAAAGATAGAACTTTTTTTTTTTTTTCGAAAATGTTCTGATTGGTGCAATCAAGACAATAAATGTTACTTGCTGCAGAAAGAACTGGATCGCTGGGTTATAAATGATGAGGGAACTGACCAGCGCGCCTCAATAGCCTTGGAAACCACTGAGAAGGGAGCATCAATTAATCTTAAGGAATGACTAATGGACACGAGGGGCGATTGCTGATTCATAACTCATAGATCAACAAAAAGACTCCATTCCTGTCCTTGATTAAACTTTTTTTTTTAGGGTTAGGGCTAATTGGGTTCATCCAGTCTCCAGTGTTTGGACCCACCTTCATAGACCCCGGCAGATCTGCGTGGGCCTCAGAGACGTGGGTCGATTTATGAGCATGCTGCAGCTGTTTAAACCTCAACTGTTTACCGACAATTTGTTAACCGTCCAGCTGTTTATTCGGAGACAGAGGCCAAGTCCTTATTCGCACAAGCACACAACATCAAACGGGGCGCTGCACCCTGAAACGACACTGTGGACTGTGTAAAGGACACGCACTCTCGCATTTTACTAGAGATGCACCAGAGATTGGAATCGAGCAGTTTTGTTTCCGTATCGACTCGGCGGGGGGCCAGGGCAAACACTGAAAATCAGGATTTTTGTTTTGCTTGTTAAATGCACCAAAACTAAGAACTCACACAATTTCCTGTTTCTAAACGCATCTACAACCACATAGTTTTGACACACTTTTTTAAAAATAATAATAGGAAAAAAATTATAACATTTACAGTCCAAAGGAAAATTAAAAAAAATGAAATCCGCAGCTCAGACCTAAAGTAAATCAGAAATCTGTATCAGCCAGTAAAAGGCTGACTGGTGCATTTGTACATCATCAGACAAAACCAAACGCATCTCCTCCCTCAGAAAGTACCATGCATGCAGACAATATACAATCACATTTACAAAGCACATCAAAACCCACGTATTTTGTTTCACCGTTTCATTTTGCCTGATTCAGTTATTTCAAGACAAAACATGTTGGTTGGTTCACGCTCAGTTGCTTCCAGTTCTGGAGACAATTCACGGCGTTTGGCTTGCAACTAAAATAAGGGAAACGCAGAGAAAGCCAGGCGGGATGTTTCAGTGTTCCTGAGAAATAAGAGCTGTAGACTGAAATCAGAGTGTGACAGACTGGCAGCCTTGGCCACACATGGGAGGCAGAACTGTAAACAGTCTGGTGTGGTATTAGAGCGCACAATAAACTGCAGAGCGATTTCAACAAATACTCTCAAATGATCTTGTGGGAATCCATTCAGAAATTGATCACAATCTCTACTCTCTCTTTTTCCTTTTCTTTCTTTTTTTTTTTTGAATGGAATGAGATTATGTCATATTGGAAAACGTATATATATATATTTAATCAAGTCGGTGTTTTATACGCGTTTATTGATTTTTATTTAATATTCTACATTATGCACAACAAAAGGGAATAATTAAAACAAGAAGTAAAATCAGTCTTACCTCACAGCTTTCCGTAATACAAGTTCAGATCCAACCCTGCAAGCCACTGAAAAAGCCAATCCCAACAGATCGATCACTCTCTCTCTGTCTCTCTCTCTCTCTTTCTCTAAGCTGAAATCAATAATAATAGAAAATCCCTGCGCGGCTCTTCAGCGGCCCGTGTTGCGTTCAGGGGCGCGGTGGCGGGGCCGTCTGTGTACCTGCGCGGAGCGCGCGCGCGTTGGCCCCGGAGTTGTCAGTGAGCAGCCGCGGAGCGAGAACATGAAATGTTTCTCTAATTCATCATTGTCCGAGAGCGCGAGGCGAATACGTGCTCTCCTCGCACGAGCGCAGCCGACATCTCGTGGGAGAAGTGGTGGAAGAAAAAAAAACAAAAACAAAACAACAACAACAACAAAAAAAAAAAAAAACAAGCGAGCAGTAAAGGTACAAAAGGAAAAAAAAAAAAAAAGAAAAAAAAAGTCCCAGCGGTGGAGAGGTAAGGTCCGACAGCGCGCTGTGCGTGGCGCGCTGGAAAGTTGGAAGCTCCTGTGTGACTGCTGGGGGAGAGGCAGGGCGCTAGCAGGTGGATGCGGAGGCCCGTTTGCCTGTGAACACACCCACGGGGCGGGCTGGAGCGTACCGAGCCGCCCCTCGGTCTCGGTCTCGGTCTGCCGGGGAGCGATACAATTCACCGCCGCAGGCTTTCAGAGCAGCGCGTGCGAGCAGAGAGCACCAGAGAAGAAGTCAAAGTCATACCTCCACCTGAGGGAACCAATCATGTTGATCCTCACGTGAATCTTTCATCGATGACAGCTAAATAAATACATCCAGAGATTCTCGCTGTGTTCCCTTTCATTAGAAGTGCTGGACTTCCAGAGTATTTACAGGAAAATGTCCCAATTTTACTTCTAAACTATTTTAGCTCAATAAATATGAATTGTTTTTAATTAGTCGAATATCACTTTCAGGTACATTTGGTGCTTGGCTAGCTTAAAATATGAACGTGCTAAATGCTGTAGTATCAACTGCACTTTTTGCTGCCCTGTTAAACTGCTACGACGTTAATTAGTCGGGCTGTCTGCTCCATCAGGCAGCCTGCCACATACTCATCATTAGAAATGGATTGAAAACCGTAGCTCCTTAAATGGCAAATATCACATTTTGATTGAACATATGAAACCCAAATAATGATCAGCCTCTCCATTGTTAATCTTAATAAAAGTGATTGAAGCTAAACATGTAACAGGAAGCGACGGCCATATTTGTAATTGGGATTTGCAGTTTTGGAAGCAAACTCCATAGAAAAGAGTCTCTCTGTTTGCCTGAAGTTCAAGTATTGAAGTCTTGGATTTAAGGGGAAAAAAATGCCAATAAGGGATAAGGGAAACGTAGCTTACTTAACTGTCTGCTGCACCCTGAAGTTATTTTCTGTTGCTTTTTTACGAGTTGCAGTCAATGTTAAAAGAATTTTAAAAAATGTTAAACTCCAGTCACATGGGATGAAATGCAATGCCCGTCTTTTAACTAGAGAGTTCTTTACCATATGAGGCGCACATCTGGGAACTCTTCATACATCCTAGTAATAAACACAGTAGATTTACTTTGTTTATGTTTAAATGCATTTAGTGGAATTTGGCTGCAGCTGTTTGTGAGCATAAAGTTTACTGGGTAAGAAAATGTGTTCGTTTTATAATGGTAGTTACTTTAATGTCTGGATTGAATTATCCTGGCTATTTCTTTCCTATGGATTTCGACTCGATTCTCATTTCCCTTCAGTGCCCTGTCTGGGCTTCTCCCATTCAACTGGATTTTTCCAGTAGAAATTCAAGTGTGCCAATCAAGAAACAGAAAGAGAAGTTGCGAACGGCGATGTTGATTTTCTGCGGCGTTTCAGAGTCGCGGTCTGCTCGTGGTTTGGCAGTGGCAGCAGAGGAAGCGTGTTGGCCACGCTTCCAAATATTGAATCAACATTAAACGGCCATCTTGTTTGGCTTGGCACTCGTCTCTCTGTGGTGGAGGATGGTTGTTTACAGCGCAGGCCATTTCCAGGAAGCTTCATAGAATCGAACTATTGCACTAGCGACTGGGTGAAATTTAAAAAGTCCGAGTCCACGCCTCCAGGAAGCAATTGTTTTTCAATAGCCGAGTGTCCAGACTCTCCGGTCGAAGCAAAGCGTAGAACCAGACGCTAGTTTTAAACTCCACTACAACTTTCTCTGTCACTGGGATAATTTAGCAGTATCAGAGCAGAGAGAACACAAACGCACACCAAACTTTTTCGTACAGTAAATACCTTCAACACATTTTGTGTTCTTTTCCTTTCACTTCTCAACTACGCTGAAACAAAAACACCGACATGTTACAGTAGTTATCGGACTCATTAATTTTCTTAGTTCTCCTTCCTCCCGCTGCTATCGTCTGTGACAGGAGAGCCGTTTACTTTAAGTCGCTCGCCTGCACTTTCGCCGTCTATTTCCGTGACAACCAGTGCATTACCATCTGCCACCCACACTCAAGGTGAGGATTGAACATATTTCTACAAGAACAGGCCTAAGTGGTGCTGACACTAGACCCCCCCCCCTCCACCCTCCAGCCTCCCACCCCCAACCCCACCAAGTGAGTGGCAGTCCATTAATTAGACTTTCAAAAAGGTGTGTATTAAAAAAGATAAAAAGAACTTCCATTAACCTAAGAGTTTCATGCATAACAAGGTCTGCGCAGCATTACATCGACTTCTCTTTCTATTGAATGTTTGACTTGTCAGGTTTAGTTTAATGACTTGGAGAGCAGACAATGCAACAATTGTTAGGTCAGAGTTATCATAAATTAAAACTCTTATCTTATTTGTACCCCGGTGATTCGGGGGGGGAATGGAGGAGAAACGTCGTTCGTTCGACGGCACGCAGGAAATGACATGAAAATTCCTAATTTGTTCAGCTATTCAAACACTGATTGGATACTTGAGAGTCAGAGTTGGGGCCCAGGCAAAATTTCTAAAGCTCATTGAGAAAATGAAACATTTCCCCTCAATTTTAATCATTTTCCATTCAATTTCCCTTCGCAGCCACATTATCTGCCTTTCATTCATTCTGGAGTCTTGGTGGCGAAACAGCATTAAGCCCGTCGGGGAAGAAGTGGAGGGAAAGTTCGTGAGGCGTTTGGCTGTCGGCTCGATGGGGTCAAAAGGAGCTGCCAAACGTATGCAGCACTCTGCAGCATGATGTAGCACAAAGGGGCTTGGCAGAGGTCAAACAGATTCAACTTGATTTCAAGCGGTCATCTTTCTATTCAGTGAAGATGCGGCAGATTTTCAGTGTCGCTTTGGAGATCTTTTCCTTTTAAACGTTTTTTGTCTTGCTTAAATCTTTCAGGTTGTGAAATGATGTTTTAAAGGGGCAGAGATGCGTGTTTTCCAGGCACGTGGTGCCATTTCATTGGATACTCTGGTAACCATGTCGACTTCAGTAGTTATAAAAACACAGAGTTAGTCTACTTCATGTTGCCAGACAGGTACTTCTTAATTCTACAGGTCTGATAGTAACATTGCACTCACCTCTCCAAAAACATGGTGATTATAATCAATTGATTTTTTTAACAAGGATGCCATTTTGATTTAGATACATTTCTCTTCTAAACAAGGTCATTTGAAAAGCATTTTAATTGCATCCAGTTATCTTTGATGTTTAAATTTATCTGATCATCTAAACATAGAAAAGAAAAAGAAAAAAATCTGTCAGGCGGCGAATAGTTTTTCACATCTTTCTACTTTCTCTGGCCCCAGTTTTCCTAAAAATAATAAAAACATTTTGATATCAGCCAAGAGCGCATTTCTATTTAAACACTCTTCTGATTGATGGGAATCCCAAGGACATGTTATATTAGAGATGGATCTCTTGGTCTATCAGTCAGCCGGAACCAACATCTCTGATATAATCTTGTGAGTGCATGATACCACACTGTCACCGACATCCATCCAAGTGGTGTATGAACTTGTAACGTTCTGCAAAACGAGTCTGCATTCCAGCTGAAGTGTGAACTTTGCTATCTTCTGGCTCTGCCTGCGAGGCGTGAGTGAATGCCAGGTGTCGGATCTGCATTTGGGATTCTTCTGCAGTTCAAGAGATCGCCTGCAAACACAATCCCAGCTTCAGCTGTTGCAGAGAGACGCGCCGAACTCCGTGCTTCACGGCTGTCGTGTTGCACCGAACCGTGAGACGCAGCCGAGATTCTTTCTCGGTTCAAGACGAAGTGACGAACTTGCGCCCCGTTATGCTTATTTCACAAGTCTTTATCTGCTCTTCTCACCTCCTTTTAGGCCTCGTCAAGTGCATGGCTGTGTTGCCGCGCACAAGAAGTGTTCAGACGTTTAACGCTTTAGGTTTTTGTCATCACGTTGAATTTAAATGAAGTGACTGAAATCCTGTTTAACAAGATAAAAAAAAGGCTTTGAGGAAAAGGTGGCTCAGGTTTAAAATGCTTAACTGCTGAGATATAAGGCTGTCATTTCTGGCATCTAAAGAACACAGTATTGTGAGCTAGTGATCATTTTTGACCTGTCAACATTTCTCTTTGGTTCATTTACAGAGGAAATGCTGGCATTTCATATTTGGCTACAAATAATCTGTTTTACTTCATTGATTTAGGTGGCAAACAATGAAGTTAGCATCTGATTTGAAGCTTCCAACTCTGTGGTTTAAAAAGTTGAAAGGCCTCTTTAAACAGGCACTTCAGATGCTTCAAATCATACGTCAACTTTGGCTCGGAAGGAAAACTGAATTCTTTCTTGCCAACATTATTTAGCGAAGATGGAAGGAAATGTTAGCATTCACTTAAAGACACTGCAATTTATTATTAGTAAACTGAATAGAAAACATAACAATGAACTTTATTAAACATTTATTTACAGTCGGCTTCACTGGGATCTGAATTCTGAATACAAGATTTTTCCAAATCTATTTATAACAATATAAATAATAGTTTTATACTAACCTTATATTATTACAACTTTTAGAAGGTTATAAACTTTAGTAAACTGGCAGCCAGATAATATTTCTGTCAGATCCGTTTGGAAATGGATATAAAAACCCAGAAATATTAAGTTAAACTATATTTAGATCCCTGCCTCTAATATTCCACATGTACATCCCCATTAGATAAAATCAGGAAAAATGTTCTGACAATCTAACATTTTCTTGCAAGACGAAAAGAAACAATTATAATCTGTAAACTACAAAGTTCTTTGTTTCACACCATGTCACTGCCAGGAATAACTCTGATCCCAGAAAGGCTCGAGTCTGCTTCTTCCAAACATACCGATAAACAAAATCAAATGCTGGTGGGCACAAACGCACACAAGTCCTTCAAACAAAGCTGCGACCGCTCCGCTTTTCCAATAAAGATTTAGCTGAATTTTGAATTGAGCAGGCAGGTGCTCACCTTGTGCCGCAGACAGATAGGAGCAAAGCTTCGCTCCCAGCACTCTCTCCGTCAATGGCATTCTCAAAGCTATTAGCATTTAAATGAGAAAAGAAAAGTGTCCCATCTAGATTACAAAGAAAAAGAAAAAAGTCTTTACGAGTGGAGAACTTGTTCAACACTTCTCGTCTGTTTAGAACAAACTTTCTTCTCGTCCTGATTGAGTGCAGTCGGTTCAAAAAGCGCACGACAAGGCCTCGCATGAGCGTGCGCCCCCTTCAACTTTATTTTTTTTCCCCCATGTTCTCACCAGCACACGTCTCAACTCAGGAAAGGAGTGTGCAGCGCAACATCAAGGTGACCCATTATGGTTTCTTGTACAGGAAAAGTATAGGTCTATACAACATGCTCATTATATTGCATACAAAATCATTCTCTGGCAACGGGATTTTAGTCTGGTCAGTTGTGCCTATTTTGAGCCGTTTTAGTGAGAAGATTTAAAGTCTTGAGTTGAGCCATGGAAATGGCTGTGAACGGATGCACAGCTACCCAACCGTACAGCTCTGAACAGCAGAAGTGGAGCCTCCTCCACAAACAACGACAATGCAGAAGGTGGTTTCTGAATGGTGAGTCAAAAACAAAGGACTGTATAACTGCAGAATGGCTTTACCATTACACAGTGTGGTGAAACCAGGTGACCAAACACACAGGCTCTGAGCTCGGGCTGCCAGGTTACAGCGCCGTGCCTATCAAATGTGACTAAATCAGAACGTTTTTGTAATGGCTCATTTTCTAGGCACCAAAAGACATTAACTTATTGACAAAAAAATGGCTTTGTGGTTCTTTTAATCACTGGGATGTCTTTAAAGGCAGCAGAAACCTAAATGAAAGTACAAGTAATGTGCAAAATGTCAAGTTTGCATAATGAGTCCACTTTGGTTTCAGAAAAAAACTCCATGTCTCATTTGCATTTATGTCTATGTAGCTATTCATAAAACACTTTTACAGTATACATGTATATAAAACTATATCTTTATTTATATAATCATGATTTTGGAGAAAATTGCTTTCTGCAGTTGCTGCCCGGTGAAAGCGGGGCCGACATGTTGAGGTGCTGCGGTGACGGTTTAAACGCTTTCATCGACTATAATGGCTGCAAATGTACTGCAGAGTCCATTTCATGGCAGTCCAATGAGAGGGTCAGCATGCATGTGGCAACAATTGAAAGGAAAGACTCAATCGTCTTCTTTAAAGGTTTTCTGGCCTTTGTGAACTTTATTTGCAGTAGATTAGAGAGGGAATGGGGAGGTGATTTCAGATGCGAGATAAAACTTTACAGGGCGTAATAAAAGGGTGGAGAAATAATAATAGAAATAATAATAGACAGATGACTCACTGTGGCGGACCCTAAAGGGAAAAAGCCAAAAGCAAAAGAGGAAGAAATAATAGGACATTAAAAATAAAAGCACCAACGATACACATATATGAATACGTTTCACATTGAATGCCTTCTCGAAGCAATCAAGCGCTTGGACCACCTTTCTTTGCCCCCCACCTGCATTTGGGGCCCTTGAGCAAAAGTTTCCTCTGTTGTTTTTGGCCAAACGTGGAGCTCCATAAATTTATTAGTCTCTAAAGGCCCAACGACACTTAACTGCCAGTATCGGCCCATTTGCCTGAAGGAACCACTACCCACAGCAGAGAAACCACTTTGATTTTCTGCCACTTCTCACACGTCATGTGGCCAAAGGAACGACGACCTCAGTCCCGACTGAGCCGCGAACAGAAACAAATGCCGCGTGAGCGTGTGCGCTAAACGGCGTCTTGCGCTCGTGCCGCGTTAGCAGGCGAGTACGTTTTCCAGCCACTGCTCTACATCAGTGTTGACTTAATGTGAAAGGCAAATAGTCTGTAACTGAATAAAATCCCAGACACAAGTCCAGAAGGAAAAGAAACTGGCCCGCTTTCAGATTCTCAATACACCTCTGTTCTCCAACGAAGGCGGCCCGGAGTTTTTTTCTCAGCCGTCACCGTAAACCTGAGCAAGAGGATCTTGACAAATAATCAGTCTAACAAAGTCTGAATGGTGATTTTATTCAGCGATATACATATGAAACAACCTCGGCCAAGTCCTTGAGGTGGGTCGTGTTTGAGTCACGCTCTAGTGTGCGTCATGCTTCCTTTTCACACCAACTTTCTGGGAGGTACCAGGCTGGGACAGAGTTGATTTTGTGTTGCTGCAATCCATCGGAGAATTAAAGCGTGATGACATCACTCAACAACCACACCAGTATATTTTGTTGTGCATGCAGTCGGAATAATTGTCATTCGCGCGCTGCTTCGGCTGCGCTGAAGGTGCAGAGCATAAGTCAGCGGATGTTGAATTCATGTGATGCAGCTGAGGAACGTGCATCTCAGACAGTTTGAAGAAAAGTTGCATCAAGTTAAATAGAAAAAGTACTTTGCTTCATGATTATCCAACGCTTTCCTCAAGAACAAATAAAAGTCTGAGGAATATTGGGAGTCAGGCCTTCAAGAGAACAGCAGATGAGGCCAAGTGTGCATTCACACCAGCTCTGCTCAGGCCTCTTTAACGCAGTTCTAGTTTGTCTAGAAAGTCCGGGTCGCTTGGGCAGGTGAGAACCAACAATCAAAGTCTGATGTGGACCAAAAAAAAAATTTACTGTTTTGCCCAAAAAAACCTTGGCCTCAGTTTGGTTGAAGTGAAGTCTAGCCTGGTCTGAATGCATGTGTGAATGCCAAGCGGACCAGAAAACGCTCCAAAAGCAGGAAGCGGACTATCGTGCAGAGAATTCTGGGTAAATACAACCAAAATAAAACACACTAGTTCAGCACTAGCAGGAGAAATTACTCGTGGTCTTTCGCCAAAGACAAGAGAAATCCATCATCTCTGACAGCGTTCCATTTTTGTTTACATGTTGCGATCAAGGAAGTTGCAGTCGTGTCATTTCCAATTCAGTAATTCTTGATCCAGTGCCACCACGGGTGAGGGGGGGCAAACGTGTTTTTCCAAACGGTTTGGTTGCTTTGACACAGTGCAGCGTGACAATGAACTCCACCAGTTGAAAACTGCAAAATGATTTCAGACAATTAAGTCTGAAAATCCCCCCAGAGACCAATATCTGTCTCATCGTTTCCCTGGATTCATTTCTCCACTGCTGCTGCCGTCTCGTCTGTATATTCACTTGTGGCCACAAAATACCCACAACAGTTCATGTTGCACATGGTGCAGGTCAGTGTTTTCAATAACTTTAGTAACGTGAATGAGAGGAAAGCCAATCGGTATCGACCGACCCACAAAAGATACGTATAGGTCAAGCTGACCTACATAGAGTCGCAGCATGACTGTAGCCGACACTGAATCAAACATATTAATGAGTTTCTCCACATTCTGTCCTATTGTTGCTACAGCTATGAATGCATTTTATTTAGTACTTTTTGTGAAAGTTCAACTGAATGTGAGAACGACTGGGAGACAGCAGGTCAAATGGGACGAGAGAGAGATCGCTATGGACTAATGGAAAGAAGAATGATGCCAAAAGTCTTGTATGGAAATAGGAAAGGACACAGTGGCTTGGTTTCAGCAGGGTTGTCAAACCAATGCCTGGTCAGCTTGACTTCCATTTTCTTTTAGCTGCTTCTCTCAGTTCATCCCAGTCAGCACATTAACATGCTCCCAGCTTAGCTTATTTATTAAAAAGGTGGGTTCTCCTCCAGGCAAAGCCTATAATTTTTTTTTCCACCGACTGTCTTCCAAAGACAAATCCCCACCTCACTGTGCATCCCGTCTCAGTAGTCTCATTGATTCTGTGTCCTTGTTGTCCTTCACACCAACAGCTGGACCTCGTCGGCTCAATCGAGGCAGTGAAAGAAAAAAATAAGCCACTTCTGAAAGAAAACCATAAAAAGTCCCATTTGCAGTTTGGCAAAATCCATGTAGGAGACACAGCAAACGTATGGAAGTATTTAATGGGAAGATGGGGTGAAATAAACGGGCAATCGTGGAAGATGATCTGATAAAGGCTGCAGAAGACTTGGGACTTTCCAGAAGGACAATCACCTTCAACATACAGTTTGTAGTGACATGGTGTAAATCAAGGTACTGACTCAAAAAATGTGAAAATGACAACAAATTCCAATAATATACATTGTAGATGTAACATGAGAAGACCTTGTCATGACAGGGAAACCTAGACTCAACTCCTCAGCAAGTACTTCAATCTGTTCTGTGCTCTTTGTTGCATTCCAGGTTGTTTGATTAAGGCTGACA
Organism: Poeciliopsis gracilis; assembly: GCA_911649635.1. NCBI lineage: Eukaryota > Metazoa > Chordata > Actinopteri > Cyprinodontiformes > Poeciliidae > Poeciliopsis > Poeciliopsis gracilis. The sequence continues at coordinate 7,564,392 of CAJVRI010001323.1, read as the reverse complement.
TACTAAGTCAAAGTTGTGTTCTTCATTGGTTGAGCTGGGTCTGCTCGACTGCTTCAATCGAAAAGCAAACCATGTGACATTGATCCTTCCTATTCCAGCAGCAGTTGGTTTTCCAAGAACTCCTTCATCTACCAAAACCCCAATCAACATCTTTCTCCATAAAAACTTTTATTTCCCTGAAAACATTCTCTGGAAATGACAACAGCTTTATTTCTAAACAACAAACAACAAACCCCCCCCCCTAGTTCAAAGTGAAAGCCAGCTCAAAAAGATCTCAGAAGCAGAAAGTTTCCGACATCGATGCCAACAGCGGAGGAGCTAAAGTGGACATAGTTGCTGGTGGGAGACGAGATATGAGGGACAATCTAAACGTTGCACTCTCTGTGGCTCACTTGCTATCTGTTGTGGCGCTAACGCTGTGCAATGCTTCCTGAGAATGTCATGAGACTTGTGAAGGGTAAAAGTGCAAGACTTCCCCGGGAATCTTGTTCGCTTCCTGCTCTGCAGCGGGACAATGAGGCGCTGACCTCATCTGTTGAACCCGTCCTCAGGTTCGCCGAAGCTCCGGTCGCCGTGTTCAGTCGAGGTAAACATTACTTTTAAAACCTGTTGGGTGACTTTAACCTCTGCTTCCTGTCTTGATTTGATCTTGGATACAATGAGCGAAGACAGGTAAGCCTCCAAGAATGTCTCAGCTTTAACTGGACCGCATTCAGATGATGCTTAAAAAACACCTCTCAGCACACAGGTTGGAAAAACATGTTTTAACCTAAACAATGTTTCAATTGAGTTTTAAAACCAGTTTCCATGTGAAAATAGTAACCACTGCAACAGTAATGAGCACAACCACCTGCAATCCACTTGTTTCCTTTTGAGCAGAGGCATTTCTGTGTCAATACATGATTTACACAATATGTATGAGGTACAACAGCCCAGACTCTAGAGGTATCATGAAGTTTCTAATGGAACTAATCCTAAAAACTGGCCTGCAGCCCTCACTATTATCAGCAGGGATAAGACACTTACTTCCCCTCCCACACCCCAATCGGTCCAGTGAAAGTCTGTCCACAGCAACCCCTCGCATCCACTGCTTCTCTCTGGGTACTCTGGCTCGCAGCATATCTCTGGTCGCTGTGCCGGGTTCATCTTCACACCACAGACGAGCCACTCTAGAGTTCAACTCGAGTGGCGTGGAGTCTGAACCGCAGCAAGACTCCGAATGGTCTCGGTGTGGTGAAATGTGATTGTTGAGGTCACATCACCATGGGAAGAAAATAACCGGAGTCCATTTTGTGTCCAGTCCATTTAACAGAGCAGCAGATAACTGAATATTTTAGAAAAATATTTCACCTGAAGATACAAGAACCTAACTTGGCGCAGACGTTCTCAGAGGTTTGCTTTGTTTAAAAAAAAAAAAAAAAAGTTTTTCACTGAACAATTCAAGATGGCCACCAAGATGGTCAACAAGAAAAGCTTAATATTGCGATAGAACTGCCGATATTTATCACAAAGTAACACCTTTGGTGACAAATCATACATAATTGGACCCAAAGCGATCACACATACTGATATTTTTTATTATTTTTCAAGATGACCACTATGGCGGTCAGAGAAATTTAGATGAATGCATGTGGTGACAAACCAGCCTTGATCTTGCATTTCCCTTTTCCATTGGACATTTTTTAAAATGTTTGCCATGGTTGTAATGAAAACTGGCTAGCTACTGCCACAGCTAACCAAAAACATATAAGAAACAGTGGCCATTTTGAAAAATGGCTGCCACAAAATATGAAAAACATACAACCTGAGGAGTGAACATGCTAATTTTATGCTTGTGCCCACAGTGTTAGGACTTTTACAGAGTTAATTCCTTATAGGCTTTGAAACAAGAGGCAGGAGATTTTTCATTGAGGGTTTTTGCCATAAATACCAACATCTTCAGGAACTTTAAATATATTTTCACACTTTGAATAAGTGTTTATCTCTGTTTAAATCACTTTTCCAGCTCAGCTGAGACAGTCAGTTTCAGGTGTAAAGGGTGTCTGTGTGTGCGTGTGCGTGCGTGCGTGTGTGTTTGTGTGTGTGTGTAACAAACCACCCAACCAGGAAGTGCAGTAACTTTACTTTGTTTCGGAAGCTGATTTGATCTCATCTCCTCCGTGACTGATTCATGTTTCTGCCAGTGAGCTTCTGTGATTGCTGCTCTGTAGGTGTGAGCCAGAGGAAACGCACACATACCTGCACTTCGGTATCTCCTTCGAATATCTTAGCAAGATTCCAATATAGATTGAACAAACGGATGTGCAGGGTTGCGCTCAATATTATCGCAGAGCCATCTGCAACTGTGGCATTTCAGGATGTGCGAACACTTTGATGTCCTTCAGCACAATAACCCCCCATTCCCCTGAAGTGTACAACAAAGTGGAGCTACATGCCTGCATGGCAGTTCTGAGGCTGACTGGAGTCTCGGTAACCTTGTGTTACAACTCCTGGCCTTTATGCGAGTCTTGTGTTGTCTCCCATAATGCTTCAGGGGTTGTGGGTCCTCTGCATGCCCGGGCCGCTCAGATTCTTTTATTTATTTATTTTTTTTAAGACTCGACAGCAGGAACGCTAAAAAGTTATCTGCGTCGGGAACTGAATACGTGGTGAATTAGCGAAGCGCCACACTGAACACCTTTACGGCAAAATTCATATTTGTGTTCATCACCAACTCGCAGAGCAGACTTTTGGAAAAGTTTCCTCTCGACGCCTTCGCCAATCTGCTGCTGCGTTTGGGCGTGAACTAAACCGAGCGGATTGCATGATGTGAAGGGAGCGGCTGCTGGGCTGAACACACAGTGCCTCTGGGATGTTTTCAGTGAACGCCGGTCTGTGGTGATGTCAAATGTGCCAAGTGATCCAGAGGCAAGAAATGTCAAAAATAAACACAGAGTTGCCTGAGTTAGGGTTACTTACCACGACATGAAAATGAACTGGATGATGTTTCTGTTGACCAAATTACCAAGAGACTTTAATTTGGCAGAGGAAATGGAAAATTTGTCACCTTTTCTCTGTGCAATCAACCTGACGGGTTGGAAATCTGATTCGATGAATTATGTAAAATATTTAACAAGGTCAACGGATAAAACAAACACTGGAGTCATTCTGGGGAAACCCAGTGAAACCACATGGAACAAATCAGTGAACAGTTTCCACTTTTTTTAAGTGTCAAAAATCTGTGCAGACTACCCATAGGTGAGAAATGTGTCATCTTAAAGGTGCAGTATGCAACTTTTATTTAAAAAAAGAAATAAATATTTTGCATGTTTGTTAAACCGTTGTGCCTGTTATAGCAGTGTGGAATATGCGAGATGATCTGTGGAAACATCGGTCTCCTCCACCTCCCTGTGCTGCTATTGCCGTCTTAAGAAATGCACAGCTACCGCCGAAAAGCATCCAATCAGCGCGAGGAGGCGGGTCTTAGCGCTGTCTACCAACCTCATGAACACGCTACTAAATGTGATAATGACAGCGAAACAACTCACCATTACATTTTTGACCGCTGTCATCAGTAGCTATGTTAACTAGCATTAGCATTCATAGCAGGCTCTCCTGATTGGGGGAAGTTGTCGCGTGGCCCAGAACAAGGGAGGTGATGCGTATCGCTACATGGAGGGGGAATGACAGCTGTAAGACCCGCCTCCTGGCTCTGATTGGTTGTTTCTAGGTAGCACTGAGAGAATGCAGAGGAGCAACACTTTCTCACAATGCAAGTTACAAGATGTCTGAGCCAGTTTCTTCTAAACCAGCGTCAATTTTATCACTTCACTGCATGCTCCTTTCATATAAAGTGCTCCATTTTCTGGGGATCCCAATGATTTTATATTTTAAATGAAAGACATGCACTGATTGTGAAGTCTACCAAGACTCCTCCACTCTGCATATTCTAATTAATTGCACTCTAAAGAGATTTTTAATGAAACCCCTGCTTTAAAGTGATGTTAGGATTACACAAAGTAGCAACAAACACAGTCTGGTTAAAGTAAAACTCACCCCCAAATCAACTTTTTCTTTTTTTTTGCTGATGTCCAAACTCAACAGGCTATTTATGGTTCTATCTTTACGTTTATGTGCAAATCTGGACAATTTTTTTTTCAATAAAAAGCCCATGAAACGCATAAAATAGCTTCAGTGAAATCAATAAACCTCAACATAAATAAAAGCATCTTGAAATAGATGAAACAAATGAGACATAAAGACTGTCCAGTTTTATTTCCTAAATATTTGTCTTGTTTCATTTCATAGGACAATGTATTCATGGCGATAAACATTTAATCGTTTATTAAAAGCAGTGCTTATTTCATTTTGAATAAAAAGGCTCTCCATATTTAAGCAGGCTTCTCCAGACAGAAATGAATATATCGTTTTTATCAGCTGCAATAACAAAAGAGTCGGCGTGGGAAAAAAAAAACACATGTTGAGCTGCGATCTGAAAACTGAGCAGACGGCTGGAGAAGCCATGGTGATCAGATATCATCCCCTGTTTGCGTGGTACAGATGTTAAAGCCATGAACAAACCATTAAGTTTCATAGACATGTAATAATTAATGGTGATGAGTGCCAATCCATATAGATGGTTATATGAGCGGGCTGTGTTGGACAGGCTCCCCACGCTCTCCGAAATACCATCTGTCATGATCTTCAATAGGTTTAGCATTAGCACTGCAGTCTTGTTAGCAAAAAAAAAAAAAAAATTATGACGGAGGCTTCCATCCCGGCTAGGCGTAAAGGCCGAAGGCTTCATTAAACTGGCGTCTGTGCGAACCTTCTGAACCGATTTGGTTCTCAGGCCTGGCTGGATTTCTACTTCTTCCTCAGCTCATGCGACCCATGAGAGGCGGCAGGAGAAGAGGATTTCGCAGCACGGATCTACTCTCTGGCATCACACGCTGGCCTACACAGTGGAATTTACTCTTGGGATTAAAGTATGAGTCACTCTTTGAGAAAAACAGAACCAGTCGCTCACAGGACACACACACACACCGAACCTCGAATGTACACTGAGAAAGAAAACGCCGGAGTTAAATTAGACCTATTCAAGCATGTTGTCTGGGCTGATTTCAATTAAAAATCCAGAGAATTGTAACTATTTGAAGGAACTACTAACGTTTGGTTTTACTTTAATTATTAAATTTAACTTCTTTTTTTAAACAACTTCACTCAGTTTGTACAACATAAATACTTATGTCGCAGCTACTCTGTTATACAGTGACATAAAGAGGTTACTTTCCAACTTAGATGTTAATCATGTCGTCTATTTGAAAATAAACATTTTTGAAGACGTCATTGAGTTTTTTAAATTTAAAAGAGTTTGAAGCTAAAATTATGGTAGAATACTCTGACGCAGGTTTATTCTGGAGGCTACACAGAGAGATGGTTCAGTTTTGTTTTATAGGTCAAATAAGTTGCTCCACTTGCTCCATATTTCAGGCACTTATGAGAAAAAAAAAAAACGCATCAAATGTTTAAAGTCAAAAGCGAATAAAGTTCACTAACGGCTTCATTTCGGTTCTAATTTAAATGTTTTTGGTGAAATTTGCTCCCGAAGTAGACTCATTAAAATGTGACCATTACAGGTCGGTAAATTTATAAACCAATTCGGTTGATCAATATCTGGATGATTTTTACTTGCTAACATTCAACGACTGCAAAAAATGAATGAAAAAAAAAAAAAACCCAGAAAAATATGTCCATGCAATTCCATCAGGCGTTTCTTTGTTATCATTTTATGTGGTGTACGGGCATGTTTATGTTGTTCTTCAACGTCAATAAATGAAAAGACCAAAACCTCTTTTGTCCTGATCTCATAATGAGATGCATAAGGACATTTTAAATGGAAATAAAGGACAGGACTCTGAGCGTCAAGACAATATGCGCCATCTGGCCTAAATCTGGGTTTTTATGGCACGTAAAACAGCAGGAAGTGATGCATAGTGCCAGCATGTTAGCATATGTATAGCATGTATGGCTTTCCTTGTGAATTCGAAAGAATGCCGGGATCTGCTTGGCTATAGGACCACATATAGGGATATCTTCCCTTAATGTTAAAAAAACAAACAAACAAACAAAAAAGCTGTTAAAATTTACAACAGCAGGCTGCAAAAGTGACTCTCTGGAATATTGTGGTGACTTATAATCAGGTGACAAAAATATAAATGAAAATAGAAATGTATGCAAAAGGACAGAGAAGGAAATCAGCACCTGATGCCAATACCTGCGGGTCGGCTGGCCGGAGCGAGGGAATGCAGCGTGCAACAGGCGATCAGATAATCCCCTTATCCCAGCAGGCGGCCCCGGCTGCACACTCAGGTATCAGCAAGCAGCGCTTTGATGGAGGTCCGGATAGCAACACACAGCGCAGCGATGACACGGGACAGATGGAGGTCAAACATTCTCTGTCACGACAAAAGAGTCGGGGCAGGAGGGGCGATGACATTAGGAACTACGATTTTTCTTTTAAATCATTGTGACGCGCCCTGTGTAAACGATTAGCAAATAAATCAAAGTGATTTGGAACAAAACTGGTACGTCTGAGCGTGCATCAGATTCAGCAACGTTATACATCCAGCATGAGTGGCTTGAAAACAAACCAAGCAGCTGTTTGTGGAGCCCGCTTTGGCTGCTGATGTTATCTTGAGAGGATGTTTTGGTGATAACGCGAATCACATTAACCATCTAAGTTGCTGAATAACATTCACTTTATAAGCATTAAACACCGAACACCTGTTGAGCTGGTGGATTTTTCTAATTTGGTATTGCAAGATTTCAAACAGTTCTCATTTCGTCACGTTACGACCACAAAGCCAAATGTGTTTCACTGGGATTTCGCGTGAAAGAGCAAAACAAAGTCGGAAATAACAGGGAAATATAAGAAATGATTTTTTTGTTTGTTTGTAAATAAACATGGTAAGGCATCTTGCAATTGAAAAATCTTTGCTCCTCCTCCAAGGATTCTTTTACTGCTTTCCTAACTAAACGCTCTTGTGGTCGAGGCCTTGCAGTTCTGTAGAGGAAGCACTTTAAATATATTTTTACACAAGCAAAACATAGCCATCCAAAAAATAAAAATCACCAAAGGGTAAATGAAAAAAATATAAAATAAAAAATTGTCTACTAAAGTACTGAGTGACTGATCCTAAAATCTGATTTCGTATCTGACAATTTTGTAAACAAACAATGGTGTAAGGTTTTGTGAAAATTCTGGCAATTTGAAGACAAAATAACACAAAATTGCTACAGATAATTACAAAACGCATTCAAGTAGAAGAAACGTAAAATTAATACTTACAGTAGGTAAGCTGTATATGCTAGATAGTAATTTACTGCGTCTTAATTATGGGATCAACAGATGGAAAACAACATTACAACAACAAAGCAGAAACAATAAGTCTCTCCAACATAAACTGCAAGTCTGTGTCTCATAAATTTGGTTAGATCTGTTGTTCTGCAAGTAAAAGTTAAAAGTACAGTATTGCAAAACTACTTCTTAGAGTACATTTGTTTGGGGAAAAAAAAGAAAGTCCCTGAAGTAAATGCAAATACAAATTTAGTTTATCAGATAAAATCTTAATAAAACACACAGAAAGTACATGTCACCCAGTTGGTGTCATTCATTGTTCACTTGAAATTAAATGTTTCGTAACTGTTCCGATGACTTCATTTTTATTTGTGGTAGGAAGTCGACATAAGTTTAAGTTAAAGTAGCAGGGCAGGCACCAATGACTCATCGTAAGGTTTACTAATAGGATTCCTGGCACGCCTAGAGTCAAATGTTAATGTATGGCATATGTGCGTCCACCTAACTCGACCACCCCGCCAAGCAGACGCAGTGGGCATGTCGGCTTTCTTCTCGCTCTGAAATCCCTGCTGCGGCTTCCTTAGAACATTCTGAAGGATGAATGTGAACATAGGAGCTTGTCACGTTTTTAAAAACCTACATAAACATGTCAATGAAGGTACGCACAGAAATCCCTCTAAACCAAAGACACTCCGATCCGCTTATAGGATTCAGCAGGATGCATTGTAATTACATCACACCACCGAGTGTGACTAAGCATGTTGGATCAACCGCAAAGATCTCATCACAAACATATTTTACTACGTTATCTGACAGGCGGAAGTTTATAGTCAGGGAATAAAAGTGGGATGAGGACGGAGCCTCAAGGAACCTCATGTGTGACGTTTGTTCTCTCCAATTAATAATTTTTAAAAAATGACATACATGCTCCTCATCTGCCAAAAAAAAATCTGAATATTTCATCAGTTATTCCAGCACATCAGTGTTTATAAAGCGTATAAAATCCAATTCTAAATGCGTCTGTGCCAAGACATTTATTTGTCCTTCAAAATGTTTTCCTATTTCAGGACAGTTTTTCCAACTCTCCTTTGACGAAAATTAAAATGTTTGTTTAAAACTGAAACAGAGACTCCCGTCTGAACTCAAACTGATAAAGTATTGTTGACTGAACCTGAAGCAGTTGCAGAAAATTACAGAAATCAAAGTTTCAGACAGCAGATGAATGATCTTTTAGGCTTCACGTAATTGCATCTAACAATGCCTGAAGAGATTAGGCTTTATGAGTCAGGGGGAAAAAAAAAAAAAAAAGCTTTGCTAGTTTACATTTGCCTTTTGAACCGAACCCAGTAGACTTCCTGGAGGCTGTAGTGTGTGGGCTGCTCAGTGAACTTGTTGCCCAATCTGTCTGATGGTTACCCCTGTGTCTTTCTTTGCTTTTTTTTTTTAATTTACATTTACGCAAACACAAACACTCAAATCCCACACCGGCCCATTTTACAGCACAAAGGAGCACAACTTGCATCCCGGCCCCAGGGCTTCCCACTGTGGGTATTTACACCACAAACCTGGGGGCAGCGGTAATCTATTCACAGGGATACATGCCCGGCAGTAGAAAGTGATGCGTTATCGCAGCAGCATACATAAATTATGCTTAGTTAATGGTTTTTGAACTGAGGTTTTGTTAAAAAGGTTATAAATTTGCCAGCAGTAGATAAATCTCAAAATATGTTCATGTCTTACTCTTAATTTCGTTTTTCCAACGTTTGAAGTGGCCGGCAGCGAAACGGACTGCTGGCCTTCTCGAATTACTTCACTGTCAAAATCTCATTTTTAAAAATGTAAAAACCATTTTGTCAACCTTTAAACTTCCATCATGTTTGAAAAATATCAAGTTACACATAATGACTATTTGGTTTCCAGTATTTTTACACCCACAGGTTATAGGTTGGCATTGTAGCCTAGCACCAGTTAGCATGAAATGATCACGTTTTGTGTGACTTATATTAAATCCCTTCCAACGAAATTCCTCTCGATTCTCAACAATCCTTCCGATTGTCTTCCTGGGAGCGAAGGCCGTTTTTCTCCCCGGTTACTGATGATGGTGGCTGTCACGCTACTTAGCCTTCAAGTTAAGTGTTTTTGGAATTAATCCATTATCTGAGATTAAAAACAAAAACAAAACAAACAAACAAAAAAACATAGCCAAACCAACTTCTGAAATGAGAACGCAGCCGTCGGCCGTAGATGAGGAGGTCATTTGGAGCAGAATATGTAAAGGGCAGGAAAACGAATAAAGCTGCAGCACTTATTACACTGAACCAAAAAGAATATCCAAAGGTTTGGGGGTTGCCTTCAAATTTCAATTAATAGCACATTCCTCATAAATGAAAATGTTGGCCTGTTCTCAATCAAGCCAACATTGAAACATTTTCATAAACACCTTCAGCGTTTCCCACTTTTGAAGCCGTATGTGTGGCTTATGTTTGATAAGAGAAGGTTAATAAAAAGTCAGTTTGCTCTCGTCCCCCGCTGTCTTTTTTTTTTTTTTTTTTTTTTTACCTGGCAGGAAGATTCACAGCTTTTATTTCTGATGCTTTTTGTATTGGATTCCTGAGGTGGCGTGGCCTTCACGCGCTCCCATTTGGGCAGACGAATAGAAGACGGCGTTTAGTGTGTGGTATCCATGGCGACCAGCCCATGCTTAGGCGGAGGGACTCTCTGCCAAGCATTGTGTGTGTCTAGACGCAGGAGGAATCAGCAGTCGACCGAGGCGAGTCTGGCGCGTCTCGCTTTCATGTGCGAGATCAGAGCCATGCTAATGCTAGTTTTAGCAGCACTCGAACTCTGCCTCCTTTTTTAATTGTGCGGTTGCCACAGCAACCAGTGAACGAGGAACAGCGGGCTTCTTTTGTTGATGTTTGGCATAAGTGAGACCAAAATCAAACGGACTGTAGAGATTTTTTATTATTTATTTATTTTTTTTGTCAGAACAAAGGAAGTTAAATTTAAAACCATCTCTCTCGGTATTAGACAAAATGGTCTGAAGCATCTACCAAAGAACCTACACTCTGTTTTTGCAATATTGAAATATGAATGTGTTATATTACAGTGAATATCTTTGTCCACCAGCTATTTAATGGAATATATAATGTTGACTGCCAGTCCGTCTGCCAGTTGTTTAGTGGTAACAGGGCTGCTGTTTTCACTACACAATACAGCAGCACTCATTTAAATCTTAATTTTTTGAGAGATTTAAATAGATTATAGATGTACGAATCAAATAACCCAAAGTAGAGAAATAATAAAAAAATAAAAAATACCTGAAAAATAAAATATGATTTTCTCTGCTGTGGGGAAAATGGCGCCACGAGCAACTGTTCTTAATTTCCACAATAAATGACAGGAGAAAATGAAGTTTTTTTTTTTCTTTACAAAGTTAGTTAAGGCTCATCAAATTAAAAACAGTGTTACAGAATTCTTCGCAAAGCTCCCATGAGTTGCCAGTTCACTTTTTCCTTCCACTCAACTTCCTATGAATTTTCCTGGATGTGGTACTGTGAACAACCAGCTCCTTTCATAATGTCCTCCTGTGGCTTCCCCTCAGCGACAGTCATCTTCCCCACGACTGTGTGGTTCATTAGTGGAGTAGGGTGTGACAACACTAATGTATTTTTCACAATATTTTAACTTGGAGACCAAATGTAAATTGTATACATTTGTGAAAATGTCCAACAGGAGCTTGGTTTGCATTTTCCACCTGGGTCAAGTTGAGCCCCAGATCCCAGTAACTGATATCAGTTGGGTCGGCGTGGCATTGCCGGTATTTGGCAGCTCCAGATAATCGCCTCATTGTCCCTGCAGCCTCGTCCTGCCATCACTCTTTATCAGAGCTGAGCAGGAACCAACCAACCGGCGGCGGCTCATAATGAAATACTGTATCCCCGCATCCCTCCGCCTATCCGCCCGGGTATCTCATTAGCCGCCGGGCTGTGTGGTATTCAGAGCAGGTGGGCAGTATCGCTGCAGATGGTGACTGACATCTTGACATCTCCTTTTATCTGCGGCTCTTTCATTCAAAGTACCTCCACCTCACACTGAGAACTGGAGGGAAAAAAAAAAAAAAAACTGAGTCAGTCGCTTGTCTCATGGCTGACAATTCACGCAAGAAGATTTTTAGAGGAATTTCTAAACAAAGTATTTTCCGCACGCTAATATCAAATGCAAGAGAACATTACTAACACTGCCTGCTGGAGCTCCCGGGCTTTCCCACAGCGTTGCACGCTGAGGTCATTTATGACGACGTCTTCGTGTCGGAGGACAGCTGCAGAGCAGCGGCTCCGTCACGCTCAGCAGGACTGTAACATGGACTGCTGACATGCGGGCCCACACGCTTACATTCAGCTTTCTGTGCACATGGTAGTGGAAAACATGTGCATACCTTTCTAAATAAGCACGCGCTGTGTCATAATAAGCAGTCTGAATGATAAAAGTCAAAAGAATTCCCTTTTATTCCCCCGCATTATGTGTCGTCGTCAATTTCTGAAATCAAGTTAGCGTGCGCACAAAGACGAAAATATAAAAATGCAGGAAAATAATTTGCTTTTGTGCTTGTAGCAATCTTTAATTTATTGGACATGAAAAATAAAAAAACGACAATGTTATTTTCAGTATCTTCAATTTGTTCCTCATGCCGCTAGATGATGTTTGTCTTTGTTTGTCCCAGATGGCAACATTTGCATTAGAAAAAAACTCTTTACAGTGAGAACCACAGTGAAGCAGAGGCTGTTTGGGCCACAGGAACACCAGTCGTAGCGCTTTATGACGCATAAAGCACAACATTTATGGAGCGGAACAGATTTTTGCGCACAAATAATGAAGTGAAGCCGCAATAAAAGTGCATAAAAAGGCACACCGTTAATGAGTCAACAAAATGGGGCAACCATGCTAATGTTAGCCTAGCGGTTCAAAAGGCATGAGTAATTTTGCCCAATTTGGTGTGCACCGTGTAATTAAGGGGCGGTTTAATGTCAAGGCTGGAACTTCACAAACCAGGGATTTATTACTGAAAAAGCACAGAAACGGTAATAATTAAGCAAACGGGTCGCCCAAGATGTAAAAATACAATCTGTTTTTCACCTCGTCAACATGCATAGCGTTGTATTCGAGTGTTTTTTTTGAGTATTTTTGTTTTTGTCAGACACAGAGGCCTTTTCAGCATTCACAGTGACATTTACGCTGTAGCGGCAGGTAGCAATCTGAAACCAATCCAGACACTTCTCTTTGACCTCTCTCCTCCCAGCGCTCTGTAATTACTTTGACCTTCAGTGACTGAATGACTGCCACCGACACTTCAAAACAAGGGGAGCATCTCTCAAGTGTTCGCCCAGAAGATAAATGCAGCCGTTGGCGTCGCATCTGGAAACACCATGGGGTAGGTCGGCACACGCTGTCCACTAAACTCTGAGAACTTTCTTCCTCTTCAGAAATCGATAACAGACAGTTTCCTCAGTCGTCTCTAACGTTTAGAGACGCGATCGGGTGACAAACTGGATTTCTGTTTTGTAAATCTGACCACCTGGTTCGATGGCGGTACAGGCCAAGAATGCACGAAAGTCAATGCTGCTTTAAATCTGCTGAATAACTTCCTGCAAAGTTGTACGTCCACATAGCAACAAACATATTTTACGTAATCCTGTCACATATAAGCAGTGCAAGTCGTTTCTGACCATGTATTGCATGCAAACAGGCAATACATGGTGTTATACATTTGGTGTTATACTGCAGTAGGATATATCAAGTGCTTTACGTCATAAAACCATCATACAGTCACCAATCATGAACCAAGCAGTCAACATTACATTTTGTCAAATGCCATCATTGAAATTTTAATACAGAAATATGTTGATAAATGTTTCATTAATCAAAGGTTTTTCTAGAAACAGTTTCTTAAGTTTTGATTCAAAGTAACTCAGCTAGAAGGTTTTTCCATATTTGTGGTGCAAACAAGCTGAAATGCTGCATCTGTGTTCAGCAGAAGAAAATTTATTGAAAAAGTTTTTTTTGCATCATGCTTACTGATTATTTGACCTCCCAGACATGGAAGTTCAACTACTTCACACACCGAGTGGCTGAAAACTATCGAGCAGGAATAATGAGGATGTGAGTCAGGCTGTCGTCAGTCTGAGTTCCTCTGAGAATTCAACCTGCTGATTTGAGAACATGAGCGCAGACCAAGCAAATGCGTGGCGTAGAACGAGGTTAAGTAACGTCTATTGCCAGGTCATTGCTGCGACATACCTACATAACATACGTTATGTATGGTGTATGAGTGGCGGTGGCGGTCAGTTGCTTTGGCAACGCGTCGGTGTGTAGCGAGGCTGACAGAGCGTGACAAAAGAAGAATACGGGAGGTTATGAGTCGTTCTTTGATGGTTTTTCTGCGTTATTGTTTTCGTTGCTACGGCACAGTGGACTAAATTAATATCAAATCAAATTTCATTTGCTTAGCAGCTTTCAGCAACAAGGAGTTAATGTGATAATTCAGACATTTCCAGGTTTCATTCTGTAAATGGAATTGTTCTGTCATTGCAGCGAGGCTATGGATGGCAAGTAAAAAAAATAAATAAAAATTTCTCCAGCATTGTGCGCATACATAAAATTTCCAGATGTAGACGCTAATAGTTTCATCCAGTAGAAAAAACCCCAAAAGCCTTTTTACAGGCGTCGCATATTGTGCATTGTTCTCCAGAGGTGCAGCATTACTAGTTTTTTGTTTTTAAGCCACGTCTCACTGTCTCGGTTCTGATTCCAGTTCATTCCGTTCACAAAACGAGAGCAAACTTAATTTACCACTTCAAAGCTAAAGTTAGTGAACCACGAATTCAGTTGAAAGTTGGCACATAAAGGTGGATAATCCTGGGCTAAGCTAGGCGTGGGATGTAGTTTATCTCCTCTTTTACTTTTTGCTTATTTACATTTCGTATTTCTCTGCTAAAGTTACAATGACTGAGGTTTGGGAGATCAAATCCACTTGACACTGCTTAGCCAGTCTGAATGGAAGCTGAATGTTTTAATTATCTGTAATTACATCATTATGAAGAAGCTTGCATTGTCAGCAGGGATTTAGGCTGTGTGTACATCGACAAAAGATTTGTCAAAAATGCTTTATGCCCTTTTGCCGGATCAAGTTCCAAAACCAAGAACCGACTTACTGCCCGCAATTTACTCCCACAGACTGTTTGTTTTCGTCTCAGTTGGAACGATGTAGCGCAACTCTTTACAGGCCTGCTGCCTGTAAATTCAATATGATCTCAGAGTGTGAAGTTTGCTTTACGTCAATGTCAAATAAGAGCTGGTGACATGTTTGCCTTTACTGCACAAGACGGTATGAATTTGGGTCTTTTTTAGCCGTCATAAAAATGCATGCTCTGGGAAAATGTAAGCAGTCTAACTAGTTTGTTATGGTGGCTCGGCGATCAGCCTCACCCTGATCTAAACCCATGTAAAAGTTGTGGATTATCACTAATTTAAGTGGGGATTGAATTATGAGTCTGTGTGAATATCTCTGACTCTCTGTGGATAATAAATTTGAACTTGTGTATAGCTTTAGATTTTTTTAAGGATACTTTATACGTTTCTTTGCACTTAATGTTTAAAACCTCCCAAAACGAGATTCAATGAGATTCAAAAATTTGAATCTCATTGAACTGTCTTTATTAACAAAGCAACACTCAACATGCTTCAGTAAACATGTTGCAGTGTGGAAAAGTGAAAGGAACAGAATCGTACGCTTTTATTGCCTACATTACCAATAATAATTAACCAGGACACTAAACATATCAATTCTTCTTCAGGACATCAGACCCTTAAATAAATAAAGTGTGATTTGCATCACTAACTACGATCAATGTCTGCCATTATTTTCTAACTTATTGATATTTATTGGCACTCTCAATGAACAAACACAGGAGACTATAGAAAACAAGCCAAGCAACATGGAGCGTTTTGGGAGGTTTCAAACATTTATTGGGATTTAAGGTGACGGCAATAAATCAAAATTTCTATATGAAATTATGACGATAAACGCCCGATAAAAATAAAGAAAACCTGAGCCTCTTTTTTTTTATTTATTTTTTTTATTTTATTTGAATATTGCTTATGATGTCATTTCAGTAGGATGACAAAATAATTCAAAATGTTCAAACTTCTGGTTCTGCAGTCGTGGCTGAAAGTGAGACATTATTCATTTACTCTCACTGAAATAAATACTTTTACAACGTCCCTCAAAATCTTTCCCGATAGAAAATCATTTATCATCCCTCTTCTCCCCAGGGAATCAGTAACAGGTGTAGGAAACGTTAATGGCTGACGTGTTCAACCAAAGGGGATGAATGAGATCATGAGGGCTTTTAGGACCTTTTAAAGGATAGTTAGCATTCAGGAGTCTCTGATGAGTCAAGGAAAACGTGTGCTGCAGCCTGCACTGTGCGACTTGAAGCAGTTTCAATGGACTCACGCTACCAGAAGGTCAAAGCAATTGTTTTAAGGAGGGAAATTTAGCCAAGTTAATGAGACAAGGGGAAAAACAGGACTGATGGCAAAGGTCTGACCCGGCGAGTTTCTTTGCCCAACAGAAGACACAAATTGATAGACTAGTGTGGCATCGTCAAGTATTTGGACGAACCAGCTACACAATCCTCTTCCTAATATCCGCCGACTTTCCCCATCGTGCAGATGCCATCAAATACATCTGCAGGAGAAACCTCCGACTGACACGAATCCGACAGTCAGCCCATCTGAGATTACCAAAGACGCAACTTCTCAGTCTCAAAAACATTTTCTCGCCACCTTTCAGCAAACAGAAATATTTCTGCTTATTCCAACTGACCTAAAACGAGAGAAACTTGGTCAGATTCAACTTCAGACAGCGAGATAAAGAAAACCCAACAACAAAAAAACCCCACATGAACGTGTCTTTGTATTCAGCGTATGCAAACTTCTGGTTTCAAATGACCTCTGACGCCATTTCGGAAACACATTTGGCAGGACAGTCAGTGAACGCACCGTTTCCAGATGACTCCCCGCGGCTCTTGTGAAGTCGCCAGCTATCGCCGCTGTCATCTCTCAGCTCTTATCAGTCAGCCATGTCCTGAAGGCAAAACAATGTCATTCTGAATCCAAGGCACGCTACTATATGTTTACCCGATCCAGCATGCAACGATCACTCAGACCCACTGGCTGACATTTTCATTACATAGCTGTAGTGTTTGGATTTTTTTTTTTATATGTAACAGAATGGATACAAAGTCGGTGAGTGACTTTTACATTGGAGTTTTATGCGAGAGATTAACGTGACTGAGTGTAATACTGATATGAAAGAATTATGTCTATGGTTTTACAAACAAATCTGAAAACCGCAGATGTATTCTTGCATGTGTGCAACTATAGCTGCAAGTCTTTCACATTATGCATTACAGTGTAAAACCGTAAAATGTAATGTACACTGTAAAATGTAATTCTATGGATTCATTTCTGTCAAATTCTCTTTAAATGGACATAATTTTAGCTAGAGAGTTAAGTTTCTGAAGTTCACTTCCCCCAGATTGTCCATCAAATTTTGGTCTAGAAACTTCCTGTGTTTCCATTACAAATGTGTATAAAACTTAGTCAATATTTGAAAAAAAGAAAGAAAGAAAAAAAAAAACAATTCCGCAATTGCAGCATCCCCAGGCCGTGTCATGAGCCTCCGACTACTTCCTGTTGCTGTCTTCTTTGTGGACCGCGTCAGTGGTAACGTCTGGTTGTCGATCATGTGACTCATGAGATGTGAAAAGAGTGTTTGCGTTGCAGTTTTGTGAAATAAACCCATTTCAACGAGGCCAAAAAAAGCCCAGCTCGCATGGCAGCAAAGCACCTTATAAAAAATTCATAAAAATTTTTTTTTTCTAATTTGGCATGTTTCCATTAAGCAAACTTATTTTTGAAATGTCAAATTGTGCAACTATAAGGTCAATGGAGACACAGCTACTGACTGGGCACATGCTTTGCGCTAAACCAGTCTAATGTGGATCTTGGTGTGGGTTCAGGGTTCTGCTGGAAAGTGAACCTCTCCCTCTTTTTTTGCAAAGTGTAGCAGGTTTCCCTCCAGTATTGTCCCGTGTTCAGCTCCATCCAGAGTCTCATTAAGCTTCCCTGTGCCAAGCCCTGCTGAGTGTCATGATGTTCATCGTTTGAGGACGAACAACTCTGAAGACAGGAGTTTAAATACGGTGAAATCTTGAGAGAGAGGAACTAGAAGCAACATCGCATGAAACATGAAGATCTGGTGAAGTCTCATCATTTCATATAATCATATTTCTCAAAGCAGGTTTTACAAACAAATCTGAAAACACAATTTTGTTTCTCTGAATCAGAAGACGCCTTTCCTGGCAGTTGCGTGAATGTTTGTGCACCATCTTGGTGGTGATCTTCTGAGTCTGGAGTTTGCCCAGTGTCGGAGCGCAATGTTTGCTCGTGAGAATGAATTAAAAAAATAAAATAAAAAAAAGAAAGAAAAAACAACAAGACTCCATCTGAGCATGACTCCCCTGCGAGATCTCCGTGTTTACATCCATCTTGGCCTGTTAATTACCTGCATGTCTCAGGAGTTCTTGGGTTTCATCCCCCAGCGATGAATCGCGTTGAACAACCATATTTCATAAATTCATTGATCTTATCATTAAATTGTCTTAATTGCCTTTATCGCTTTGAGCATTACCGGCTTTTGTCATGACCAGCTTTAATCTCTATCCCTTCAAAGAAATAAAAAAAAAAAAAAAACATCTAAACAAAAAACAAAAAACAAAAAACAAAAAAAAAAAAAAGCACACAACAGGGAGACGTATGTAAAAACAGCGGTGCGGTCCCGCTGTGGGCCGAGGCGTTTTCGCGCGAGTCCTCTGCACGGAAGAACAAGTGACTGCTGGGAAAGGCCTTTGTTGTTCCGTGACGGTGGATGTGGGTATTTAAGTTAGATCTTCTCGATAACTTGTGGGTTGTGGGTGCGACATTCATTTGCTTTTTGCAGACGAATTGCTTTGCTTTCAGCATTGCCATTAATAATTTCGCTGCAAAATATAAAATGAGATGTGAAAATGTGGCGAGAGTGACCTCAAAATATAAACTCAAAAAAATATTTTCTATTCTCCAAAAACAATTTTTGAAGAGTTTGGGGGTTAGTTTTTGTTGAAATAATCAAATTTACTGAATTTGTCTTAAGTTTGCAAAAGCTTTCATATCCATTAAAGTTTTTTTTTTTTTACATTTTGTCATATAGCTACAGCCTTCAGTTGGATTTATTGAGATTTTACATATCAGACAAACACAAATTAGATAATCACTGATATTTCGTAAGTGTGGTTTAACACTTTTTATCGATCTAATTCAGAAAACAGAGTATAAAACCCCTAAATAAGATCCAGGGCAACCATTAACCTTTACATATGAACAAATTTTCAAACATTTCAAACAAAGTCCATATAAATGTCATCTAACAGTTTCATGACGCAGTGTGATGCTGGTGCAAAATCGCTACTGACATCCTAATGTGGACGTACACAACATGTGAAAAAGTTCCAACGATATGAATACATGTATCAATATGGTAGGATCCTAATAATAGCTGCTCTCCTGCTCCACGTCTTGATGAAGCCTGTCTGACCAGAGCCCTGATCAGGCTGCAGGCCTCATCACAGCCGATCCGTTATGTGCCTGAGAAACCAGCTCTGTGAGTCAGATTGATTCACCAGGGCTTTGCTACACAGTACATCATCTTTAGAGCTCATCTTTTATATTTTTTTTTACATCTGTTTCCTATAAAACTGCTATCTGTGCCGGTCCCCCCCCTGACGTTTACCTAACAAATAAGGTGAAAATGGAACTGGCTGGGATTCAAAATGTCTTTTTCATAGCTTAGTTTGATTGATAGAGGATCATGTATTGTGGTTTTCACATGTTTTTTATATACATTTCATAGCATTGCAATAATTTTAATTGGAAACATACCATATT
The DNA here is from genome assembly GCA_911649635.1 of Poeciliopsis gracilis. Classification (NCBI taxonomy): domain Eukaryota; kingdom Metazoa; phylum Chordata; class Actinopteri; order Cyprinodontiformes; family Poeciliidae; genus Poeciliopsis; species Poeciliopsis gracilis. Next base: position 7,545,005 of record CAJVRI010001323.1, on the reverse strand, counting down.
TGTTCATAAAAACACCAACCGAACCAGTCGGAGGTGAATCTTATCAGACGGTTGTTTAGGTAGGGATCAAGACGTTTGTGATTAGAAAAAATAGGAAGTTGAAGTATTTAAACACTCCATCTTCTAAATGCACCAGGAGAATTACTGCCAAACCACTTCGGTTTATTTAAATACCTTCAATTTACAACAAATGTCATCTGGATGCATCTTTACAAGACAACCAGATCCAGTTCATAGTCGGTATAAATGCCACAGATGCACATGGTCTCATACTGCGACGCGCAGGACACACTGTAACATAAATACCTGATTTATAAAGACATTAAAAAAAACCCAGCTGAAGACAGTTTTCATTCACCTGGCTTAAAATTCACTTCCGGCTTTTTTCTTGGTTCCAAGTCGGATTTCCAAGTCGGAAGCAAACCATCTAAAATTTATTCGGCATCAGATCATATAGACCGGACTCTAAGGCCAGCTCTTTCAAAGTCAAGCCAGCCATTTTGCTCCAGGTTAAAGGCCCATTTATGGTTTCCATTTGGAGCCACTTCATTGACCTGCAGCAGGCGGAGGCGATAACACGGTCCTGATAAATCTGATTGAAAGCAGCGAACCCTACACCTCTGCTTGTTGTCTGGAAATGGAGAGCCGCAGCTTGTTTGGCTGACCTTTCCCAACATTAATCAGGCAGGCAAAGCGAGACTCTGTGAGGGTCTGACACCAACACCCCGACTACAGTGAGGCCTTCAAATACTGCGCAGATCATTTCTAATCAATGTCGACATCCTAATGCGATAGGACGGTTCTTCCATTGCGATTTCTGCATGGCGAAAAGATTCTTTTTCCAATTTATGATTTGTAACTTGCGATTTTGTTATTTTATTGTTTATTTGGCAAGGACAGACGCACGAAACCACAGTGTTGGCTGATTTGCAACACGCATCACTAAGACCTTTAACAGTTGATTAAAGTTAAGATCGACAGTAAATACAACAAAACGGTGAAAATTATATAAATCAGTATTTAAAGAACTACTGATGGAGTTCAACCTCTGATCAAAACCGTTTAAAATGAGGTTTGTCATGTCCATCACTAGTTGCATTTCTGTGGATCGTATAACTGCAGTTTGACATTTTGGAAATAAACTCATGTCATAGAAACACACCAATCTTGGAAAAACTTGTCAATAAAGTTTTGGTATTAGGATAAGGTGGCTTTTTTGGTTTAGCTTGCAAAACTGCAAGGGAAAGACTTTTTGCATCACACGAGTCACATGATCAAGAAACCACAAAAAACAGCTGGAAGATCAGCATGTTAATGACTTGTCTTGTGAACAAACATATTCACGGGTAATTTTAATTGCGTTTTTTCATTTAATGGAAATTGCGAAATTGTGTTTCTTTGACAACAGCAGAATATCGACAAGGATTGGCGCACATTTGTAGTGGAAGCACAGCGAGAGTTGATGTTAAAATTCTGCAATCATCTCTCATGCATGTGTTTGGTCAAACATTCTGTTGCTTGGCGAGATTAAACCTGTGCCATGTGTTCACGATCTGGTTTCATACTCAATTTGAATTGGGTCCAGACAGCTCACACATCAAGAATCTTGGGTTTTCAAAGGGCAATACTTGGAAAGTGAGTGATGAACCCTTCCAATTTCACACAGCAGCTTTGCATCTGCCCGTAGGCTATCACTGACAAGATACCCACCGTCCCTTGTAACTTGAGAGTTGGCGACTTGGTCACATAAGAGAAGCTTGACTTGTAGACTAAAAGAGGGTTCAAACGTCACCTAACAGGGGGAGACTACTTGCAGGGTAAGACAGACATGAGAGTGAGAAGACGCCATGAAGATCGCGGCGGCTCCTTCTGAAGGAGCAGCCGGCCAGCTGCCCGCCAGGAGATTAAATTACCCTACAACTTGTTGCCTAGTGCTAAATAAACGCTGGCATGTTGTAGAGGGACACCCAACACTCGGGGTGGAAGGGCTGCTCACTCAGAGTTGTTCACAGCCTCCGGTCTCTCAACCTTCCTCTGGCCTCGTCATTCACACTCCCACCGGTGGGCTGCCAGTCTTCCCTGGGCACACTCCTGCATCAAATGCAACTTGCCAACGATTGGTTGGCCCACTGGGACCAGTCAGTTCATTGATCAGGAGCAACTCAGCCATATGTTTATAACTTTTCCACATTTTCTCACTTTACAACCACTAACTTGTAATGGAGTTAATTGGGTTTTTTTTGCTGATGTTAAAAAGACATCCAAAATGATGGCATTTGTTACACTTTCAGTTGATGCACTTCACACTGCACTGTCAAAAGATCCAAGCGAATTGGAAAACATGTTCACCCCACTCACATGTGGTGGAGCTGCAGGCAGGAAATGACATGAAAACCTGAGAAGACGACATGAGCGCAACTTCCCTCTTCGCAAAATGTAAACAAAAATGGAGTAGTGCCAGATTTCAGTGGTTGTAGGATTTCTCTTTTGTCTTTGGCATTACAGAAAGCGGGGCACTATAACTCACTTCCTGCTTTTGGAGACGTTTCTGGTGCCATTCGAATGGATACAAAAAGAGTTCACTTTAATCGAATCGAGATCTAGGTTTTTAGGTGGACCAGAGTTTGCGTTTTGGTCCGTATCAAAGTTCAATTGTGCATTCACACCTCCGGCGAAGAACAGCGCTTTTAAGACAAACAAACTAGAGTTTGACAAAAAAAAAAAAAAAAGGCCTGGCAAGAATGCATCCTGAACCATCTTAAACACTACTCAAAAAAATTTAGAAAGTAAGTAAACCTAATGCTTAGCCATCCACAATGACTAAAGGGCCACACAAAGAGACATAATCAGAGCAGGGAGCCAAGAGACCTGCAAATATTCACAGCACAAGTGAGAGAATCTATCGAAAGAGCAGACAGAGATGATGAAACAGCCGTATCTTCATACACTTCAAAATATAGAATTATTAAGGCAATATGCATCCTTAAAAAAAACAAAACCTTGATACCAAGTATGGACATAGTGAAGTTGAACATAAATGGGGATATTTTCAGACAACTAAAAATTCGAAAACCATCAAATAAAAGAAAAATAATCTTAAGCTATTTTGACAGTTGTGTCAAAAATGGGAAAAGTAAATAAGTTTCCAGGCACCGTTTCAAAATGATAGAGTTCATCATTTGTTGGCGCTCGAACAATTTAACCTCCTCCCTTCAGTCATGAGCTTTCAACTCATGCTGGTTAACAACTACACAATGTTTCATTACTTTCCTAATTTGAAGGAAGCCAGAATAAATTTCTTGCGCTGCACCAAAAACATTTTCTCTGAGAGAAAGGAGAAAGGTCTACCCAGTCTTCGCTAACTGGCTTCCACCGCACAAAGGGAATTTATCATGAAAGCAGCAATCGATAACTCTCGCCCTACGCCCGACAAAGCAAGACTACTACAGCCAAGTTGGTTGCTGAGCTCTGAGGACGGGAGTGGAGGGGTACCAAAGGAGCTAATTAGAGGCTGAATGTCGGCTATCTTGTTAGCCCACACCGAGCTGTGGGAACGGCGCTAATGAGAGAGCCGTACCAACGTAGACGGCCTGTTACTGCAACACGAAAGGAAAACTTTGCTCCCTACTCCCGCATGCTTCTGTAATCATTCAGGTAATACATATTTAATGTTCTTCATTCTCCTCTGGAGCTTCCCGCCGGTAGCCGAAGAGTCTCCGGCAGCTGCGCCAGCCCTACATGCAACTCGGTGTCAAACAGCGTGTAGGCTCCTTCAGAAAAGGCTCCCGACATTCCTGAGGCGTGTAGCGCGCCCTTCATGGAAATGAGATTCATGTCTCATTAAAGTCAAATACAGACGCTTGGCTTGTTTTAGCGCTAATGCGATGCAGCCATTTCATCTGCAACTCCAGCAAACTACAAAAATCTGTTTTGTTTTGGAGTTGTTTTTTTTTTTAACTGGAACTTGTTGAAAGTTGCTTGTTTTGCTGATTAATCTGGTAATTACCAATTAGCTGCAGTAATGACTTGCATCCAGACAGCCTGTAGAGCAGCAGGCCTGTTTTATCTTCATTAGGTGGAGGGAAGTTGAGTGCAGTGAGGCACATTTTTTGCTCCTTACTCCAGGGATGGGGCTTGGCAGCAGGTCGATGCTTCGAATCAGACTCAAAGGTAATTCCTTCGTCTCCTTTTCCGCCTCCGATTTGTTGCTATTATTTCACATAATTTCAGCTGAATCTCACGGGAGAAGTTTAAAAAAAAAAACAGGCAGTTTCAATCAACTTCATGAGGAAAAGATTAACATCTTTAAATTTATATTTGGTTTCAATCTCATGTCTCAAAAAAGGAGCTCTGAAATGTTAAATAATTACAGGAAACCATAAATGTGCACAGAGCCTTTCTGAACTAATGTATTTTCCAAGTAATGTCTGAATATATGTAAAGGTTTGCAGATTTTCTTTTACACATTTATCCAGTACTCCATTCGAAACAATATTTTAGAATTTTGCACAAGTCTTCTAGAAACTACAGATACAAGACAAAAAAAAACACAAAAAAAAAACAACCAAAAACTGCATTTCCCTCAAATACACCGTAATAACTCCGTAAAAAAAAAAGAAGCTAATTAAACAATTATGTCAATTTGAAAATCACAAATGATTACAAATGGGGACGCACAGATCCACTTTTTCTCTTTCGATATCGATATCTGAGGTTTTGTATCAGCTGATACCGATACGATGCAGAAACACTGATGAATTGACTTGAAACTTAAAAAAAAATAATAATAAAAATTGATAAATGTACTAAATTAGAGTCACTGGTACCAGTAAAGCACAGTAAAATCCACCAATAGCTTCACAAGGTTGGTCAAAAATGTAAAAAAAACAACATTATTTAGTCAGTGCAGTTAGGAGTGTAAAAGTGATCTAGATAAAGAAACAGAAGAAGGAAACTCCAAAAGAATTTCAAATATAATGTTAAATAAATAAAGCATGATGTCGCTCACAGTACAAAGTGCAGATCTGCCCTTATATGCAGCACATTTTCTTCCATACCTGATCTAGATTGTTTTTTGTGACATCGGGGCCGATACAGATTTTAATATCGTATCGGTGCATCTCAAATTACAATGAAACTCGCATTAATGAACACAGGGAAAAAAAACTAAGAAAACTGAAAAGATAGTCATGCAAAGGTGTCAATATTCCATTACAAATCTAGTTATTGGTTTACATTGAGATTCAAAATATCCATCTTAAATAGTTTTTTCCACAATGTAGACCTTTTTAATTCCATCTGTTCACGGCAATCTCAACCAAGACGTTGCAGCACATTTCTCTGCAATCGTAAGCAAGACTTAAATACTTATTGTCTATATCCCGGGTTTCCCTTGGAACTAAAATATATAGATGGATCCAAATGCAAAGCCACCCTAAAGATATTCTTTATATCCATTTGCACATGGAGCCTTTTTAACACAATCTGAGACTAGGCGAGATCAGAAGCCAAGATCTGCAGCTCCGTCTTCCGCCTCCCTCAGCTTCGCGCGCTCCTCAGCAGGGTAAATATTTACAAATGTGCGCCCAGAAACATCTGCTGCGGTTTGGGATGCGGCAGCGCGCGGCGAGACGAGGCTCATCCTGGACTCATGGGAACGGATCCGCGGTCTCGGGTTCCATCTGCTCACCTCGAGCCTCCGGTCCCAGATGTATGCCGTGATGCAACACAGATGAGCTCGAAACTTGCATAAGCCTTGTGTAAGTATTCGTGCTCTTTGGATTACGCCCCCACAACACACACATTGTTGATTTTGAGACACAACCTTCGATGTGTGTTTGGCGGCGTTAATCGGAGGAAGGCAAATTTACAGTTTGGCAAAAGCAGTGAAAGGAGGCGACGCGGCACAGATGCAGAAGCAGTTGCTCAGGTCAGGTAAGACCAAGACTGGAATGTTTTTATTTTGGCCAAACATCAGAGGAGTTTGATGGCTGAAAGTCCAACCAACATCAGCTGGTGAAAAAATATCAAAACGTATTTTAAGATGTCAAGATTCGATCCTTCTTGAATCTGCTTGTTGGACCAGAGAACACAAACACACTGGACAGGAGACAGAGAGAGCATTAAAACCCCAACAGGTGCACAAACACACACACACACACACACACACACACACACACACACACACACACACACACACACACACACACACACACACACACACACGCGTCCCGCTAAAAGCTTTTTCATGCTCTGCTCTGGAAACACAACTGACTGTGTGTGTTGGTGCCCAGTCAAATGGTAAGGTTTGACGGAGTGAGCATGTGGGACATAAAAGACTACAGGAAGGTGGGACGCCTGCTAGGATATACACTAAGCCCCTCGCCCATACCAGGAAGATGTCCCGTTTCCCCCTGTAAATCAAACTTTAAACGACTTTTTCAAAGACTGGAAGCTGATCTTCCAGGGCTAATAGTCTGATAGATAATGGGATTATTAAAAATTTTTTTGCTGTCCTCTTGTAAAGATCGCAGGATAACTGGTTTCACTAGAAGCATTCAAGAATTCAGAAATCGTTTCAACTTTCTTTAAGCAAGTCCATCCTTTGGTTTAGATTTACGGCCTGAGCCCGATGTGAAATTCGCTCCAGAATGATCTGCTTGATGGTCGGTTCAGGCTTCGGTGGCACATCTAATACTGCACATACATACCGGCCTCTAAAGTTAAATAGTCGGGTCTGCCTTCATGTTCCTCGAAAGGATGAATCGATTTTTGACGTTTTCTCACAGTCCCGTATTTTCTGACTTACAACTTCAATGAAACCCAGGCATAAATCATAAAATATGCCTTTTTTTTTTTTTACACATTTATCTATGAAACATCGCATGTACCAGCAGGGGTGCCAGTCAACCAGTGAATTAAGTTTTAAATATGTTCCACTTATTAGAAATCTGAGGCCTTATAGCTTAAGAGGCCTGCAGGTTCAGTGGGATCCTTTGCCACAGGCAGAGACCATCAGATACCAACCAGTGCTGTCTTTTTTTAAGAGAGTACTGCCAAGGCCTCCACACATGGTTTTAGTGACTGGGTCAAGGATAAGAAGCAAGAGCTACTCTTATCTGACCCAAAGGGAGACCCTGCAGAGCCCTGATCCACCAGGCTTATCGCTCACTTCATAACTACCCACAAGTATCCAGGCTGCTCATTTTTACTGTGATGGCGCTGCACCAAGAAACACTGAAAGAAATTGCAACAATCTCTGAACAAGAGGTTTTTAAAGAATTTTCTTCTTTATGAAACAGACAAAAATGGAGTGGTGTGACATTTTATCGCTTATAGGATTTCTCTCTTGTTTTGATGAAATACTACAAGTTGTTTCTCCCTCGAGCGCTAAACTCCAGTTTATTGTGGCTGCCTTTACCCAGAATACGATGCACAAGAGTTCATTTCCTTTTGGAGCAGTCTCTGGTAAGCTGGTAAGCATCCGCATATGCATGCAAGCCATGTCAGACTTCACTATGACCGAACCAAGACTTAGGTTTTTAGGTGGACCAGAGTTGGCGTTTCGGTCCTTATTAGAGTTCGATTAGAGTGCCAAAGTAGTCTACAGCATCTGTTGTGCGATGTGACAAAGGGGAGAATAACTGAGCTTTTTGATTGAGAAATTCTATATACACACTGATAGAAAGAGGGTTCCTTCCACTTCTACCTGCTTTAGTGCTCGATAAAAACCTCCTGACCTAATGATCGCTCCTTTCCCACACTGGCCTGAGCAGGGGCCCCTGGCACCAAGGACTTATAAAGTAAATATAATGTTGGACGCCTCATTGGTCTGACAGTCAAAACCCAAACTGCAGCTACCAGCCCACTGCACACCCCCAGCATGAATAATTCCTGTCTAAGTGAGCTGCGCAGCCCCCTGCAGCTGCAGTGAATGTGTGTTTTTATGAGCTCTGGCATGGTACCGAGGTAATGAGCCCACCTCCATTAGCGGCACTTGCTTACTGGATCAGGTAAGGGTGGGAATGCACGTCTTTATTGAGTAAGCTGCTTGGTTTCAAGTTACTTGGCAATTAAAGTAAAAAATGCCAATTAAAGAGTGGATGATGGAGGATTTCAACAGACATGTTTGCATTCTGCAGCACGAACCTGTACAAAAATAAGCACATAAAATATTTTGAATGGATAGAGAAATATTTTCTACATTGTGGCAGAAAATTTGCATTAATTTTAAGATTTGAAAGCAAATCTGCCAAAAGGTACAGCAAGGGCTTCCAGTACCCTGAACTGGTCCTTCATAAAGCACCTCCACCCACCACCAAAAACAAAAACATTGTCATTTATAGTTGTAAGTTGATAAAAGATAAAACGATTCAAGGAGTACGAGTGCTTTCGCAAGGAATCCAAAGACTGTTTTATCTTTTAGCATGTAGGCTACGTCCACAAAGCAGGTGAATGGGACCCAAGTCAGATTTTTGATGTTATGTCTAAGTTCTTAATTTCACCTGGGGATGATAGCAAGATGCTTAATTTTGATTCTTTGTATGTCAAGAGTTATGAGGAACTGATCTTTTTATGCCCATACCTGACTTTTTCATGGCAGTCTGAACAACCCAATTTTTTTCCAACCCCCAAAAGTCTGATGTAGGGTACGTCGGTCCATTACTGGGCTGAAGTCCTATTCAATTTCTTGACGAAGCTTCAGTGTGAAACGATGAATCGACATAATAGTCGAAGGCTATCATTGAAGAGGAAATCCAGGCGATGTGTTGGCGTTCTGTGAGAGTGTGTGTTTTTAGAGTTTTCCTGTTTGTAGGGGACAGGTGAAACTGAACAGAGTCAGCACAAATGAAAGCTTGAAGAACATGAATCATTTTAACTAAGATTCGTAATGAAATCAAAACGAGCCAACAAAAAAAGGTTGACCATCGGACACAGTCTGGCTGTCCAACTGCTCCTTAAATCACCAAAGACTGATTAGACAGTTGCCACCAGGTGTGCAGTATACCAGGAAAAGCCACACCCTCCAGCAGAGATCCTCTGTTCGGGGAAGAGTCCTCACGCATACTCAAAAAACACACTAGGAACCTGACGGCTTGAGTGTTGAGTTCCCGTCTTGTAAAGTACGACACGTTTACTGTTGATATTGCCATTTTGTTGGCAGACATGCATCTAGGCTTACTTGATACATGGCAGACTTTAAAATGTGAAACATGAAGCAGAATACTGCACAACCAAATTAACAGCCTGAAAAGTACAGTAACTTATAAAAGTCATTGTTAGCAGACACCAATACGTCTTCTGCGGTATAAGGACAGAAAAGTTGTTGGGTGATGAATTCCAGGACTTGAAAATTGAATGTGGTGGTTTCCTCCCTCCCTCGTTTCCATTAAAATCACAAGCAGAAGAAATACCCCCCCCCCCCCCCGCGTTTGTGGTGTTGCCTTACAGTGAACTCCATGAAACCGTCCCGGCTGCCCGTTAAACGTCTGTTGAGCAATAGCTCGGTCAGCGCAGATACGTTTTAAAGCGCCTTGATGACGGACTGACACGACAATGGGGAGCTTTTAAACGCTGATTTAAAGGAAGAGCTGAAGCATCGTCTGCGCCTGGCCGAGCAACAGTTGTAGGGTGAAAGTCTCACCTCTCCAGCTCTCGGCGTGTTAAACATGAGTCAGGATTTGTGGAGACGCTGTTCATCAATTTTATGGGGGTCGAGTGGCCACGGCTGTGCTGTGAGGGGTGAAGGGCTAATGTCTCAATGTTCACTGACCTACAACTAGACCTATGGTTCTATTCATGTCACCTCTGTGCCACCTTTACTCCTTTGTCATTTTTAAGGCAATAAAGGAGCTTTAAAAATGAATCGCCCTGCAGGACGTTCATAATGCACAAGTTTCTTCAACTGAACTCCTTGTGGAGAACTGAATCACCTCTGCTGCTTTTCGCTTACTTTAATCGGGCATTACCAGCCTGGGTACAAAGTTCAGCACCCCATATTTGGAGGTTTATTATTCCTATACATCTGAGGTGTATTTAGTTAAATGGACATGGCCTTATTACTGCACGGTATTGATTTACATGCTGTTGACCCACGGTGAGGGATTTATTTTTTTAGAGACAAACATGGTCACATAGCAGAGCTTTAGAGCTGTGGAAAGAAAAAATAAAAATCTATGAAAATAACGTCATAAAATTCTGAGAATAAACTCAAAGAAAGTCATATTACAAGAACATATTTTGAGAAGTCATATTTTCAGAGTCAAGTCATGCACAATCAGAGCTACAATGTAATGGTTGATATTAAGGCACAGATTTGTATTTATATTTCAAACAATCATTTCCTTTCTACTTCAAAATTATGCACTAGTTTTGGTTGATCTGTCACTTCAAATCCAAGTTAAACACACTAAAGTTTATGGTTGAAAAGGTTCGCGGGACAAACCTAGATCACTAACATTATTATAATGCCGCAAATAGAAAGTCATTACTCGGAGGTTTATTTTAAACAAATACAGCTGGAAATGACCTCAGCTGTCACAGTTCCGTTTTGTTCCCTGAAATCTGTTGCAGCCACCAGCTGACGCCAATTTCTCCACCGAAGTTTGTTTCAGCTAATCAGTCAACAAACAAGTCACAGCAAACAAAATGTCCCAGCAGTAATTGTCATTCAATAATGAGGCTTTGTTCTATTCCTAACTATAATCAGAGACCTATTGTCTGAAAAAACAAAGACAAAAATTTCATCTTGACAAATTGCTCAACTTGAGGTGGGTAGTTCTACTGTAGGAATATGAGTTGGACAAACTGAACAAGTTTTGAGAAAGTGTTCTGGTCAAGTTCAGCTATGTTAACTCGAGTTGTAATAAAGATTTTATGAATTAGACAATTTTATTTCCCAATTTAACACATTGAAATTAGGCTTCTGTCACTTTAAAATCCCCCCCTCACATCACTCCTCTATTAACCCTTTAAGAACATTTTTGCCAACCTTGTATTGAAAAGCAGCTCGTATTATGAGCTCAGCTGTTCTTCCACCAGGTGCTTGCTAATTGCTACTGGCTAGTCTGAAGGAGCTGAGGAGGACTGCTCTGTGAGGCGGAAGCTCAGGTGCTTGAAAACTGTAGCTCCAAGGAAGAGGTACATCCAAAAGTGAAGGTAGGTCCACCCAGGGGTTTTTGAATGGTCGTGGCTGTTGAATCCATAACTTGTTGTATTAGGACTTTGAAATTAGAACTAATTAGAACTAAATTTCCACCGATACGGATCATGAACGTTTTCCAAGTCCTGCAATTTCAGCTGCTTTCTTGGCTCTGTGCCATTTTGTGATTTATTTATTTGATCAACACTCATTCCCTTACTACAAATAACCTAATTTATTGACTTATTTGTGTGTGTGTGTGTGTGTGTGTGTGTGTGTGTGTGTGTGTGTGTGTGTGTGTGTTGTGGGCATATGGTTTAAACTTCTTGTTAACAGGCCCATTAGAAACGCATCTACAAAGAAAAAGGTCAACATACATCCTTGCTTCATTAATTCAGAGGATAAATTCAGTCGAAGGCTTGTGCATGTCTGTAGCAAGAGCGTCAGTGAATTTGTCCAAGTCAAATTAGGTAAGGAAATGCTCACTTTTTATAACCAGCAGTCTTGGTCCTTTCATTCAGGATTTCCAATGGGGCCCCTCTGACAAACATACAAGTTATAATCAGGCTCTCTGGGGTCATTCAGAGTGACAGCGTAAAGCATCAGAGGTTAGCAGGGATTGGGTAGCCTTGCCTCTTGTCTCCTTCCAGGAGACATGATCCTGCCGCCTGCCTTGCATGCTTGTCACAAGCCAGCAGACCCCAGTTGAGACCCAGTGAGGTCAAGTCACAGCACAGACTCAGACACCTCCTTATGCATTCTGCACATACCAAGCCCAGGGCACCCACTACAGGACCAATGCACTTGAACTTCCCTGTCGCTTTATAGACGCAATGCTGGGCTAAGATTGTTTACCGTCACGTATAGCCAGCAGTCAGGTGCTGTTATCGTTAACATGCTTAATCTCTTTCTTGACAATGCGCGTGCCGGAGCGTAACATTTATGGCAGGAAGTGTTCTGAAGCAAGAAGACTTAAGGAACTCACGCGAACTATCCACCGCATAACTGATAGGAATAAGGTTTCTCTCTCTGTGTCGTCCCCTGAACAGTGGCAGCTCCAGGTCACCCTGCCTGTGGGAGCCAAACTGGTGGACTGCACTGCTGCATTCTGGTAATGAGAGATTTGTTGTGATTTCCATCAATGTCAACAAAGGCCCATTGAACCCTCTGCCAAGCTACGATCTTCTTCTGGCGACAGCCTCTTGCAAAGTGGCTGAAGGAGAACAAGGTGAACGAAAGAGGTAAGGATGAATCAAAGTTGTGCTCTATGGGAGTTCGGTCAAACAATGCAGGTCTTTGTTTAAAAGGGGAGGTCAGAATGCTGACAGACACACAGATGTGGGCTGCAGCCGCTGCGGCCGCTGATGGATGGGAGATCAGAGACGAAACGGGTTCTGAAAGGAGCTGATTCCAGGTGATGGTGCACAACGTAAGCTGTGTGATTTCTACACCTGACTTCTTTGAATGTCATGCAAATCTAGCCATTGATCATCTAGAATAAGAGGTTTTACCCACAGGTGCCTAACCCTTTCCTAACCCCAACCCAACAGCTGGTTTGTACAGACTTCAAAAACTCAAACGGGGTAATAAAATAGCTTTTCTATTAGCCGATTCAGGCAGATGGTGATTTTGGCCATTTGTCATGAAAGGCACCATATTTTAAACATAAACTTTTTGGAACGTTTCAATACTACCTCAGTCGGGAATGAAAGGCAGCACCTTCGATGCTCTTGCCTTACTGTCTTAAGGTTGAAATGTATTTACCATTATAAAAAAGGTTAAACACCAATACTATCACTTAAAATAGGTGCTGATAACAGATCATGTGTTGTATGCAGACACAAAATTCATGAAGGTTTCAGTCCTGAATGAGTTCAGACTTGTTTCAGAGTATAAAAAGTGAGGGTGGGAAACTCAAGGACTGTTATGACCTCCAGTCTTTCAGATGGCGCTGAAACTGTGGAACTCTTGACGCCGAGTGGGAAGACGTAACCATAGGAAAGTTTTCACAGCTCTGTGGCACAACATTACATCCAGAACTGCCACTTCAAACTTTACGGTGGAGGAAAAAAAACAAAAAAAAAAACAAGATGTAGGTTCAACTGACTGTCCACATCTCTCAGCTTGGCAATGATTGGACAGACCGTCGCATTGTGGAAACATGTTTTACATTAAGAAGATTCATGTTCAGATGACATTTGGAAAAATAGACACCATGTTCCCTATAACAGGATTTTAGAACAACGTCTATTTGTAAAAGCAACTTGTCCAGAGACGAGAGCAAAACTACACTGGGAAAACATTACAAACGACAATGATGCAGAAAATGAATTGCTGGTCCGTCTTGCTTGTAGACATGACCTGTTCCCCAAAGGAATGTTTTCATAGTATTGAAACAAAAAAATGTGAGGCGCCTCCACCCCCTACTGTTCTAACACAATAACAAATGCTTAGTCTACACAAAGAGCGAGAAAAATGCTTGGTTTCACAAAAGTGTAAGATTACACGTCTATATTTTTAGGAAGCATAAAACAACCAGCGATCACAAACCTCAAGGATTTTTAAAAAGCAAAGCTCTGATGCCCATAACCACTGGAAACAAACATGCTTCAACTGACTATAGGTCAGATACGTCTTTTTAAATGACCAGGATATGAGGTTTTTAGTCACTTCCTGTCCAGACAGTCGGAGGGCTATAGGAAACTGGACCACAGGGTTTTCTCTCCACACCCCTGCTGCTGCCATTTGCTGGATCTGCTTCCTGGGAAGCTGTGTTTCATTCTGGATGAGGCTAAATACTCACCCTATGAAGTTCTGACTAGAAGGAGTGAGAGCGCAAGGGAAGAAGAATGGTCAAACTGTGTCATAGATGACTAAACTAGTACTGTACTTTGTGTTGGAGATTTGAAACCCTGTTTCCCCTCACCACCACCTTCTCAAATCAAACAAAATTGGTATCAACAGTGCTACCAAAAAAAATCTTTAAAATGACAGCCTCACAAACAAAACTTTCTGCTGCACAAACGTTTGACACAGTTCTGTATTACCTTGTATTGGTCTACCACATAAAACCCATTGTGCAAGAGAATACCAGTAGTCATTATGAAAACCCAAGTTGTCTCTGCCACAATGAGGGAAAAGAGTGAGGATTGTGAGAGCTGCAAAAAAGAGAAAATCCCAGGACTTGCAGTTGCAAAACTGCAGCAATAAGTAACATCTTGGAATTGACCAAATTGTATTATAAAGACCTTTGGACACATTTGTTTTGGTTGCATTTACCCAGTACGCTCTGTGGGACAGTAATCTCTTGCCTTTGGAGCAGTCTGTGGTCCGCTTGGCGTTCACATATGCACTTGAACAGCACTAGACTTTCAGGCGGACAAGAGTTTGCTTCTTTCTTGGTCCGCATCAGAGCTCAATTACACATTCACATCTCCCCTAACTAACCGGACCTTCAAGGCAAACGGACTCTAGTTTGGACTGAACAATGCTGGTGTGAATGCTTCCCATGTCTTCTATCCTGCTTGGACCACATTGAGGTATTAGGGTCAACAACTCCAGCTGGTCCTATATGCTGCAGATTGATGTGTAACAAGCATATGCAAGCATGCACAATATTTCAACTCTGTCATTGTTACACTACATGCCTGTGTGTTTCAGAGATTTGCTTAAAATCCTCAACTCTAAATTGTCCCACTACATCACTGAGATCTGACTGATAACTTGGGTAGCTGTATTTCATTATATTATGAGATTTTACTCCTTTAACAACTATTTGGTAAACTTCTGTTTATACTTAAATCTGAGTTGACTACTTCTCGAAAGAGCTCCAGCTGTGATCAAACCATTACAATTCATCCCGTCAACACCTACTCTTCCAGCCACGCTTTTCACCACCACATTTCCACAACTTAAAAACCCAAACCTTCTACAAGTCAAAGCTTCGGTGGGAAAAACAACCCCCTCCACTAGTCTGCTTCAGACGAGGAAACCCAGCGAGACCCTCATGCGATATTGATGAAGGACTCCGCCCAGATGGGTTTTGGATTTTCCCAGCCTTCCTTTGAAGAATATCCCACCGTCTAGTTCTGTTCATAAAGTTTTCAGGAATAGAGATGTGAACTTGTTCCCTGGGGACGTTTGTCAAGATCAGAGGTGTATGCACTCCTCTCTCTCATACTAGGATGCACTGATACACATGTTGAGGATGGTTCAGTTACATTTGGATTACCAACAACTGAACCAAACAAAACAGGGCTGGACACTTGTTTTAGTCAGAAGTATTTTTTATTGTCATTTTAAACTTCCTTTTATTCAATTCATTCTGTCTGGTTAGGTTTAAACATCACTAAATACTGCTACCCTCAGTTCACAAACTCATAGTGGCAATGTGTTTGTGGCACACCACAGGTAATATATTAAATGGAGCTCGTATTTTTTCAATTGAGTGGTTTTGGAACTGGATTCAGACAGGTCTCTTCTGAGACCACTAACCATTTGGAAAAACATAACTAAGACCATGTGATCACAGGCAGTGCCAACATATAGACTTCTAAAGCCAAACCTCATGGCTAAACACACACTTTAGCTTTGGTTCTTCCTTGCAATGATGCATACCTTTTTGGCAGAACGTTTGTAAATGAGATCATGACTTAGTGCTGAGATCACAGTACTTTCTGAGTTTGTGTAAGGATAGATGCTGACTTCATTGACAAAAAATAAATAAATAAATAAATAAATAAATAAATAAATAAATAAATAAATAAATAAATCGTAATCACTGCAGCAAAGAAATATAAGGAAAATATGAGACTACATAGAATGTGCGTTTTGTAGTTTTACACAAGACATTTTATACCAGATTCCTAGTTTTAGAGTGCTGTATGGAGACGCTTCTTTTCCTTTAGGTTTTACATTTTAGTGTGTGTATGCATGTGGGGTTTATGTTTTTTCAGTGTTCATTCACAATACATATCCAGGCTTTCGGAGTTGCAAAACAAAATATAAACCAGCTGTTCCTCTCTGGCTTGTTATTTTAAAGAAAGTTTGGCAAGTGGTCCAGATGCCTTCTGTATTTACGATTACCCTGACTTGGGTGACTGAATGTCTACCCAAACAAAGTATTTAAAAGTTCAGAACTATTTTGTACTTTCGCCTGATATTAAGGAGACTCATTTTAACGTCCGTCCTTGAATTCTGCCAAAACTGAGTCAAACCGTTTTTTTGTGAAACTTGGATCACCTTCCAACGTTAACCAATTAGGATTTATCTGTAGTTAATCATAGAGGAACTGAAAACGATAAAATCTCCCCGGATGGCTCGAACTGAGCTTGAAATTTGTACTTTATGCTGCTGGAACTGAGCATTCGGCAACAACTAACATAAAATCATAGTGCGCTATAGTAAAGGCAGATAATTTGTCTTGAGGAATTTTAATAATTGAGGTACTCAAAACATGAGGAATCGTGACAGACCTAGTTGTCGCGATTGACAATAAAATCCTTATTTTAGGATTTCATTGTGTGTGTATGTGTGTGCAATTTGTTTTTTTTGTTTGTTTGTTTTTTTGGGAAAGAAACCAAAGAGTGCATTTTCCTGTGTCTAACAGTTTGATCTAATTGCTCTGAATATTTGCATGTAGTATTAAATCATGAATGTCAAAAAAAAGGAAAAAAAAAATTAAAAAGCCAAAACAGTAGATCCTGTGTAAAATTTTTCCTTCCAGTTTGAAATTTAATTGCAGTAAATACATTTAAGTAAAAGTTGTCTGCAAAAAAAGTGACATAATTGGACAAACCTGGCAAAGGAATAAGAACCGGTCAGTCCTACATACATTTCAGCTCCACTTTGTTACTCTACAGTTAATATTTCATATTCAGCCATGTAACGGGTCAACAGTGAAAAATATTTTAATTTCCCTGGCAATTTTGTTTTTAAAAGTTGATTTTTGAAACTGTTAACTTGAATAAATCTTATGATTGCTGAATAATACTTTCAAACTAATACGGGGAAAAAATGCAATGTGACGTTACTGTAACATGTAATGCAACATTACAGAAAGGAAGAGCAGAAAGTACAGACCCTTAATGTAAACTGTAGTGGAGGAAAAATTTTAAGTACTCACTTAAATCTAGTCAAGTACAGAAGCATAAAAATGATCTTTACCACAGTGAGACAGTGCCTGTTCTTTGCTACGTCCCACCACGGCTTCCAGCAGATGCTCAAACTTCTTTTAACCACCAAGAACCCAACTCATTTGAAGCTTCACAGCTAAACAACACCCATACAGTAAATCTCACCTAACCCAAAAGGAGAATCAGACAGCATGAATAAAAAGAATGAGCTCGCTGCTGCTGCGCCATTGGTTGGGCTGTGCTCATCTCCGTCGCCCCAACACGACACACACTGAGTATGTGACCAACGGCGTTTCTCTTAACCGCTGCGGTTGTGGTTACGGTTCTGCTTCACACGTGTCTGGCGGCATCCATCGCAACAGCCACATCTGGAAACCACATGTGTTCAGGACGTGAACGTACCAGAACACCAAAAACAGCTTCCAGCAACATTCCCCACAAGGCTGGATTAACCTGGTTGCCTGTCAATCATCCCTAATCACCAACAACGCCCATTAGTGGGCACTCCTATTCACCATGCGTCTCTCATCAGGATGAAGTCACTCCAGCTGATCATTAAGTTCAGAAGAGGTACTTTCAGTTACCTCTGCCATGACTTGATTGGGGAACGCTTTGATAAATCAGTCTCTAATTGCGGCCATTTTCTGAAGAGCCAACACATTTACACAAATCCAAACATGCCGACAGTCAAAAGAAAAATGAAGGCATTGAACGCGAATGTTCTAAATGTGCCTCATTCTCAAAGGGATTTGGTGGGAGGAGATACGTTTTTCATCTATGCTTCAGGAATCTGTTGTAATCTCCTTTTTTTCTCTCCAGGATCTGTTCCCACTCTCTGCTCCACTGTACCCGATTGATGCTGCCACTTATTGAACCATTAATTAAAGAAATACGTCACACTTGCAGATTGATATATATAAATTTTTAAGTTATTTTTCCTTCCATTTTCTTAATATGCTCTGCTTTGTATTATGACAAAATTCAATTAAACCATTGGCACCTCCAACATGACAAAATGTGCATATGAATACTTTTGTTTTTGCATTTGTTCTGCATTTTTATCTAGAATAGTGTCTTGGTAAAAATGTTTCTCAAACATTTCGCATGTTTGGGAACTCCTTAAATCTCCTGTGGCAACCATTCAACTGTGCAAAACACCAAAGTGGATTTATCTCCACCTTTGACAACAAAGCTCCTCCTCTGAGCTGCAGTTCCCAGTCATGACAGAGCCCAGATCCCCACGCAGCTCCTTCAGAATCACCAGCAAAAGATGACAAACCGCTGGTAGCTGCACATCTGCCGAGTTTATTATACGAGCTGCTTCTCTGTGCAGCAGTGGTAAAAACATTTTAAAGGGTTAATAGAGGAGCAACAATGTGATGACGTCCTGAAGGCGGAGCTTCAGAAAGACCAGGCATTTTTTTAAAGAGAGAAACCCAACTTAGAGGTTAAATTACAAAGTCTCTTTTTTAATTCATATTTAATATATAAAGCATTTTTAGGAAGGCTGAAAGCAACAGCTACTTGATTGTGCTATAAAATGGCAATACATGCCTGGGGAATACACAGTAGTGCAACTTTAAGTTTGCTGACGTAAAGGACTAGGAGGACAACTTGTCCGGTATGTTTTCCGACTGTCATCACGTCACCTGCGTTTCCTCCATCCCTAAAATTGTACAACAACAAATAAAAGGATGTTTGGAGAGCCTTTGGTCACGCTACAGTGCCACGCTGATGACTTCCACATGACTGTGGTGTCATTCTTTGTTCCCAAGTCGAACGGAGGGATGACATAAAGCCTGCCCCCTCCAAAGGGCAGGCTAATAAGTTGCAGTGATTGTTGACGTTTGTAAATTCATCCAACCTTTGGTGCAACAATATCAGATGATGTGTAAGCAGCGTTGGCTCCTCTGCGTATGAAAACCAATCATGAGTCCTGGCGTGGATAATGTGCTTTAAGCATTTTCTGGAAATAAAGTAAAAGCAATGAGAGGAGGTACCATCCTATATGACTGCAAAGGTCTGGTGAATAGACTTTAAGCACAGATATTCTTTTGAAGAAAGAATGCCCGGCGCTATAGTTCACTTCCAGAACAACTTAGATGCATTGCAGTGCTGTTTTTAATTTAAGATGGCTTTTATTTAAAATGGTCGTCTGCGGAAAACGGACTCCTAATGAGTCGCTCCTTATTAGCCAATCAGCAGGAGTGTGGAAGAGGCGACGGCGCACTTCCTTTTCTCCTTTTGATATTCTATGTGTTCAGGAACTATAATTCCTTTTCTCACCAAGATCCAATAAGCAGATTAAGTGAAAAAAAAAAAAAAGCAAACCCAGGCGTTAAATCCAGCGTTCATAATCCCTGCTTTCCATTATACCACTAATGTTATCCGTTTGTGAACTTCAAATTAAGCCTCAAAGGGATCTGAACTATGATGCTTGTTATCAAAGTTTAGGTGTGGCTGAAACAGCTTGTCATTTTGAAAAGGTCAGACTTCTTTGGAACCCCCCCCCGTCGTGTTTTAGTTCTGTTTGACAAGCCTAATTAACTCCTCGGAGTGAATACAATTAGAATTTTGAGCATGTGAGCCCAAGAAGTGCGAAAAAACAAAAGACGAACAAGCTTTCTCCCAGCCTGCGAGCATGCAGGCGTCTTTCGGTGTGTGCAAGACGGTGCATGCTTGCATTTCTTAGAGATGCCTCTCAAATGACCCAGAGGTGCTCATGCCTGGCACGAGCCTAGAAGAAACAATGCCTCTTCGTCGCCAGCTTCAGGCTCAATAAAAGGAAAATTGCAATGACTCATTAGAGGAAAAGTCCTCACGAAACAGACATTGTTGCATGTAGACCAACAAAAACATTAAATTGTTTTCTCTCTTTAAACGGCTGCAAATAGAGTGACTAATTTCAGACCACACAACAAAAGTATAAAGAGCTGTGCAATATAGCAACCAAGGCTGGCTAATAAATCAATAATCATGCATAACGTGATAGACGCGTGATCAATAGCAATAGAAAATTCAATTTATAGAATGCCCAATAATTTCACTCAAGTCAAATTGAGACCGCAGAAAATCAAAAATTGGGAAGAGAAAAAATCTGAAATTTTGTGGAAAATAACGTGGAGATTTCAGTCTTAAGGTGAAAATGTTATTTTAAACGCAAAAATGGTTTTTTTTCTTTTTTTTTTTTTAGAGAATTTCTAAGAATCCCAAAATTTCTGACATTTTTACATTTCATGTTATATGCTTTGTCTCCTGGATTCTGATTGGACACCGTCATGCAGGATCTCACGTCACATGTACTAAACCCAAACCCTCTGTCAAAATAAAATAAATAAATAGCCAAAAAAAAGTTAGTTTTTCTTCTTCTGCTCATGATCTGACCAATTATTTTGTTCATCAGCCTTATGTTTGGTGCCACCCTCTGGTAGAGTGCGTCATGTTGCCCTCACCACACAGAAAACGCCGTCACACGTCTAATTTCATTTATTTTGTAGACTGTGCAAACCTTACCATTTTTTTATGCCCTTGTGTGTGCATGGAGATTATCCCTTCAGACATGATGTGATTGAAAACTTCTTCCTAAATATCCAACATGTTGGGAGAAAAAGAGAAAGAATATGCATCTACAATAGTTTAAGGAACAGAACTTGTCTGACAAGAGATGGAAAAAGAAAGTTCTACTCGAGTAGACAAACACAAACATCACAGCGTTTCCTACCTCATATCATCCTAAAAGATGAAAAACAAAATTCTTCCTCTCAGTAATCCAGATTTAAGGGAAAACTGAACAAAACAGAGTGCTGCAATCAGTTGTCACTGCGATGGGATCACTAAAAGAAAAAGAACAGACCCTGATATCCATCTGTTTTGTCTTATTGTGATGAGCAACATTTTGCATGGCTGGATAAGTAGATCTGAAAGATGCTGGATCCAATTTAGATTGTATTACAATGGCGCAACAAAAGGCAGCGAGACACTGGTGAGCCACTCTTTGTCCCAACCTGATAAATATAAACAGCGACACCAAAAGGGGGTCAAATACGCTCAGATTTCGCTTGCAGACTCTTCTGCGTCGGCTGCGCAGCCTCATGTCTGGTTTCCACGAAAACGGTAGACATTCACGTCTACGTCCTCCCGAAGGCAGGATGCATCGCGAGTCCCCACACAGGTAAAGTCAAACAACAGGGCGCCTCTGGCTCGTAATACAACTCCAGAGTGCCGATAAAGCCCCTGGTGCCAAATGATGAATGTACAGTAAGCACTCGCTTAGCGGTAAGAATGTCGAGTCAGAGCCCCAGGGTCACATCTCTCACTTTTGTTCAGCGGCTACTGTGGCTGCAGTACGTGGGACCTCTAACGGTGATTGGCTCATATTTCTTGAAGCGCCGCACTCAAACATTTCATCAGCTGCGTGACTTTAAGATATACGAGGTTCGCGGCTCAAAGATAAGAGGTTCTGTTTCAGCTGGGTGAAATGCAGGTAATTCATTCAGGTATTTGCTAATGGACTCTGTCCCGTCGCTGAGCTTCCTCCCCCCACCCGCTTCCACTTCATCCTCATGAGTAAGATGTGTGTGGTTTTCAGGCATTTTAAAGCTTGCACGAATCTCCACATGCATACATCACTCTGAAGCGAGGAACTAATAATATATAATATATTTTTTACCTTCTTGAGTTTCTGATGGAGCTCAGTTTTGAAAACACAAAATCAAAATGGTGGGTAACTGGGTCCACACTACATCATTTCTACTACGGCGAACATCTGCAGTGCACAGAAATTAAGCTATTAGGACAGGGGTGTCAAACTCCCGTCCTCAAGGCCCGGTGTCCTGCAACTTTTAGATGTGGCTCTGCTGCACCACACCTGAATAGAATAATTAGGTCATTAGTAAGGCTCTGGAGAACTGATCTACACAAGGAGGTGGTAATTAAGCCGTTTTATTCCAGCGTTTTTTGTACTTGTGGCACATCTAAAAACTGCAGGACAGTGGCCCTTGAGGACTGGAGTTTGACACCTCTGTATTAGGGTTTAGATATTTTAACCATGCGGAGGGCTTTTAAAAGTCTCACTAAGAACATGTGGACAAGCACGTATGTAGCAGAAAAACCTCCATTTTGTAAAATCTCATGCCTTCACCTGAAAATTAATACATCTCCAGAGCTACAGAAAGGATGCAATAAAAAAAAAAAAAACGGACACTTTTGTTTAATTTCTGACATTCGTCATCAAAAATTGGAAGGTATCACTTCATGACCTTGTACAATGCAAAACCACCATTTGTAAAAAAAAAAAAATAATAATAATAATAATAAAATTAACCTTTTAAAGTGTTTTAGCCTTTGGTGCACCACAACTAATGAAGAATCAGATTACTAATTAATTGGGATGTTTAAGCTTCATTCTTAATACAATTACTGTAATCAAAAGATAATTAGATTAATTTTCTGATAACTTTGGAAAGAAAAAAGTTAACTTTTCTTATAGTTCAATTGTTTGTTTGTTTTTATCTCACATCTTGTATTGTTCTTATATAATCTGGGCAAGTTAAGCAGACTTTAAAAAGTTTAATATGTTTTCTATCATTCAGAATAAAGGCGTTTTTTCCCGTCTTTAAAAGAACGCATCGACTCAATAGGAGTCCATTACTCACCGCTCTGCTTGCAGGACGTCTGGGCCCCCGATCACGACCTCTGTCCAATTTATGCTCCACTTTGGCTGCGAGGCCACGCGCCTGCTCCTGTTGTTTATGTGGGAGTTGAAAAGGAGGACCGCTCCGCTCTGAGGGCATGGTGCCAACCCCGTCCTGTTGGGGAAAAAAAATAAATAAATGAACAAAAAAAGATCATTTTAAACACTTGGAATGTGTGAGTTTCACTTTGAGGTCCATAATGATTTTATTGACCTCAGAAAAAAAAAAATAATGTGAGCCAATGCTGCACATCAAGTATCATCATCAAATTAAGTTTATCAAGTTGTCATGTTAAACTTAAATAAGGGACAAACTTAATTTGACTACACATTTTTCTTACGTTGGACCTCCATTCTATTTTTTTTTTTTTTCAGTTTAAGGAATAAACTAAATTGGCAAAATGTAAGAAAACATACAATAAGGACATAATCAAAAGAGACCTGTAAAAAAACATCCCAGGATCATAACACCTGCTGAGGATTGTTCTCTAAAACATTGCTTAAAAAACAACGCTCTAACAAAAACATACATTTTTTAAATAGTTTGGATTTCTGTGTCAAATAACCTATATGTTATTTTAAAAAAAGTGAAATTGAATGCAATATTTTAAAGAGGAACAAAAAATAACGATAAAGGTAAACGTCGATAAAATTTTTCCCTGTTGCTGCTTTAACTTCATTCTTATACAAGGATGCCATTGGATTCTGTACATCAACTACTAATCATGAAAATATGAAAATAGAAAAAACTCAGTTTGTTTAAGGACTTCTAACTATTTGAAATGTTGCTTTCTTTTGTCTTGAAGCTGATTCTCTTTGGCAAGCTTTGCTCCATCACAACAGTTATAAGATCTTGACTTTTCAAAGAGCTACTATTTCCTATGACATCTGTTAGAAAGGATGGAAGATCATTTTGCAAAGGAAGATATTTCTAATTGCCTCCACATAAAGCAGGTAGAGCCTCTTCTATAAGCCATGCATCAACTAGACAAGCTGCTTTTGGCACAAGGCAACCACAAAACAAAACAAGAAGCATTAAAAACAGACATAATAAAGTGACATCATATGATGGAGAAGTGAAGATTTGAAAGAAGGGGAAAAAAAACGTCCCCATTAACTGTTTTGTTTACGTGAGACATAAGGAGAAGAAATATTAACAGACACAAAATTTGCTGGAAATCTAACCGCAGCAGCGTGTTTCTGCTCCTGTACAACTTTTACAATCGATCTCACTCCGCCCGATTTAGCTCAGAGTTCTCCCCTGTTCATACACGCTCACGCATACCAAGTGATGATATTTTCATAACCCGGTTATGGTGAGGTAATCAGCTATAAAGGAAGGTCTCCACCAACAGCTGCACTGGAGTTAAACTTGGCTTGAGGAGGGACTTCACCCTTTTCTCTCCCCACACCTACCCTGCTTTTCGTTTGACGTTTTTTTTAAACGATCTAAGCAAAAAGAGCCAAACCAGTGGAAATGAAGCATTTTAGTCGGGAGCAGCTGTCAGAGCCGACGACCTGCTGGTGACGCGGACCTGGCGAAAGCTGCCGAGGTGAAAACTGAACAACAGGAGAAGGTGTGACGGTTCAGAAAACCTCTCATTTCCTCTTTAATAAAGTTTTCCTAAAACATGCGCAGACAACAGCGGGCGACGACAGAAAGATCAAGCACCTTTCCGTCTTCTGAAAACACGTAGATTGCTTCTGTGTTAAAGTGAAATGAATTATGGGTGGAAAAAAAAACAATGACAAAAAAGAAAACAAAAAAAAAACACATCCAAAACAATTTGCAGGTATTTTAACGTGAAATTAAAGTGACAGGTATTGATGCTGCTTTTGAAAAAACCAAATTAGGAATCCAGGCAGGCAACTTAGCATAGAGCATTCAGTGGGGGAAGGTGCTACTGCATGAACAAGATGCACCTTTACTTTACAGGTGAGCAGAAAGCATGAAGCTGGAGCCTCAGTCCTGTCATTTCAACATCACTGTCCCACTCTGCTCCTCTTACAACAGAGTCAATCTGCACTCTGTCAAAAACACTAAATCGTAGATTTGCTCTAGTGACTAGCGCAAACATCTGAGAACACTTGAAACAAGACAAAACTAACTTACAACTTTTCAGCAAGCTCTAGGAGCTTGTTTTAAGTAAATAATTGCTTTTGCTGGACGATAAATCGTCCCAGAAGTTATTGCGATAAATGATAATATTGTTGTTTTGAGACCATTTTCAAGTAGTACAATAACAATGACGTAATAAGGCAAGAACACATTCTTAACGATCAATAAACTTTAGATTCTAATGAGAATTTGACACTGGAACTGGAAAACATTTTATATATCCAAAATAAATAAAAACAACAAATCGGTTAATTAAAAATAACCCAGTCACGTGATTAATCATGTGATTAAATGATTTGTTGAGACAGACTTAGTTGTTGGTTGTAATATTCATTAATTTTGACGGACCAAAGTAAGGCCAAACAGTTATTTATCTTTTACACAAATGGAAACTAAATGCATTTTTGTGCTTTTAGATCGATTTTCGGCTTGACTGCATTATTTCTCTGAAATTCGACGTAGACTAAATGAAACTGAATCATATCCAGCACAGAGAAAAAAAGTGGCTTTTGTCCCTCATTAAATCCACTTTCAACATGTTCTGATTGCTCATTGGCAAATATTTTGCAATAAAAACAAAATCAACAAAGTATCACAAGATGTTGCATCAAAACAATACGACATATGTGCCTTCTGAGTGCCTGGGTGCGTAAAACAATGAAATTTATTGTGTTGAAATCAGATTTCCTAAACTAAATTGGGGATAAAATGTCAGTCATTTTAACATATTACAGTCCAGTTTTTACAGTAACAACAAGCTGTTACCTGTCTTGTTCTGGTGTGTTTGCGGCGGCCGCGTCAGAGTGGCCCTTGGGGACAGCAGGAGCCGTCGTCAGGGATCAGATGGTGAACAGGTGGATTGCTCCGTGACCAGGCCGCTCCCTAACAACTGAACCCTAAGTGAGCCTGGTGAGAACACATTTACAGCTCCCCCAGGGCAACAAAGGACTCCAGGCAGGCCTGAGTAAAACACCTGTGGGGTCATTTCCCCTGGAAGAGCGCGGCTCTGGAGCTCGGCTCAGATCTGTGGTCAGACGTGCAGCAGCAAAGGCAAGATGGAGTCAGAGACGGAGGAATCTGACATGAGTTTTTGGAGTTTGCTTTAGGGAATTAAAAATGAAGTACGGTTGTTGTTTTTTTTTTTTCTCTATGTGTGTCTGAGGCTGAGACACTAACTTCTCTCTAGAAAATAAATGCAATGATTAAGACAACAAAGCAGAAAATCATGTGATAATGGGAACTGAGTTAAATGTTCAAGCTGTTATTTTTGGTTAAACAAAGCTATGGCTGCCCAGGATTTCTTTAATTCTATTGCATTTCCTGCTTAACTTTGAACATTTCAACAAGCAATTTATGAATAAATCACCAGAAGAAAGTTGTAACATTTCCAGAATAAAGTTGGAATATTATGACTTTATTCTTGTATTATTTTGGCATTATTGTCAAAATAATGACCATATTCTTTCGACTATTTTTGTAACATTATGATTTGATTTTATTACTAGTTTACTGTTGTAATATTTGTGCTTCATTCTTTAAAGCACAAACAACACAGGAGCTTAACATAACGTAAAGCTCAAAAATGTGGCTTTTACACAACACTGTCCCTTTAAATTTCAGCGAGTTTAACTGGTTTAATAAGGTCACCATAAAAAGGTAAATAAATGTCCACTGGAATAGTTCAGTTGGTTTTACACGTAACAAAGATAACGGCAAAATTAATAAAGATTATCATATTAATTTACAATTTCCATCAAGAAGCAGGACTAAATGAGGCAAAAATCATAACTTAAACCACCTGGAGAAATTTAAAACCCTACAATGGGGTAAGACGAATAAAGTTCAGTGACTAATTACTGCCTCTTGTGATGGTTTAGCTGTTATTCCATTAAAGACATTACGAGCTCATGAATTATCCACAGTTAATTAAGTTTCCTGGCTCAGCAGGACGGTCCTTCTATCCATCTCCTTCGTGGATAGAAACCTCAGAGTCGCAGGTTTGGATTTCACAGGGGAACACCGTAGAGAGCCGATACGTACAACGTCCCGGTTAATGTTACAGGTCCAGAAATGTGCTCGCTGGTGATGTATGCGCGCTGTCGGCTGACATTACACGAAACATTCCCCTGGCCATAAGCTCAGCCGACTGCTCCGGATTAGGACGTTAAGTGCTTCATTTGATCCTGTGAGAAAGCCGAGGCTGGCTTGATCAAAGAACGGGACGGCGAAACGTCTTATCGGCGTCGGTGGACTTGTTGGCGGCGGACAGGACGACTTAACGCGAACGCCTCTGGAGGAAATGAAACGCTGTCCAGAGAAAGTGGTTTCATGGGACTGTGGACGGTTTTTTGACTTTCAGGTTGTGCCTTTCGGTGCTGATTATGACTTCTCAATACAATTTCTACACTAATGTCGGATGGTCATGAATGGATTTTTATTTTTTTTTTACCTTTATTAATGACAGTTTGTCTCAAGAAGAACCAAGACCTGTTTTGATCAAACAAAATTACAAACACAGCAAGAAAACAACAAATTAAGTATTTGAAAATAAACAGCTGATAAAATGAGCTAAAAACAACAGCAAGTTTCATAAGATTTCTCTTTTTGTCTTAGAAGGAAAGTCTTATGTATTTTCTAGGCACTTAGTGCCATTTTTTAGCATAAACAAATCATAGCTGTTGCCTTCATTTGTTATCAAAATGTTACATGCATATATCAGATATGACAAAAGAAATTTTGCTTCCTAATTTAAAACCTTGAAATTGGGTCTCTGTCTCTTTCTCTCTTTCTGAAACTCCGCCGTAAGGAAGTCATCACAACATGGCTCCTTTATTAACTTTAGCTCAGCTGATGTGCAGTTCCAGCAGGTGTTTGCTAATTGCAGCTGGCTAGTCTGAAGGAGCGAAGTGGAGGCGATAAAGGGGATGGGGACAGAAGACAGAAGCTCAGAAGCTCAGAAGCTTGGAAACTTCAGTTCCCAGGAGGAGCTTTGTCCTCGAAGGCGGTGCTGGGTTGACCCAGGCCTTTTGTACGGCTGAATGGTTGCCATGGGAGATTAAAGGATTTCTCAAATACGCATGAAAGGCAACACTCCGGTTATGGTTTAGATGAGGGAATAATATAACATGGCGTAAAGCTCAAAAAAGTTGATTTTATGTAAAGGTTTCCCTTTAAGACATTTAAATTGTCCCAAAGGAATCAGACTATCTTCACTTTTTGATGAGTCAGCTTCTTTGCTGTTTATAAGGCTAACACCAGTTCATTTACTGTTGTTTTCCACTATATTTGGTTCAGAATTTACATCGTTTTATGTCATTATTTTCTCATCTATAGAGCGAATACATCGTTCCCTGTATCCTGTTTTGAAATTCTTAGTTCTTATTTACCTTGTAGCTTTCTGTTTGGAAAGACAATATATGTAGTTATTGTGCAGTGATTTCTATTCCTCTGTTCTGCAATGTATTCAGTTAGATTAGTCGCACCTTGTTTATGTTTCACTGTCCACATTCCCAGTTATAAGCCAGTCAGTTTTCTTCCATGCTAGTTTTCTTATCCTATATACAGTATGTATGAGTAATGATAATATAAGGAATTTTGGCATATAAAAAGGTTTAGGAACCCTAACGTCGAGTTTTTGACGGAGTATTTAGCAATCTTATTGGATTTCAAATGGCCAATCAGCAAACAGAAGGGTAAGTTATGAACGATGATGATGATCTGCACTGTTTTAGATTTGTAGTCTGCCCTGTCGTTTTAGCAGCAGCAGCGAAGGAAGTGAACAAACCAATCCGGTCTGTGTTGGCCACGCTTTCAAATATTTACCAGTCTAACTCCAGAAACGTTCAATTTTATAATTTAAAGAGTGTTCCTTGGCAAAGCACATTTTCTGCTTTTCTTTTCCCACTCCGTCTTTGGTAATATAAAGTTCCTGAGTAGTCTATAAAAACTTTGGGGAGAAATATACATCCCACATTTTATTTTCTGACACAAAATGACTATTTCTTCTTCCAGGAGCTTTTACTCACTCTACCCAAGTATCCCTGGCCCCCTACTCAGGAGGAGAGGACATAAATCCCCCCCCCACCTCCTTCAGCGATTACACAGTATTAAAGGGATATGATTCAGGTTAGACAAAGAGCAGGGTTTAAGAGAGGGGCGACAGGAAAAACTCAAGCTCAACCGGAATGACTCTCATTGACACATTGGCTCCATTCTGCTCCCCATTCTCAGCAGGTTTATTACAAAAGCCCTGTTACTGATGATTGGTCATAGTAAAAAAAAAGAAAAAAACAAGCTAAAAAAATATTTTAGCCCTGTATATCAAGCTTAACGGGAGGTCATGGTTTAGCTATGAAACGAGCGGAAACGGTGAGAAACGCTTTTTCATCTTTGTTCGTAAATGCACACTATGACAAATCGGGCACTTAGAGGGACTGGTGGGAATGAGAGGAGACTGAGTGTGTTGAAAAGGTCATGTGCCTGTACTGCAATAACAACAACAACATATCCACCAGACTTGGCAGCATTGGCGTCTGAATACATGATTTGGGGATCCTTTAGCTAGCTCTCAGTTAGCTAACAAGTTACTTCCACCAAAAACACTCGAAAACACTAATAGTTATAAATGTTAGTTCTGCTGATGTTAATACTGTATACCAATATGGCAAGTTAAAGTGCTAAATTCCACCATGTCAATATCCATCATGACTCAATGGCACCACATGTTCTCTACAGGCTGCAGTTTTTCAAACTTTACCATCCTGAAAGTTTACAAAACATCCACATAAATTAGCGCTCAGAATTTATCTGGAAACAAAAGATCAGGGGAAGCTAAGCGCGCTAAACGTTTTCAAAGTTAGCAAAAATGCTAAAGCGCTATCAGAACATTTTGCTTATGCTATTAGCCAATTAGCAGATTAGCTCCAGTGTGCCCACCTCTATATTTAAAAGCAAAAATAAGTTTTGTGAGATTCACAGCATGCAGATATTCAATTAGTCATGATGTTCCTGTGATTAAATAAAAATACATGTTAGACAATATGTCTGCCTGTAACATGGCAGCCCAATAAAACAGAAGAAAACCCAAAGTAAGAACAGAAAACAAAAGAAGAAAAACGAAAACGTTTTAGCTTTTCTCTGAGTGGCTTTTCAGAAATTACTACATATTACCAAGCAGCATATTTAAGCTGTTTTGGCGTACGGATTCCTTTAACCATATGTTTCTAGTTTTGTGGATGTTTCCGCACGTAACATGAAGCAGAATGCAGGAGAAGGGAACGCGCTGGATGAACTGTCAGGGTAAGAGGATCACACAGGTCAACGTGACACTCTCCACATATCTGTTTGTTTTTGCAGATGTAACATATAACTGCAAGTGTTTATGTAATGATTATCATCACTCGTCTACTTTATTCCTGTTTCAGCCACAGCTGTACGAACAAAAACAAAGAGCTTAACGGTGGAAGTTTACATATCGCATGGCATATTACATTTATTACATGTCAAAGGTCTTCACAATACAAATGTAATGTAGGTCATAGCAAGGGGTTTGGTCATGACGCCCATTGATACATTTGGAGGAGCAAACGTACACTACAGATAGCATCGTGAGGACAGAGCTTTAAGAGAAAATATCTGTAAAATTTTTAAATTGAAGAAAGCGAAAACCAAAATAAAAAATAAAAGCTTTTTTTTACCTGTCATTATTCTGGACGTGTTTAAAATAATTAGTTTTTGCGAACCCAACTGACCTACAACATGAAAGATTTAGTCAGATTTAATGCCCGTCTCTTTGCAGAATGTCTGCAAATATCTGGCTTAAACAACACGTCCGACTTGATCCTACAGAAACAAATTAATAGCAGCAGGATGACTCACACACCACATCGAGTCTATATAAGTTTGGCTACATCTTTAATAAGAAAACTAAACACTTGCTGAGTGTTTGTACTTTTTAACAGGCTCTTGGCGCACAGCTAAGCAAAGGCTGCCCTGTTTGAAAGAACACACCAGAATGTGAAAGAGGCCCACAGACTTTCCTTGGCGTTCCCCCAACCTCTCCAATGGGTCTTTGAGGTGAAAGTAAGGAAGGAAGGATTCTTGTTGTTTCATGGTAAGCTGAAACATGGATGTGGCACGTGAGAGAACGTCTGAGAAACTGCAGTGCAATTGGCTTTCATGCAAGGTTTGTATTGTGAAAAAAATACATTTATACTCCCTTGTTCTTTTCAAATGTGTTGTAAGACTACATTTATCTGAACTGACAGTGCCTTACCAAGCAACTCTTGTACCAGATTTCCAGATCTTCACATGTGGAATGTAAAGATTAGATGTTGCTCCTTGTGTTGTTTTACACAGTACCTACCTTGAATTGGAAGGCATTTTATTGTAGCCTGTCACTGCCGTACTACAACCCCTACATAGGCAGACTACAATCCTAAAATTGAGATCGTCCTCATTATGTGAAAGCTCTATGGGTCTCCTTCAACCAGAGAAATCAAGCTCAATGGGAGAAAGCTCTGAGATCTTCACAGAACAGCTGGATTTAAACTGGTTTATTTTTTAGAAAGTACAAGAGCTATTACCGTTTTGGAAGGCATGGTATGAGACAAGTCAATGGGCAATAAGTCTGGACTATCTCTGGAAAAGAGGCTCTTACAATGGGACTGTTACACACAGCGGAGGATAGTTTTGTTGACCTGTCCCCGGGGGGGAGCAGCATCAGCAGAGTCCAGCAGGCAATCACGCAGGGCAAGGTCTCGAGGAGGAAGCATGATGGACAGGAGGGGGGAATGGCTGGACGAAGTGCCTGGGAACCTTACTCTAGGAGGATGACAGCTCTATAAGTCAGGCCCTGATAAAGCAGTCAGCAGTGACAATCTCTTGGCCCCAGTCGTCCTGCTCAGATAAAGTCAGACAGGCCATCCATCAGGCCGGAGACAGAAAGCTCTCCCGAGTTCGCCCGCCAAAGTGGAAGCGCCCTAATGACCAACTCTGGCAGGAATGCAATGGAAGCTATTGCTCTTGAGAGGCAGCGGTGGCAACAAACAAAGATGACCGCAGACCCATTGGAGAAGCCGTGCATTGGTGTTAGTGGGAGTGTGTGACGTGCCGCCCTGTTGAGAGGTGGAGGTGCCATGTCTCTGAATATAAAGGGTGAAGAGAGTTGTTGACAATGGCTGCCACACAACTTCTTTTATAGCCAAAGGGACCACCACGGTGGCTGACAACCGGGCAGCTCCAGACAACCTTCATACCGTAATGAGAAAACAATTCGGCGTGGAAGACTGCAAATGTCACATATCACATTCCACATGTCAGCGCTGACAATGCAAGTGCCAAGAGGAGGAGGGGAACGAGAGCTGGAACTTTGATTTTGAAAAGATGCGTGCATTCAACTGGTGACAATATTTCAGGTACAAAAGGCAGCTTGCTTTGAGGGAAGAACAATGTTTTATTTGTCATTATAGTGTGCAAACATTTTCACCGAAATTTGTTTCTATAGTTCACCTTTTATGAGTAACTCTTGTCGCTCCGTCTTCTTCTTCTCATCTCCCGTTTTCTTTCTCCAAGATACCCGCTTAAGAAAATAGAACCCACATCACAAGAACAAATATACATTTTCCTCTTGCGTTTACTCAGTGTCGCCCTGAGTATAAGTGGAACATTATAAGAGACCCAATTCATTTGCGCCTCTTCTTTTCCGACCAGTCCACTCAGACTCAACCAGTGACTAAACTAGTAGTAAAACCATAGCAATTTCATCTAAAATCTAAAAATCTTCTGAGTTATATGTTTAGTCAGATACAAACCATTAGACTACATCCTGCACAGAACAACAAGCGCTGTTCCAACACCTTTTAATGATAGATTCTTCTAAGAGTATTTTCACACCTGACAGTCTGGTAGACTCGGTTCAATTGGGGACCAAAAATGAAATGGCATCAGGTCTTAGTGGTTACAGAGATTCTTTTTGGCAGATGCACCACACAAACGCTCTTCAAGAGCACGAAACATTTCAAAATGTTAAAACAATTAGTACAGTTTGATAAATCCACTGTCACAATGTGTCGACAAATGTTAAAGATGCTGTCACGCTGTGTCCTATGTATGGTGGTGTATTGAAAAATGTGTATCATTTCTATCAAAGCGTGAGGGTTTGAAGGAGATTCTGTGGAAAGTCAAGTCCTGTCGCATTTCTGAAGCATGCGTTTCCCCTTTTAATCCTCACCCAGGCTGGACAGTTTGTGGGTATTGAGATCAAGAGTGTGGAATACAACGTTTGTCACGATGAGGTATGTTGCCTTTGCCATGACATCACATCTAACTTTTTGGGGGTTTTAAAAAAATTTTTTTTCATGTTTAACTATTAACTTACCAACAATGGGGTGAAATTTCAACGCTTTATGAGCCAAGTGGTCAAATAATAATTCACTGACTTCAGGAGAAAGTAGATTTAATATGTATGCAGAGAATCTTCATCAGGCAGACATTTTGCATCCTGTTGTATGAGATTAAGTGGCACTATCTTGTCAGTTCTGCAATATTTCAGTAGTAGTTGTGTAAATACTGTAGGAGGGGTGGTAGACTGTTACGTTTCTGTTAAATATAATACTTTTGAATGTTTTTTTTTTGTCTTGGGTTGCTTAAAAATGCCAGGTTACTGTTTATCACATTCCTCCATGCAGTGTCACCTTCAGAGAGGACTGCAGCCTGGCTCTATGACACAGGATCAATCTCACCCAGAAATAGCAACTAGTCTTGATTTAAGAGTCAAACAGCATTAAGAGCATTAAAAAACAATAGCATTCCTGCATTGCTTCATCATCCTGCTTTATGGAAGGAATTTCTGCATTAAGGCGTTTGCACTCTCTGCAACCTCTAATCAAGCTTTAGGATTTTTTTAACTTGGCAGCATAGTGAGTGTGAAGGACAGTCTTTGTCCAAGAATGCAACTCTTTCTTCAGCTACGATTGCCATGCCTCTTCTCTGGCTATTCTGTGTACCCAAACAACTTCCTTCATCAGATCATGTTCAAACACTTCTTTAATTACAACATAACACATCGAGGTGGCTGAAAAGGCAATCCATTCACACAAAACATGGCAAAGGAATTACGCAGTGGAAAGTTTGCCTTGGAACCGTCTCACTGACAACGCAACGCAGACAGAACTGTCACAAATGGGACGCACAACGCAGCCAGTGTGTCAGTTTGACTTCCAGTCAGAAAACAGGGTAGAAATGTTTCAGAGGAAGAAAAATCAAGCTCTCAAAATATAGAGTACACTGTTGTTTGCTGCTTGTTGTATTGAAAGCTGAGCAGGTTTCAATTATTTTGATAAATTTCAGAATGACGCCCACTTATGAAGACGCCCCCCATTTTGGGACTTTTTTGACCAATAATTGCCATAACATGTTATCCATTTTCAGGACTTTCATTAACTTTATGTTGTATCAAATGTTTTTGACTGTAGTTGTCCTATTAGTGTCATTTTCAAGTAACAATATGTAGATTTGCACACTTTGCTGTATGCAAGTCTTATATCTGTCGTTTAAGGAGATTAAGCTAAGTGACACAGAGTTAGTCGTTTTTATGGTTAGCGTTATCTTCCGCAATTTTTCTTTTTACCTGTTTGGCAGTTTAGTGTTAGCCTCTCGTAATTTATTTTGTGTGTTTAGCATTAGCTTCTGCTAATTTTTGATTGTGTTTTGTGGTTTCGCCTCAGCCTCTGCTAATTTATGTTATGTTTAGCGGATTAGAATTAGCAAAGCTAAGATTCTTGCCTAGCCAATTAGTGGTTAGCTTTGCTCACCACTGACAATAACTACTGCTGATTTTAGCACAAACACATACTCTGCGTTACGACTATTTTGAAAAATCCCCAGCAGAAAAAGGAAACATTATCAAGAAAATATATAGACTATGATTTGACACCAAAAGTGTTCCTCTCTGATAAATGTTGGAAAATTTAGTGTAAAAATACGTTTTCCTTGATGAGCGTGGTGGCCATCTTGAATTATTCAGCAGTTGATGTTTTTGGTGTTATTCAATTATCTGCTGTTCTCTGAAAGGCTTGTTTTTCAGCTGCTTCTCACTAGCTGAATTCCAATGCTTGTGGGTTACAATGTAGCATGAACGAACAACTACTACTTTTATTCTTTGAGCAAGGATAAAGTACATTTCTTCTAAGGTAAAACATAAGGTTATAGAATGTAATACCCAAGAAGAAAAAGCCAAAGGAAGAGAACAGAATCCAAGTATAAGCAAGTGGGATTATCTAGGGACATCAGTGGCTGACTCTTGATGCTGAGGCCTCTTCACTAAATCCAGCACTGCTGCCCAGGCATGAAACTGTAATGAATATTCAATCACCTTGTGTCATATTGGGCTGTGGGAGAGTTGCCCTGGCAGGGGATCAGACAGAGATAAAGATTCCTCTACCTTCAGCCTGATGCTGTCTGCAAACTGTACCTGCAGCCCAATGACTGTGCTGATATCAAAGGCAGCTTACCTGGTCCGTATCCAGCTGTCACCGCTTTTCCACTTCATCTGGTCTGAAGGAGCATCTGTCCGACTCCTTGAACTGAGTCCAAAGTCTCATCAAGGCCTTTTTTTGTTTATGGACAGGCGGCAGGCATGTGCTTTAGCTCGTTCAGGGAGCTGGAATAAGTGTTTAGAGAGAGCCCTAAAGGAAATATTGTACATTTATTTGAGTATTAAGTGTTGAACAAAACCGATTCTATCTGATTGACTATAACAGCTCAGAACAAACAGAATAAATTACAGTAAAATCTTTTTTTTCCCCCAGTTCTTCTTCCACTATTTTGACACAATCATTTTTCCTCCTACATTCCAGCTTGTGTAGCACCATTTATCCTATCAGAAGCTCATTCATAACCTTGAGGCTTTCAGCCATTGTCAGTCTGAAACTATGGTGACAGAAGAATAAAAGGACTCACATGGCCCTTTCATAATTCTTTTAACACACTCATACCTGATGCTGCAAGGTAACAAAAAGGAGCTAATAACGTTCTCTAGTCATGCAGGCGAGAAGTTCAATGTGAAGAAAAGTTTTGCGGGAAACGTTATTCAAAAAGTATGTGCATTAGTGAGGTGTTGAGTTGTTAACACCCTGCAACAAGCATTCCTCGAAACTGGCTAATATCGGTTTCAATATTGCTAAATTTGAGATTGGAAATTAGCCAGATATTCTCAAACGGTCATAAAAAATTTATTATTACACACTGAACCACGGATGTAAGGGGAGTGGTCCAGCTTTTGTTTTGGATTGTCCAGATGCTACAGACTCTGGTCATTGTGGGCCGTCAGAGTTCACATGCCTCTTCAAAGTAGATGGCAGATTGCATGAAAAACGGATACCAAAATTAGTAGAAAACTCTTAAGGTTCCTACACGCGCAGGTCTGCTGTGCGTACTCTGTGAGCCGCACTGACTACGCACACATTGTCTGTGGATGGTTGAAATTTCATAGTCCAGCGTACCTTTTGCATTCAATTCTCGTGACAAATGCTGTAATTTCCCACAATCCAAATGGAAGCTAGCAAGTTCAATAAACTAGTTGGGCACTTCATGCAGTTTCTTTTGCACCAGGTCAGCCACCGTACACCTGCTTATGCGGCACAAGTGGCGGTCTAGCTAGTGCGCGTCCTTAAGACTGTTTGCACCAACTCTCGAGCTCATCAGCTCAACGTCGGACACAAAACAGTTCAATGTGAACACTGTTTCCTGCCGAGCAGGTTACTAGGTGACAACAAGAAAAAGTACGAGACTGAAATTTTGTAAATTTTTTAAATTTCACCATTAGTCACCATTAGTCGTGGCATATAAGCTACTTACCTTCGTGCAGATGTGTCCAGCGAATGTCCACTTTAACCTCGACCTCTGCCGTGTGACGTACATCTGAGTATGTATGTTACACACTCAGAATATCAGATGAAGTAGTCTTCTAATATTCTAGATCGCATCAGCCCATTTTAGAACTGAATGGCACGTAACTGAGAGCAGCAATCTCAAACTCCTGTCCTCCAGGGCCAGTGACCTGCAACTTTCAGATGTGTCCCTTGTCCTACACTTGATTTCAAAGACCAAACCATGTCTCTCTAGCAGGCAGTCAAGCTCTACAGAGCTGGAGCCAGGTGTGCTGAAGCAAAGAGAAACCTAAAAGTTACAGTAATTTGAGACCACTGTCTTAGAGCCATGGAACTCAAGATGTCAGTTCCCCAATATTAGTGACAAAGGTCGCCTACAAAGCTGGGTCGACTTTCAATTGTTTTCTGCCTCAAAGTCCTCTTTCAGGTCCATCTACAACACAAATACGTGAGACCATTTCGAATTTAGTGCAACTTTTTCAACATTACAATTTAGAAAGGCTTTCAATGTCAGATTGGCCACGTTTCAAAAATGCAATCTTCTACACTAAATAACCTGAATCGTAGAATTGTTTCCCTTAATTAATAATTGCAAATGAATGTGACTTGTAAATTTAAATTACCCAAGAAACTAATCAAATGTGTTTTTCAATTTTGATTTTGGCTCCAAACAATTACTAAAACAAAACAAATACAAATAATTAGTATTACAATTATTTCCCCCCACATACTAATCTGCAGATGTTTTGTTTTTTACTACAATATGCTTTTAAACTAAATTTGCAATTGTCAGACTGATATATTTGTGATTGTGATTTTTATTTAATTTTTTTCATAATTGAGGAGCCTTAGCTTGGGTGCAAAACGAAACTTCTGATATTTAATAATATTTCAAATGTATAAGCAAGATATGCCTTGTTTGATTGATGCTATCTTAAGTAACCAAGAGGCAGATGCAAAGCATCCTTTTCATCCAACTATATGGATCCAAGATTCGCTGTGTTCAGTTATCCCAAGGCGCCAGACGGTGTATAAGGCTATAAGGCCTCGTTTACACAAGACCGCTGCCAGGAACCTACCAGCATTTTCCGATATTGGTTGTGGAAAAGTTTCACGTTTTGACGAGGCCCCCCATCATGAATCTCCTGTAGTTGTCACGTCAGACCACTAGGTGGTGTTGGGATTTCAACGCGTCCTTGAAACGCGCATGCGCCTTTGACCGTTATCTTCCACCCCGCTCGCTTCCAGTCCGTCTCTGAAGACCCGAGGTTCGCAACTGGGCTGAGATCATTTGTCTCCTCTCCTGCTTAGAACGACACAGTCAAAGTTATAAATACAGCCGAAGAAGCGTAAAAAGAAAAGACTTGTGTTATCTTTTCAAGGCGAAGGAATGTTTTTGGCAGTTCAGATGGCCACTGACCCCATTAAGACTTGAACTGAAACTGCCCTGCATTCGCTACAAACACTTATTACAGAGTATCTCGACTTACAGCGGGATAAAGATAGAGATGATTAATGCTTTGGATTCCTGTGGAGAACATGTTCATATGTAACCACTTAAAACAGAGGTGCAAATGATAATGGCGCACACCCCAAAGATTTTCACCAAAGTTTGAAGTTCAGTAGTGCACGTGCTTTATTATTCAGCTCACATCGCACGTACGCTCCCTTGTTCAAAGAATTACACCCTCGACATCAACTCTTCATTAAAAATACATAAATCCATCATGGTTTAATAAAGAGGACTTCAGTGAATCTGCTGTAAAATGCAGACTGATAAATACCCAATCTATATGTAAATATGAGGCATATGGGTGGGGGAGGGAATCAAAATGCAGGGGAAAAAAATGTAATAACTACTCTATTTGATCAGAACCCCAGGAGCTAAAGTTTTGATTTTTTTTTTTTTTTCTTTTTTAATGGAATCCGAGGAGGACAGCCGCACCGGGTAGGTGAGAGTGTGAAAGCGTTCACACGGGAGCCGACTATCTGAGGGGCCACCGGATAACAGAGTGGGCCTGTAAGATTACTCTCACCCAGTGGGAATGGAAACATTGCATTTTGGAGGTCTCAGCAGCTTTTCTGCACTCCCACAATCACAGGAGAGAGGAGAAAGTTGCGGATTACAGCCGGGCGGAAATAACTTTTCTTGTTCTGCGCCTCGGCGAACAGCAGCGGCCTCGACAACGGAATCCCTTCGGAAAACGTTGGCTTTTCGATTTGAAACGCGCTTAAGCATTTCGGGGTTGCCCGTCTGATTGGCCAAACATAAACAGGACAAAACCAAAACTTTGAAAAATTAGAAAGTCAGTTAAAAGAACTGCAATAAAGGTTGGTTTTTTTCCCCTGTATCACTAGCTGCATAGTATTAACATTGTATTGATCTCCCCCATAGCTTATGTAACTTTAAATCACACACATTTATAGTTCCATGCTTCGTCCTTGGCCAATGTTTACTTGCAAAGCATAACAAGATTATGTATATTGTCATTAGCTTTTAAACATAGTAGGTAGCCTGATCACTGCACCAATGGGTGAATTCCACTAGTTTTGACTCAACTGGATTATGGGAAAAGCAGGTACATATAATGCAAATCTCTACAAAGCTCATATTTTGTAGAAATGATAAATAATAAAAATTGATTATTAATGTCTACTTTTTTTGGGGAAAAATTGGTTTTTTTTTTTTTTTTTTTTTAATTAAAAAATTGTTGAATCAACTTTGGATTGTCAATCCAAAATGGCTGCTACTTCGTTCCAAAATCAAACACTAACCTTAAACATGGTTAAATCAAGAACCCATTTAACTCAATATCATAAACGGCAGTTAATGGCCGCCATAAAGCTGCAACGTGGAGGGACGATGTCCACAGAGCCCCGTTATACTGGATTATTACAGGGTGTGTTTACTTGTAACCATCTGTCTTTAACAGGGTGTAGAGCGCTGAGGAATGATGATATGTGCCATGCGGCCATGAATGAATCATGTGACATTCCGCACGGCGATTAGTGCCAAATTAAGGTCTGCGCAGGGGAACTGAATGAAGTGCTTGCAGATGCCTGTCAATCCCAGTTCTCCAAAACATCTAACCGGGTTAAATCTGCACTTTTAACAACTCTGAGTAACATCAGTTTCTGTCATAAAAAAAAAAAAGTCTTTTTACATCTCTGGATAAATGAACGAGAAAAAATAATCACTTAGTAAATTTGGATTTTAAAGTCTCATGAAGTATGTGGTATTTATTAATGTGGTAAAAGTGGCTCAACGACTGGAATGCCCAGGGTGGCATTCTGTCAGGGGGTGGCACAAGTGGGACCACAGTGTGTTTTATTTCTTATTTGCATGGGCTGATACAGAGTCATGCTGACATCAAACCCAAAGTCGCCAGTTATTCTAGTTAAGAAGTCAGAATTTCAACACGGCAAAGCCCGTAGATATTATTTCCAAACCCTTTTTAAATGTCATTTTAAGCTTTACTTTTAATTTAGTTGGTGACTGTACATGTTACATTGATTTTTAGAAGCATTTTTACATGTTTGTCTTGTGGAATAAATATGTTTCCATATGTTTGTGAGAACAAAACAAGACGTATCTGGACTGATTCTTCTATAGCAGCCGCCGCATTTATCGTCTTGTCATGATTTTTAAGCCTGCAACTACGCAATCGCAAGATGCATGTTCTCGTCTTATAGGGATCCAGTAAAAATGCTGCGTAGCTGTGTTGCGAATGTGCAGTGTAAACACTTCGAGCCGAAAGTCTCAGTGCTGGAGGTAAATATTATTGCAGGCATGTCTGGAAGAAGTAAAAACTGTTTATGGTGACACAGCCAAGTGGGGAGGGAGAGGAAGGAAGTGGAAGTGCTTTAGCCTTGATGGAGGCAGTTCAGTCAACACTGCAGGCGCACGCTTTTGATAATTAACAACGTGGTGAGTGGTTGAAAAGAAAGTATGGAAGGCTTTTCTTTTTGAGTTTAATGGTTCTCGTTTAAGCAGATTTGTCAAGTTGGGCTTCTTTCATCAAACTGAACGCCAGTTGGCTCTCCACCCAGGGTGGCATGGCCTTTGGGATGCCACATACACTCCAAAATAACAAAAGGCTGTCAGTTTTCTCTTGCTTATTTCCAGGCCCAGTCATTTTGGAGTGGGCACACCCCTGTGGCTGCGCATTGTAAGCACAATGAGAAAATTGTGCTACTAAGGATAAAGATGAATCTGATTCAGTCTTCATGGCTTCTGACTTTACTGCTGTTTTTAAAAGCACAAGTCTGACTTTAGACAGGCCAATATTTGTTACTGTCTAAGAGGTCAGGTGGGGTTGATGTTTCTGATTATACTGCTGAGAACAGACTTGTTGACAGCTAAGCTACACCCTTCTTAGCACATCCATCAATAATCATTTGACAGAGAAGATTCATCAAAGAGAACGATCATCTCTGATGGAGCGCCTAATGCTCCACTTTGAGGAGGAATCTTGTCATTTTGGTGATGGCTCATCATGTAGTTGACTGTATCATTACACAATGAATGAAACTATATGTCACACCTTTAGGTCACCTCTATGACCTCTTCTCTGATTACGACTCCCAAGTACTGTTCAGTCTCTAGGCTTTTTCCTCTAGCTGTAAGCCACGTTGAAGGAGCCAG
This sequence comes from Poeciliopsis gracilis, assembly GCA_911649635.1. NCBI lineage: Eukaryota > Metazoa > Chordata > Actinopteri > Cyprinodontiformes > Poeciliidae > Poeciliopsis > Poeciliopsis gracilis. The sequence goes on along the minus strand of CAJVRI010001323.1, from coordinate 7,503,387 downwards.
TAATAATTCTGGAGCGATGCAGTTTTGTGGTGATCCATGGGTTTCTTCAGGCAACACCCGGGTCTGTCCACACATTCTACCTATCAACACGGATACAACCAGTGCCTGCAGGTGTTCATTTGACGTCGTGTTTAAGAAAAGAGATTAATAACAGTGTTCCTGTTGGACCAACAAAGGTCTACAGCACCTGGAGAGGACTCTAGTTATTGGCCCCCAGTTGGAAAACACACTTGCGTACATTGCTGCATTTTTTTTTCCTGCAATAAAGCACTACGTGTTTGGATGGGGGATAGTACCGTTTCTGCTTGTTTGGTATCCACACGCCTGGAACTTCTCTGCATTTGAAATCATTGGGATTTCATTGGATAGATCGTCACAAAGCAGTGTATTTCTGCAATAAAACAAAACATTTTTTAACAAATCAAAATTTGAAATGTGCACTCAGCCTGTGTAACATTGACACATCTAAATAAAGTCTAAGGGAGCATGTTGCCTTTTGAAATAGTCTACCGGTAATTATTCAACGGTCTGTATCCGGATGTAATTTAAGGTCAGTGTAAAAGTTTATAAAATAAATTAAATTGATCACATTGTCATGTTAAACATAATAAAAGTTTTCACAAACTTATTGGTGATTGAATTGCATATAACAATTTCTTTTTTTAAAATTTGGAGCTCCATTCTTTTTTCAAGGTAGTGCATTTAAGAACAAACAAAAAAAAAACATTAAAAAGGTACCAGTAGAATCAAATGTATGGTTGAGACCCAAATAAAGAAAATCTGGACAGACCAAAGGGGTTTTTCATTGGTCAAATTCAGATTATTGAAATAATGAGGATTAAAATGAAGATCATAACATAATAGTCATTTGCGCAACAGCCTCGTCTCAAATCAAGCTTGAGTTGTTCATTTTCTTGCACTGCAATTACTTTTTGATTATTACAAAAAAAACAAATTACTCGGTAATATTTATCAGTTGCTACAGAAAATTAAACGGGCACGCAAGAAATTAATTCAGCATAAAAAAAAAAAAGTATTTGAGCGAATGTCTGGAGAAAAAAATCTGAAAATCAGGTTAAGAATTTATGAAACAAAAAAACAGAATATTGAAGGAAAAGAAAGAAGAATCTCGTGTGTTTTTGGCATTTTCCTTGATGTACATTACAAGCAGACGACTTTTCTGTCATAGCTTAGAAAGAGCATTCAGCATTTGAACAGCGAGTAAAAATTACAGGTAAAACATGGTTCAATGTGTTGCAGTGAATAGTTAGAACCAGACAGAAATTGAGAAATGGATGTGGAAGAACTCATCAGTGATGCAGCAGAAAATGTTCATGTAACTCTATTCTCTGCAAACAAACCACGCCCTTTCAGCAACTGCTTTCATTTTGCTTGAAAATCACTTTCAAAAATATTCCACATTGGCTTCATGGCCTGCCTCACCATTCTCCTCCAAAGCCTTCTGCTGCCATCTAGTGGCGAAACAGCAAAATGACACTTTCACAAAAGACAGCACAGGTTGGAAATCCTTATAAATAAAAACAAAATTTATTGGCAATCACAGGGAGATAATGCATGACATCTACAGGAGCATTTATTTGAATGAAAATGCTAACGTCTTATTTACAAAGTCTACCAATGAGTGTGAGCAAGCCCAGCACATGCAGGTACAAATAATGCAAATAGGCTATATTTATTTCACAGGTAACAAAAAAGCTTTTTGCAAGATGAGCCAAACAGCTCCCCCTCCCTCATTGCTGCTGTGGTCCCGACAATCGACGCATGGACAAGATGAGAGAAAACAAGAGTGAATGTGGGCGTGGCTTCAGTGGCATGATTCCAGAGACTTGAGTGTAAGGAGGAAAAGAAAATAACTGATGGAGATACATCAACGTTAGTGGTTCGACCAATTAGTCTTGTTGATAAAAAGCAAACCCGTGTAAATGGGAAACATTTAATCGGAACAGACGTGACTCAAATGAGGGCTAACCTCGCTGTAACACTGGCTGTTACCAGACCCCTACATTTAACTCACCTCGAGAGAGACATCTGATTGGACTTGCGCCGCGGTCCGACTCTTTGCGTAAAAACACCCCTATCAATCTGTCCCAGCTTTCCACGCTGCAGACGTAACTCAAAAAGGCTTCCGGACGCCCTGGCAACCATGACAAGAGTAGCATCTTCTCCGTTCTTCACCGTCAGACATCGGTGATGCGCTTACGTGATTTATGGGGAGCTTAAAACAAGATTGTCTATTGGTGCTGTTAAGATAGAAGTCATCCAGGGATACTAACCGTCTGATTGGGACACTTTTCGCAGTCAAAGGCACTTAAAATTTGGCTCAGGAAATCTTGCACACCGAAAACTCTTAACCTTTTAACGAGATTTAAAAGTTACGTGTAAACTTGAATTTAAGACACCCGAGCAGGAGACGCTTTCAAATGCCAAGCAAATGAATGTTTTTGCAACGTCGCAAAAGATCTGGATTTCAAAGACAAAAGGAATAGGCAGAAGCAACCGTTGTCGTTTTGGCAAATAACTGCTCAAAGATACAATCACTAGATGCCGCGTACGCACTGAATGTTGACGAGGAACAGAGTAGGCGGTTGATGTTTGGGAGTGGAGGGAACAGCACGTTGTAATACCTTTAGCTTCCTGGACATCATTAATGAGAGGAAGAAAACCTCTGACAAGGTCGTCAGATAGGGGTTGGTGGGGTGAGGGGATGGGTTAGTGCTGTACAGGAAGATACACATCTACGGTAGTGTACAAGGGGGCGGTAGTGAGCAAAGAGAGCTGGATTACTTCACAGAGGCAGTGCAAAGGGTGACTGTTGAGAACCCCGGACTGAAGGGTGTGGTGTGGCGTGGGGGCCGAGGCCAGCGCTGCGACAGGGCAGAGGTGGTGTTTGGGTGGGGGAGGAGGGCAGGCAGATTGCATTTTCAGCTTCTTCGTGACTTTGAATGCTGGATGAGCCACTGCAGTGTGATATCTGAGGTGAAAGGAAAACATATCAATGGTTTAGTTATTGGCATTACTAAGAGAAAAGCTATTGACTCAGCTATTGCTTTGAGTCAATAGCTGCATTTCTATTGAGGCTTAAAATTGTGCAAATTGGAATTATGGAAACAAAATTTGCTTCAAAGAAACATGACAATGTAGGAAAAAATAATAATAATTAGGGGTGTGCCGACTGCAGTTCTCTGATCTTTAAAAATAAAAATCTTATCCACCTCTACAGAAGTAGAGGTAGATCAGATTGATTTCATATGAAAATGTCAGAAAATCAATGATTTCCCAAACTTAAGCAAATTGGGACAGATTTAACAGTACACCCTTATTATAAATATAAAGATAAACTAACTTGCAAAAACTAGGTCAAGAAAGGTTTTATAAACAAAAACTTCAAGCAAAGTAAGAGTAACCCAAAAATAAATAAAAATCGGCACCGGTTGGAATCAGAATCTGCAAAAGAAAAACAACAACAAAAAAAACCAAACTCTTGATTGGTGCAAACCGCTCAAAAATTATTTCTTTCTTGCTTTATTCCCATGACTATTTATGGACAGAAATGTTATTGGGTCACATTTAGACTACATCTAATTTAATCTTTAGATACTTAAAGACAAACAACTAAACTGCAGAGAATACATCAAGAGAAGACCTTGTAAGCAAACACTCTTTGAGTAAATTCAAAAGTTGGCCAAAAACTGCAGTCAGTGCAACCCTACAAAACAATGCCATTTTCTCTTTAGTCCCACTGACCAACACAACTGAACGTTAAGATTCACGTCTGGTTTTCAACTTTGACCAGACAAACATCCCTCTGATATTTACCTATGTTGTCTTTCTCTTTGCAGGACACAGAGTAGCAGCAGATCTCCCGGTCCTGAATGGCAGAAAGGTTCCTGCGTCGATCAGGACGGTAAGTTTAATTAGGAGTCAACATGAAAGCAGAAGAACAGACAGACGATAACTTTAGAACACAACACGTGACATGTTGTCGAGTTTTAGTGCTTTAGAGCCACAGAAACTAAGTAAAATAAGCATTCCTCACATTTTTTCAATGAGCTGCTTCTCATCAAGTGCGTTGGGTAAGTCCCGCTTGTTACCCAGGACTAAAACCTGGAGAAAGGAAAAGGAAGTTTTATCAGAACCCCTTTGTGATAAAGCTAACGTCATGTTTTACTCCGAAGATCAGACATTTCTCACAGGAATTCCTTGTAGTTGTGGTTTCTCTAAAAGGTTGTGTAATTCGTTTCTGGAACCTTCTATTTTCTCTCTGTCTGCTGCATCCACCATGTAACTGGAGGAATAAAACGGAGACGTTATGAAATGCTCATGTCGAACTTTTGCCTGGCGTTCTAGCAGAACAGCGGCAGCTTACACGATAGCGTTGACTCCTCGACAGTAGCGCTCCCACATGCTCCTGAAGCGGGGCTGTCCGCCTATGTCCCATATCTGAAACATCAGAGCACAAAGTCAACACCAAACATTTGCTCTTTATGAGCCGGTTGCTGCTCGGTATGCTGGAGGTCATCTGGAGGCATCCTGAGAATTCTTGTTGTATCCAGAATTTCTCGATTTTCAGCTTCACTGAGACGGATCGGCAACCCGCTGGTCAGAAACTCAAATAAAAACACTTTGTTCCAGTCAGTGAACGCGTAAACTATCAACAAAGTCAGAGGAACAGCAGAGAAGCAAGAATGTATTTAAACAAAACAAAACAGTTTTTTGTTGTACATTCAGGAGTAGATTAAGAAATCGAGATTGCGTGTGACTAACAGGAAGGCCCAACATATTCCAGTGAAGTTGCTTCATTTTAACCTTGTGAGCTTCAAACTATCTGTTGAAAATAATACAAGAATACATTCTCAAAAATCAAATGTTCAATTCTAATCAACATGCAAAACCGGAACTGGAAAATATCCAAAATAAATAACAGAAACAGTTCAAATGAATTATGAAGCCTCTGTAAACAGCCAGCTGAGACCAAAGCACCAGAATGAAGACTTTTGTCATCCAGTTTTTGGTAGAAGGTGAGAAGAGAGAAAAACAATAAATCATGCAAATAAAAATCATTGAGGTAGGCCTAATTTTCAAGCGATTACTGGTAATTGATTTATTATCACTGGGCTACAGAAAACTCTTATTTACCCCTTTTTGTTGTCTTTTAATCTCATTGCAAACAAGTCCAAAACATCCAGTCACTTTTACGCTGAAGCAGAGAAAGGGGCCCCAATTTGGCGAGACTCATATCCTCACCTACAACAATCGGACTGCTTTCTTGTGCTTTATTAAAACACTGCACATTCAGTTTATTATTGTGCTCACAGTAGAAATTGTTTGATATTTGTAACTTCAAAGCAACAGCCCAAAGCTTTAGGAAAACAGCCTCACATTCACTGGCTTACCTTTATTGTTACGTTGCCTTTAGTGACTTTACGCATGTTGAAACCGACTGTGGGAATCATGTCTTCACTGAACTGCCCCGACTGCAAACAAGCGAGAGAGAGAGAGAGAGAGAGACAGAGAGAGACAGAGAGAGAGAGAGATTATGTTAGAGAAAAAGTGGATGACTTGCATCTCTGAGCAAGTCATCATGGTGTCATTTGATCTAAAATCTATGAGTGAGCAGGATTGTGGATATGAATTAGATCAGTAATAGGTTCTAATCGATGGACATAATTCCCCGGCTGCTTTGGGAAACGTTTTACCTCCGTTAATCACCCTGACATGACGGCTGGTGTGATGTCATTGTGCGGTCTGGGAAAGGAATGCTTCCTCAACGTTTGGTTTCTGTACATTCTGGATTAAGCACATTTAGAAGTTCCAAAAAGAGATGCTTGACTAAAACCCAGTGAGTATGCAGGACTGAGTGAGGAGAAAAATAATCTATACTTTTAACGTTTTACGGACACGTCTTCGTCGTCTGTACGTTTTTAATCGAGCGAGCTTTATGCAGAGACCCTCTTTTTGCCTTGTGGTAGAAACGGATCAGAAAGTCTGAGGCCAGCAGAGAAAATGTAAAAAATGTAAGACAAGTATTGTTGACCAACGCTGCAGGGAAAAGTTCTACAAACAGGCTCACGTCATTTTACTCACTTATGAGTATGTTTTTGAGGTATTAAGTGAACTGGATAAACCAGTGCCAATTTAAACAGGTTCAGGCTACAAACCAAATGAGCTAGAATAGCACTGATATGCACAATATGAAGAGAATTATGACCCCCCCCAATCAGAAAAGCAATAATTATTCTTGATGTTGCTAAAGTAGCATCAACTATTAAATTTTACCCATTAGAAAAAATGTAACATTCTAATTTTGGCAGATAGATTTTTTTTTTTTGTTGTCGTCTGAAAACTCATTGTTTCCCATGTAAGCATCAGACAATCTGCCAAAAATAAGAAAACTGCAGCTGCTAATAATAAATAAATGCAATAATACTTTTTAAGATTATTGCACCAAATATTAAAGATATTTGATGTCTTTCTCTTCACACAGTGACAAGTCTATTAAGCTGGTGTCGGATGGATAATTATGAACCGGTTCCGGTCGCTCGCCTGCAGTCAGCTACTGAACATGCAGCCAGTAGCTACCTTTGTGATGAGTGTGTAGTTTCCACACATTTCGCTGCACATGTTTTTTTTCTTCTTCTTCTTTTTTGCAATCAGAAATATGTTTTACACTTTTCTTCTAAGCAAAAGAAAAAGTGTATTATTAGCATTCTTTCAGGCAGCTGGTAGGCAGTGCACTAATCCAAAGGTTAAGAAACTTTAAAACCTTGGTAGCCTGTCATAATGCTAACTGGCCTAAAAATCTAATATTTTTTGTTTTGTTTTCAGCCTATGAAACATGACAGTACAATTTGAAAAGAGTTTAATCAGCAGACTGGGTCAAAACAGCCCCGCTATGACAATGCAGTAAACATTTATGAGGGATCCATTTGAATAGAAGCAGAAAAAATAATCCAGTTGGAAACCACAACAATTCAAAAAATAGTACTGACCCATAAAGTACTGAAAACAACTCTGATCCGCTGTCTGGTGTGACGTCAGAGACATGTGGAGGAGGTGGGGGAACTGACAATTACTTTTTGCTTTTTGTTTTTTTAATAGGTGACAGGGAATATGTGAAATTATTTTGGATTCGTTTTGCAGGAAAGTCTGGTTGGTGCACCTAAGCAGCTGAATAACCTGGAATTACGTGACTATTGCCTCACACCATTTCTTCAAACTCGTCCAGCCTTTCCTCTAATTCCAAAGGATTACTAAACAGGTCCAACTGCACTGGAGGACAGACACAGGTGCGAACGAAAACTCACGAAACACCAGGCACTAAATGAGCACAGAGACTTCTTGTTTTTCTCCACAGGTCCAAGAGGAACCTAAAAACTTACGGTCGTCGTCATTAGCAAACATGAACAGCCTGTTTCCAGCCATGAGCCCAGGCCGGTGTTGTGGACACACTGGGAGCCGCTACAAAGCCGTGACAGCGCGGTCACATGACCCGGTGTATTAGTAAGCACACAGTCACACCGAGAACTTCGTCATTCTCCAACACCAGCTGTTTCAGAGAGTTGTTCCTCCTGCACTTTGTCTCACCCAAATGCTAACAAAAGGATGTTTATTTGTTTATGTTTTTTGCAAATCTGTTCCCTTTTCTTCCCCATCCGAGAAGTTGCAAAAAAAAAAAAAAAGGCTGTAATGTTTGACAGCCACCTTCGCCCTCTCCCAGGTAGTAGCTGGGGCCCACTTTACGCGTCTTCGCTAACGCTGGCTACTTACAGCAATCACGTTGACAAATGTGGTTTTTCCAGAGTACTGAAGTCCGACTAACGTGAGCTCCATCTCCTCCTTCCAAAACAGCGACCGGAACCAGTCTAACAGTCTGTTAATGAGGGCCAGCATCTTGGAGGAGTCAGTAACCGCAGTCTGTTGCCGTCTGGAAGAAAGCCGCTAACTACTGCTTTGTCATATCATGTGACCCACGGACAGGCGTCCACTCCCGCTTCTTCTTCGCCTCACGTTCTTACCAAACCGCGCCTCTATACTGCCATCTTCTGGTGGCAACCAATTTTTTTTAATTAAACATTGTATTCATGCCAAAGAAAAATAGAAAGAAACCACAAAATTCACTAATTTTTCTTTTACTTTGTTCTTTTTTTATTTTAATTGATCTTTTCTTTTGGGATGAAGCCAGATGTCTTGTAAGTGTTGTATTGATTTTATTCTCAAACATTCACTCATTCGTCCATTAGCTCCTTTTTGGTCACTTCACTTGATCTTCTTCGTGCAGCCCTTTAGAGAGAGAGAGAGAAAAAATAGTTGTGTGGAATAATGCCAACCATTTTCAATAACATTTCAGATGTAATTGCAATACCTTCTGGTGGAGAACTGCAGTGTACTCCCCGGGGGTTGCTGCACTCATGACTGTTGTGTAGATTGTAGTTCTGATGGTTTGATCAAAAAAATATAGATATATTGTCAGATTTTAATGTTTATACTCATTAAAATGTGCCTGAAATACAGGTATGTGTACGTCTTAAACATTTTTACAGGTTTTTCATATCACAACCACAAACTTGAAGGTTTACTATTAAGATTCTAGGCGATAGCAACACAAAGTATTGAAGATTTCAGGTTTTATTTACAGATGTGTTATGACAAATGCAGAGTGCATTCACATTCAACCAAAATAAGTTGAATGTAAGATCACTTTTTATTGCAATTCAGTCTTCTGAGACACAGCTCTCTTTCTTCCACTATTTCTATTGATTTGTGGATCGCATGTCTAGCATTCACCCGTTTTCAGTTCACTGCTTATCATTCAAATGTCAGAACAATTCTGTCAATAGACAAATGAATGTTGTGATTATATTGTGACAATATAATCACAATATATTGTTGTTGGTCTGTGTAGTTCTTCACCATTTTAGCAACAACAACTGCTGGGCAACAAAAGACGACGGGAATAAGACAATAATAATTTCACCCTCACCTTAGGCACACATGAGACCGAGACAGAACCTGGAGGAAAGCGCTCCATTATTATATTAATCCACATATTCATAAAATGAGCTGTGACTCGCGTGACCTCCTCACTACTTGCCTGGTAAAGTTTATCCATACGTATGTGATTTTGGCCCACGGCATCTAGTGTCTTCATGACTACATCCCTAATAAGCGATCACATGACAGCAGTGTAATAATAGCAACCAAACATCATGGATGTGTCATCACTCTGTGAGGTGACTAACCTTCGATTGACGTTTTCAGGAGGAGGAAGCCAGTGGTCAAAGTTGGTCTGCACTCTGTACCATCTAAGCAAACAAGGAAGGGTTACATGTTGCTTCACTGGTGTACCAACTCTCACCAGACTCTCCTCACCCTCCATTTAAAGGCTCCAGGGCCCAGATGTCAACGGGGCCCTTTCGATCTCTGGTGATGACGACCCCCTCTGCCGCCCGCACCCCACCCACGATGTAGTACACCCCGGTGATGAGGGGGGTCGTGGACAGACGCGTCACTGCGTCCTCAAAGTCTTTGGCCTCCTCCAGGGTCTGCGTGAGTACCACACCAACAATTTGATTTCGACACGATGTCTTGTCGCTTTTATTATCCCGCAATATTCTGCAATTCACTCACCACCCTAACAAGCCAGCTGACCGGGAACCTGTGGCTAAAGATAGCAGACACAACATTCTTCCACCAGCTTGACCAAACCTGGGTTTCTTAGGAACGACAAAGTAGTTTAGGGATGAAAAGACGGTGTCAACAGTATATGCGTTCCAGTTAACTATATTGAAGTTATGAAGTATGCTTAATGGAAACAGGGCAATTTAAAAAATTGCCCTCGTTTTCCAATATGGCTGAAAAACGACGCTGTTTTTCAGCCATATTGGATAAAATGGATGAATTTGACAAAACTACAGTGGAGACACTATTTTCGCATCACTAGTCAAAAAATGTTATTTATTTGTTTTTGGGGGGATTTGTGTGCTAATTACCATATCCTTGCACCTAATTTCTAGTAAAATGCAAAAAAGAAGGTTAACTAGTCATTTACAATGTTGACACTAAAACCTTTCATAGGTTTTTTTAAGTTACTGAGCGTCCGGCTTTTGATCTTGTGATCAAAAGCCGGATGATGCTACTGATGAAATGTCGAAAGCGACAACCGGAAGTAGAAGGAGGATGATTCTTTTTCTTTTTTTTTTCAGACAATGTGCAACTGGCTCCACCAGAGCTCTCACAGAACCGCAAAGCTCATAAAAAGTTGCATCTCATACGAACATGCTGAACCCAGAGCACTTCTGTAAATTCGCAGGCTACATTTTCCTAAAAACGTCACATATATAGCCGCTCCCAAATATAGGCAGTCTGTGACTGCAACGCCTGAGTAAGACAACGTCTTGATGAGCACTAGCGCCAGGAATAAATTGTGAATCCCGTGTATTTAACCTAACTATTTCTTCCGTCATTGCCATTCCACGACTTACCAAGTGAACAAGCTTATTTATGTGGTTTTGATTTCAATTCTTATTTAATGGAAACAGCGCAAATGCGAAATTGCAGTGTCCCTAAGCTTTTTCAGCAGCAGCAGAAAAGATTCACACACGTTTGAAATGGAAACACAAACAGTCTTACCTCGCTGGTTGCCAGACACAGTGAACTTGTATGGACTCATCCCGGTCCATAGCCCCACATAACCGGCTAATGACGTTCCAAAGTATGCTGGCTAGGATATTGCATGCAACAAGATAATCACACAGGCATTTCAGTTCACAAGCTATAACATAACACCCGTACAAATATGTGTTACTATGTGTCACTCATCCAGTTCCAGGTTTTTGGTGGAAGAATTAACAGTTGGGTAATTTGTCTGGGTTTACCACAGAGATATCGCTAGCTAAAAAGTTATAGTAATCATTTGAAGGGAGAGGTGCTAACTTTGAAACAGACAGAGACAATTTTATCATTCACAAAAATGACTAACAAGCTACTCATTTTTATACACAAAAATATCTGAGTTATTTTTTTTAACCCACATGCTGGTTTAATGCTGTTGAGTTATATGATGGTTAAGCAAACAAAAGTTGTGACTAAATTTATTGGTGAGAGAAGATACTAGCAGGAGCCTCGACATTTTTCACAGGCCACCATGATCAGTTGGGTGTGTTGCTGCCATTGTTCCACATTGGAAAGCCAGTTAAGATAACATTAGCCTTTAAGACTTTGGTCAATAATGTCAATAAAGAAAGGCACAATTTAATAAAGTGAGTATTTAGTTGATGAGTCACCGGACCCACTTTCGGTTTTTTGCAAAGCCAAGTTTGTTTGACAGTTAATTGGGTTGAAGCCTACTCTCTGACTTGCTTGTTTGAAAAATCTTTTCTTTGAGATAAAACACTTTTCAACTCCAATTCTTTTTTTCTCCTAACACATTTTATGTTGCCACCACCGGATCCGATAAACCTGGGGTTGTGACTTTTCAGAGCCTTCCTGAAAAGCTAAGCCACCACTTCAGTATTTTGAATGCTGATATGAACCTGACAATGTAGTAACTCAAAATCGGGAGATTACTTTATGATCAACATGGCTCTCCTTCTACAGTTATGTTGCTTAATGAGTATAAACGAAGATCATACCTCCCCCTTTTTGAAGAAGACAACATTCATGGTTAGATTCCTCAGAACTGGATGTGGAAAATCAAAATTCCTGCCGTGGTAGATGTTCCCGTTCCCGTCCTGAGCCACGATGCTTGTGCAGTAACTGCGGATGGAGACGGTGGATGAGTCTCATAAACCTTCTGATGTGTTGCTTCCATTCCTGCTTCGACTTTGTGAACATCTGAGACCTGGACGTACTCACAACCACATGAACAGACTTGGAACCTTACGTACGCAGTGAATTCATACGCAAAGTTGAGGATGACGACATCAGCGAGATTCATTTTCATCGTGCTGGCTATTCCACGGATTTCCCCGGCATACGGCTGGGGAATGCGTTTTTCCAGGGACGTCACGATGGGGCTAGCTGCCTTATGCACCCAATTTGGAACCTGCGAACTATTGGCATAGATAAAAAGCATCGTGGTTATTGTTTACATGTGTATTATAGAAGATATTGTCTCAGTGTCTAAGAGTAAAGACCTACCAATGGACACAGGACTTTCTTTTCACAAAATAAGTTCAATAGAGAGATAATGAATTTCAAAAAAGTGCTGGGTTCCACCTATAACCTGCAGTCCTTCACTGTTAGAGCCAAGACGAAGAAGCTTTAACTTGGATCAAAACTTAGAGAAGAATCCATACCAAGTGATATGTTGACTCTTTCTTCTTCAAGCGATGCAGCGTTTAAGTTCAAAAATGCCATGGGAAACTTTTTCATGTTCTGACATCTCCCAAATAGCCACACTTCAAGGTCACACTTCCGACGTTTTGTCCGACGCGTTATCAAGATTTCCGAAAAGTTTGACACAGTTTGATGTCATGTTAGAGCGATTAAACGTCAACAAATCAAAACTACAAGATAAAACGGCATCCTGGAGGACATCCAAAGAAGCTTGGAATAATTTAACACGAATAGTAACTTCTGTAACAAGGGAATAAAATAACCCACTCCATTTATAAAATATTTCCAGGCATAACAAATATAGTAGAAAAAAATTATATGTAAATCTACATCTTTATCCTATGGAAACTAAAATATCAAACTGAGCTGCAAACTTTCTTGTGCAGGATTAGATGTTGCTTACATTCCCTCAGTCTGTGTGTTGTGGCTTTTATTGACGTATAAATATAGAAGGACTTACCTAATGAGGATTTGTGCAGCTTTTTTCATTAAATCTGTATCAAAAGCTTCCTGAAGATGCTCCCACCGCTGTTCGGGACTCAGGTCCAGATCGACGGACACTGTAGGCGGCTGCTGAGCCCACAGAGACCCAGAGAGCCCGAGCAGAACCAGCAGCGCTGAACTCCACAGCATCATGACTGCATCAGTCAGAGGAATGAGCCGCCCGACACTGAAGCTTTAAGGTGATAATGAGATGCAGATAAAAGCCAAACCACCTTCCTTTAATGGGTTTTCATAATAAAATAAGAGACCTGGGTCAGGGTTGATATCTGCCAAGGGTTTTCATGTTTTTATGCTTGATCCAGCTTTATACAGTGTTACACCCATTTAGGAACGTCCATGTTTTTTTTTGTTTTTTTTTTTCCTTTCAATTCTTAGACTTAATATGTACTTTAGGAATGTTTTAGATTTTTCAACTAGGTGTTTTTATTTCCTGAAACATAATAATCGAATCTACACCAAGGCAATTCCAGTGATCTGATTTAAAATGAATTAAAATATCTTGATTTTTATATTTATTTTTTTCTTTTACAGGAAGCTATAAACACATTAAAATATGAACTGCCTTTCATGTCAACATAAAGTGGACAAGGGGGCAGATGTGCTTCAGAAACATCCAGCTTTAAAAGTATGACACAGTTAAGGAATAACACGTCTCTGTGAAAGTGAGCAGCAGTGAAACAAATGGGAACACTCTTCACGGTAAGCACCGGTTTGTCTCAGAGTTTACGGCAAGTCATTTCTACACAGCTAGAGAGCGTAGACAGATCTACAAGAGCAGAAGAAGGAAAACCTTCAACTGTACATTTTGTGACATTTTCAGATTAATCTCTGAATTTTCTTTTTTTTTTTAAAAATCCAGAGTTTGAAAAGTTGACATTTTTCAATGAAATGTTTCGTCCAGGCAGTTTCTGAGATTACTGTCAAAATTTTGAAGCAAGACTTTTGACTTTTCGAACAGAAATGTTCTTGTTTTCTTCTGCCAAATGTCTGAGAAATGTTCAACTTTTGACACTCAGAAAATGATTTGTGCTTTTCTAAAACATTTCTGACTAGATTTTATTTATCTTTTCATCATTAGTATTTCTGCAGTCCTTTTTCTATAACCAGCAGAAAAAGATCTTTTCACACGACAGTCATGGCCGTCATTTGAAGGCAGCCATGACTGACTCACTCTCACTGTCCTCAGCATCATTCCTCAGGCTATTTCCGTAACTTGACTGGTGTTTCCTCATTTTACACATTTTTCAGTGGAAGATTTTTTTATCTCTCAGCTTTTCTGGGACAAGGCCATTTGCGCATTCTTTATATATAGTTGCGTGATAAACCAGAAAACAAACACGACCTTATCTGGTGACTGTCTGCCTTGTACACTGCGATCAGTGTCGTGCTAGAGCGTGCTCTCATTGAGAAAGCAGTCTGTTGGGAAAGAACAGAAAGATCAATTCCAGGAATATGACACAGCCTGCTGAAGGAAATGTGTGTCAGATATTCACATTCGTGAGATAAACTGAACAGGCACGAAAACTTGATCGAGTAAGGCTGAGCTTACAAGAAAAAAAACATTTTTACTGTATTAGCAGTGACACAAAAGAGCCTGTAGATGGCAGTGTTGCAGAACAGCTAGGTGTATGTTTGGTGACTTTTCTCAGGTAGGAATCTGGCCTTACCACTTCCTGTTACGAGGAGGTCAGGAGGTTTTATGTAACATAGACATTTTGAGCTTTGTGTTATGTTATTCCCTCATCATTTGTTGAGCCCGTTATGCCAGCTACTTCTCAGTAAAAGCCCCCTAGAGCACTTGTAAATGGCATAACGAGGAGTATTGTTGTGATGACGAGTCATAGGCGACGTGCTGGAAAGAGCAGGAGCTTCTTAAAGAAACAGCAGCCAAATTTCGATCCATCAAATTGAAAAGTCAACTTTCTTTTTAAGTTGTACTGCATTTTCACAAGGCAGCCATGACTGTCCTACTAGCTGACAAGAAGGACAGCCAGCTAGTGGGCTACAGTGGTAAAATGTAGCCACTTGATTAAGAGTCACATAACTGCTTCTGTGTGAAATGTCCTGATCTGAACTTTGTCTCCTTTTTCTGTAGCTGTCTTGTGTTTCGTCACCATTTGCTGTTCATTTTCAGTTCACCTTTTAGATTCGTCCTCGTATTTAGGTTGGGATGTGGATTTCAGCCTTCATGTTATGCTTTCCTTTGTAAGCTCTTATTTAGGAACCTGTCCTTCCTGGATGAATGTGATCTCCTCGCTGCCTCCTACTCGAGTTTCCACGTCACCTTTTGGATCTGCTGTTGGATTATTTCCCGTTTCCATTTGTATGCTTTTCTGTTTTGTTTTTTTTGGGGGAATCTGTGTGTTGGTTCTTTTCAGCCTTTCCCTCAGTTCATCTCCAGATCGCTGCTTTCCCTCATTTGTCTGGTACTATTAAGCCACATCTCTCTTGTTCTGCATTCACCATGTGAGCTTAAATATCTTTTGTCAGATCATTCTCTGAAGTTCTTGTTATTCTGTTTCTTTTTCTATCTTTATCAGAAGTATTGATTATTCCCTCTTAATTCTTCAGACGTATGGAGGCTTGTGGATCTAAAGACATAAAATTATTTCTCTTTTCACTTTTGCATGAAACAAATTAAAACAATTCTGCTAATGTTAAGTGACCTAAAATAGGAAATTAATTCAGATGTAATACAAGACAATAAAAAAAAAATTCCTGTCTTTTTTTTTTTTTTGCATCTATGTGTAAATATTTGCTTCTGCATTTGGAGGAAATTCATATTAATGATTGACTTGGGTTTCCCCTGAACTCAAGAGTCTGTCGTTAGAATTGTTTCAGAGAATTGTTCCTCTGGTAGCTCAGCATCCTCATTCCCCTCAACTCTTATCGAGCTTTCACCAAACCAAACTTAACACCCAATTCCTCTCCGGCCGCATGTTAAAATCACAGCTGCTAACATTAAAGTCCAAACTGAAGCTACTGGTTGTGTTGCAACTAAGGTATAGTTCAAAGACACTTTATGGAGAGGAGAAGGGAAAAGAGAAGAGAGGTCGGACTTCCCATTTCCTCTTCATAACGCTTGATACATATATATATATTATATATATATAAAACCAAATTTAATAAACAATGACACTTGTGGTGAGTAAGGCAAGTTTTTATTAAAAACAGTCAGTGATTTCCAAACAAAGTGACATCCATCATGACATGGAGCAACACAGCGATGAAAATGTGTCCTCGTCATCAGTTGTTCAATAATTCCCATCTCCTTTTTCTTTTTGCAACGTTTCACATGATGGATTAAAGCTTTATTGCAAACGCACAAAAAATAATCGACATACACGAAGAAACCCCTAAAAATCTGTTAAAACATTTGCATGATTTTAAAAAGCATCAGTAAAATTACATTATTTACATGATTTGCATAAGAAATTCGGTTGTATGTGCACTTACTAAAGAACTCCAGTTTTTATTTATTTATTTATTTTTATTGCTGGATAAATATAATGGTGTGACTGATTGGAGAAGTGGAGACCATCATTATCTATATGGCTCTGGTTCCTGATAGGAGATTTCAGTGGCTTTAGTTTAAGGTCAAGCTTTTTTCTGAGATAAGGTGAAAATTAAAGAATTAAAGAGCCATTTCTTCCATTTTGTCTGTTGATTTGGTTTTTTAGAAGACATGAGACTGAATGAGTCAAAATTTCACATTCCAGCATTCCTCTCTCCTACTGTTTTTAACTAATTGGTGCTTCAAAATGCACTAATTTTGAAGCACTGCCTTACCCAGTAGCAAGCTAGCCGGGAAAGGCAAAATTCAATGTTCTTTCTTTAAATGCAGTTTCGTCCTAAAAAAAAAAAAGAAGTCAAACCTCCTCCTCAGTCTCACTTCTACGTATCTGCATGTGATGAGCAGAAATGTGTTTTGTGTCCTTCACACACAGACGGATCAATCGGTTTTGGAGCAGCCCTAAAAATAGATTGTCAGATGTAGATGAGTGAGTGAATTATTCTGATCATTTCTCATTGACCGTTAAAACGTCCATACCTGTGGTCTGATGATTGTGGTGTATTTCCCAGGCGATGCTGCACTCATAACTGTGGTGTAAACTGTAATTCTGTGAGGATTTAAGACAGAAGGCGGCGGACGCCGTCAAATGTGATGGAATTAAAATAAGGAAAAGTATTTGCAAATTTGGACCTTATTATCAATTCCAGGTTGAACCCTTTATGTTTCTCCTTCCTTTACTTTCTACTTCTGCTAGAACCTCATAGTGAACTGTGGTATGGTATATTTCAGAATAACCATAAAGGACCGAGACTTCTGGAAAAGTCTGGATGGTTCACATGAGAAATGTGGAAACCTGATAAATAGCACGTCGATAATTGGGCGTCTGCTGAACAACAGGAAGTAAAACTGCTCTGCGCAGTACGGCTCCATGTGTGCAGAGCAACAACAACACTCATGTGATTCCTAGATGCTAACAGATTAAAGACAGCAGCAAACAAGCATCTTACCTGTTGCAGACGGGATGCAGTGACAAGACCTGGAGGACAAGACTCACTGATCATTATCAGACCTTCACAATGTGTTCTGAAATGTGAAGAGACTCTCACTACAACCAGCATCACCTAAACATAACATCTCATCATTATGGACTCCTTGAAGTGCATTAAGTGCAGAACAAGATGATCTAAGGCGTCCCCTCAATTAAAACTGGGGAAATCTGCTTAGACCTAAATGAATGTTGCAGAGGAAGCAGAGGAATATTCTACCACATAAAAGCTCAATAAAACCCATTGTGGTTAGTGTTTATGTACTTTAAAAAAATACCTTAGGTATTGACTTGACCCTACTTGCCTGATAAAGTTTGTCCAAGTTGAAGTGGTCTTGACCTGTAGCGTTGAGAGCCTTGTTTGCCGTTTCCCTAAGATACAGTCACATAACCGTAGCTTAATCAGTTAGCAAACATTATGGATCATCATCATGTGAGATGACTGACCTTCGATGGTCTTTTGCAGGAGGAGGAAGCCAGTGGTCAAAGTTCGTCTCCACTCTGTACCATCTAAACAAGAGTAAAGGTTACACCTGCCTTCAGTCCCATCGACCCAACCCCCCTGCAGATTCTCCATACCCTCCATTTAAAGGCTCCAGGGGCCAGATGTCAGCGGGACCCTTTCGGTCTCTGGTGATGACGACTCCCTCCTTGGCTCGCACGCCGCCCACGATGTAGTACACCCCGGTGATGAGTGGGGTTTTGGACAAACGCATGACTGCATCCAGGAAGTCCTCGGCCTCCTCCAGGGTCTAAATGAGTCGCACATGATTCGTTTCATTTCCTCAAGCTGTAAGCGCCACATTTAGCCACCGCTTCCCCATAAGAAATGGACTCACCTCCCTCACGAGCCAGCTGACCGGCGACCTGTGAAACAGAGCCGCGGACACAACGTTCTTCCACCAGTTCCACCAGTGCTCAGTCCCTGGTGCACCAGGAAACAAATATTAAGAATGGGGAAATGAATCAAATGAAATGCAGCATCTGTTCCGACCGTGACGATTGTCTCACCTCGCTGATCGCCGGATACGGTGAACTTGTTGGGACTCATTCCTGTCCACAAGCCGACATAACCGGCAAATGACGTTCCGTAGTACGCCACCTAAAAGTCAGTATCAATAAAGGAGCATCACAGTTCCCCTTCCACTGGGCAAACATTTAAATTACAGCATTTTTACGACTGATTTAAGTACAGAGTATAACTTTGCTAATCGCTATGATAAAACTCGCTATTATAAAACTCTGAAGACCGTTTCAAATGTCAGCTCCATTGTAATCTTCTCTTTGAGTTAAACAAGTAGAACTCAACACACACAGTGTGAAGTCGGCTTTACTTCCAATATAAATATGGAAGCATAAAAAAAACCATTCTGAACATTCAGAAATTGGACACAAACAAAAACTGCTAGAAGAAAAAGAGCCTGTGGATATATTAACATTTTGTATAAATTCCTTTGAACACGCCGAGTCCATATTGTACCTTTCCATTCTTCTGGAAGACTAAATTCACGGTCATATTTCTCAGAACAGGATGAGGGTAGTCGAGATTCCTCCCGTGAAACACGTTCCCATTTTTATCTTGAGCCACGATGCTGGTGCAAAATCTATGGAAGCGGAAAGTTGGTCTTTGTTAGTACTCCTGGGCTTCAATGGCATACCTGTCGGCATACGACAAGCTGGCTTTGTTCGTTTACAAATAAAGACATATAATTGGAACTGTACATACGCAGTGAATTCATAGGCAAAGTTAAGAATGATGGCGTCAGACAGGTTCCCTCCCAGGACAGAGGCCAGGCCACGGATTTCGCCGGCGTACGGCGGAGGAATGTATTTTTCCAGGGACTTCACAATCGGGATCGCTGCGTGATGCACCCATTTTGGAACTGTTGCTCTGCAGAAGCAAAAAATAAATGAATACATATTTTAAAAAACACACAGTAGAAGCTACTGTAAACAGCATCATAATCGAACATAAATGGAGTGACTCAGACTTTGACATGTTAGCGTGTTGAATGTTTTGAGGCACTCTGTATGTAACATGCCAACCTTCACTAGTGTCATTTGTAATTAGCTTACGTCACACCAGTGGTATAATAGCCAACTAAAAATCATGATTTGGATTTTTGAAGTGCAGAGTGGTAATACAGTGTGCCATATTATTTGGACTATTTGAAATTAATATCATCGGTATGTGATGTGCTTGTGTTTAAGTTGTTCAAATAAATCCACAGATGTGCATCCATGTAATTCAAAATGAACTCTGAGACTTACAGAGGCATGACATCATCATCCAATTGTTCAAATGCATAATAATCCACTCATGTAAATTTAAGAATGTCGTAAATAAAGATGATCATTTTATTTTGATGTAACAAATAGAAATCATGTTGATAGTCCTAACTGACCTAAAACAGAAAACACTTTATTTAAAGCCAAACAGTGAGGAAAAAAACAACAACAACGGCTATTCGGCTGTTTTCTAACAGAATGTCCCTTGCATATTACTTCATGTAACAATATTATAGTTAATTAAGAAACATTCGCACAACCTCCAGTTAATGACAAAAAAGTTTTATTAAAATAATAATAATCCGTGTCATAACTCTGTCCTAACGCTTCAGCAATTCAATAGCCTGAAAACAATAATGCTCATTTTAACTGAGCTCAGCTGGTCTGTGAACGTCACTTAGCAACTTGGCTTGTAACTAACAAACAAACAAACACACACACAAATAAACACATTGTATTAAACTTTATAATACGCTTTATAACTTTAGACTCACTCGATGATTTCTGCCGCGGCTCGGCTCAGGTAGTCCACGTCAAAGACCTTTTTGAGAACCAACCATCGCAGCTCCGGTTCTTCGTCCAGGTCGATGACGACCGAGGGAGGAGTCGGGCGCTGAGCCCGCAGGGAGCCGCAGAGTCCGAGCAGCAGCAGCGGCAGCAGCGGCAGCAGCAGCGGCTCCGCGGTCCGGAACATCCTGGTGCGCTGCAGGCAGAGGAGGAAGTAAACAAACCAGACCTCAAACTCGTAACGAACCTTCGGAAGGAAGAAAAAAAATCACTTCCGCTAAAAGCTTTTCAAAATAAAATAGGTATGAGATTAGGTATTCCTTCTCTTTTTTTTTCTGCCACGCGAGTCAACTTAAGAGTGTCAATGAATAAAACAACAACAACAAAAATACCACGGAAAGATAAACCCACATTAATAACAGAACGGTTTTCAAAAGTAGCAGTATTCCATTGTAATTTGTAGGGGGGGATTGGCTCGTCTATATTCATGATAGAAGTTACCCTGAACCCCAGTTGAGTTTCCCCTCTAAATGCCTAATATTACATTTTTGACTCCAAGGCTTTGCCACCTTAATCAGATGGTCTCATTTTATTACAGTTGAGTTACTAATCAACTGTAATATATTATTTGTAATATATTAAAATCTGAGAAAGGGATTTGAAGTACAGAGAGACAAACAATATTTACTTAACAGCTTTTTCTTATTTCCCCTTTTTTGTTTTAGCAACATTCGGCCACTTGGGGGCAGAAGAAGCCAACATTTAATCTCTTTACTCATCAAACTCATTCACAACACCTTGAGCTTTTCTACATCCATATACTTTATGGCAACACTATTGATGCCCACAAGTGGCGTGATTAGTTGTCATAGGATGACACTTGCGGTCCAGTCTGACTAGCATGGATGCTAACCGGTTTATTTCAAGGTAAAGATGGAGCAGAAAGCAGTGAGGTGAAGACGCAAAAATTTGACAGCTATGTCAGAAGCAACAAAAAGTGTTGACCAGGAAACGTAAACAAATTGCAATAACTGTCCAGCTCACTGGAAGCTAATTTTGAATAGCTTCCAAATGGCTGACGCCACAAAGCATTATTCACTGAGATTTGGTTGAGAAATATTGTCCTGAAGCAGCTGGAAAACAGCTTTCGAGTAAAGACATTGAAAGACGTCAAAGTAGAACTGTCACAAAGCTCAAACTGTACAAAATGTTTAGCAATTAAGTTTACTACGTTAAAGTAGCTACTTTACCTAGACGAGCAGCTAGCGCAGAATGTTTTCATTCCACTTTTGCTACTCTGAACATTTCCAGACTCGCCAGCTCTGGGTTTTTGTTTTTTAAACATTTTTTATTTATTTTTTTACATTGAGCAGTTGCGCTGAACTCCAGTCCTGCAACTTTCAGGTGTGCCTCTGCTGCACCACACCTGAATAGAATAATTGGGTCATTAGGCCTCAACACAACAAGGAGGTAATTAAGCCATTTCATTCCAGGGTTTTGTAGCTGTGGCCCTTGAGGACTGGAGTTTGACACCCCTGCGCTACACATTTGAGTTGTTCTCACCTTATCTGTCATTTACACAAAGAAATACATATTTTTAGTCTGTGCTATAGATTTACTGCTCTTTAACAGCTGGACCACATTATATCAGTTGCATTTCTAAACCTTTTAACTCTTGGATATTTTAAGTGAGTATGGAGGTCAGTCAAAGCACAGGTTGTGAATATTGGAACCTTTATTTTATTTGTAATATATTAAAACATAGGAAATTCAACTATGGTTGGACAATGGTCTGTTTGGTAGCACGGTTGCCTTGCATGAGAAAGTTGTGGATTGGAATTCATATGATCAGATATATTTTTAAAAAAATGGACGGCCATAGTAGCTTTACTGCGTCATTTGGCAGTTTAGATTTAATTAAAGAATCAAATCTCTTCGAAGTTGTCAAGAGAATAAACAGAAAGCAAGATGACAAAGTTGTTTTTCATTTATTACTGGTCTGCATTCAGTCAGTAAGTCCAAAAAAAAAACAAAAAACCCATCACTGATAGTGACAATCTTAAAATCAAGGTGTGGCTTAGCAAAGTAAAGCATGTCAAATTAATCAAAATTAACATGAAAACACTTTTGGGCTTTAGAAAATGGGAGGAGGAAGAGATTCTGCAAGATCAAAACAAATTTTCAATCTCATTTTTGTTTTTCCCGCTGAAAAAAAAAGCAACTTCAAAATGTTTCCATACTGCGTCAGAACCCAATCACACACTCGATCTCCAAAACAAGCTGGTTTTACTCATTGGGCGCGTTATCAACTCCGTGGACGTCGAAAGCCGATTTGACACACTGGGGCCTCTTGATTTGAAACCAGAAAAGCAGCGTGAAGCCCAACTCCCACATGGTGGCGCTCGCGTCGCATGTTCCGGTTTGTGGGAACCACCACTGAGAGAAGACGGGCCCTGAAGGCAGCTGAGATCATCTCTCTGATCTGCAGCTCGAGTCACAAAATTTTGCTGTGATTAGGAGAAGAAGAAGAAGAAGAAGAAAACTTCCACGCATCTCAGAGACGCGCGATGGGAGGGACGTCCTGATGGAGGGACCTTTTGATTTTCCACGCTTGCGTTTAACTAGTCTCACGTTACCACCTGCAGGAAATGAAGATGAAAGGAGACTTGTCATCATTAAACGTCAAGCTGCCCCGACCAGGGAGGATTCGTTTCCACTGAGGCAGACTCAATGGCCGTCCCTCAACAGAGTTAGAACTCCACCTTTTTACGAGCGTGAAAAGCGACTGTTATGCACAATGGTCAGCTTTTTAAGAAGTAAAACTAACTCGTGATATCATTTCCCCCCCTGAAAGCCTTTAGAATCAGGTCCCGGCCTGTAATCTAAGACGTGCTATTGATTTACAGAGGCTGTGCAGCTTTATGTGTTATGTAAGTGTTATGTAAGAGGTGTGCTGAGGAGTTGTCGGGGCGGCTGGCTGCAACACGTTGAAGCCAAACAGGCGGTCGAACACAGACTCCACAGAAGGACCAAAAGCTTTATTATTACTTTAATATATATATATATTTATATCAATAATACTTTATATACAAAATATGGACAGCCTTTTGTTACAATGTCAAAATAAAACCAATTAAAGTACCTCTTTCTATACAAAACTAGATGTTTTTGGGAACTTTACATTCAAGCGCTCCTGCTAAAGACAAACATCGAATTTGTTTGCAACTCCAGTCATCGTGGTGTTTGGGTTAAACGAGTGAAGAAGGCGGGAACAGGAGCTTCAGACGCACGTCTACAAACTTGCTGCCTCATCCTTCCTGCGGCAGCTACGCACACACACACACACACACACACACACGCACAAAAAAAAAACCCCACTCTGCGGGTCTTGTATCAAAAATAGAGATGTACAAAGAGAAAAGCAAAACCAAAACGTTACTTCACAGGCGCTCCGTCTGGATGCGACTTAGAAAAAAAAAAAAAAAAGTAATCAAATAAAAATAGCCGTGAGTCACAGATTAGGTTTTAGAAGCCCGCTTCGACAGATTAGGTGACGCACCTGGTACAGGCTACGGCGGGCCAACACCCTGAATTCTCTGAACTTCTTGAATTCCTGCATTCGTTTTCAGTGGCGGCACAAAGAGACGTGAGAGAAGTTATGTCTGGGAGGTCATGACCCAGAGATGCTGGTTGTTTTTGTTTTTTTGGTTAAAATGGCTTGTTGCTGTCCCTGGGGGTGGCAAACGCTGAGGGTAGATCCTGACATTTGTAGATCTACTACAGCATTCACAGCAGATTTTATTAGTTTCTTCTTTATACATCTTTACATTCATTACAGGGGTGGTGAACAACAACACACGTCCCAATTGATTTGGGATGAGAAATAAAAGGAGGAATACGGGGTACATTCTGGGGTTTCCTCTGACATTCGCAATTTCTGGAGTCAAAAAAAAAAAGTATAAACCTTTGAAATCTCTTGTGCGCTGTTTAAAATGGCCGTCTTCACAGTGTTGAAGGGGTTGTACAGTCTTTAATATGAGCCTCAAAAATAGTCCGGAGGTCAATGTCTGACAGTGTTGACCTTAAAGGGTTCTGCTCTGAGGGGCCAAGTTACCCAGGAGGGTCAACACTGTACCCTCTGGTTCAACATTCAGTGGGGCAAAGCTGATAGGTGAACCATCTGCTCAGTCTTTGGCTTCCAAGTTCAAAGGAGAGACCTGCCTTAAAGCTTTGTGGAGAGTGGAGGAATCCATTGGGATGCGGTGGGCCACCGGAGACCCCGCCCTCGGAGACATCAACAGAGACGAGGGCAACGGCTCCGAGTGCAGGCCCGGGTACATGATGGGCATGCCGCCGGGGTACCAGCATTTTTCCAGCATGGGGAGGTATGCCGCGGCTGCCGCCGTCGATGGGGGGATGAGGTAGAAGGGGAGGGAGAAAGGGGGCTGGTTGGGAGAGACGTTTACATAACTGCCAGGAACTCCCGCTGGGTGAAAGGAGAGCATCTCATCCTCCGAGTCCACTCTTGACCTCTTTGCCCGGGGCTGGTCGCCTTCCTGCTTGACGACACTGACCGTCCGCTCCAACGCGGCAGGCTTTGCCTCGCCCTCCTTCTCGTTTTCTGACCACTGGGCTTTAGGCTTGTCGTGTTCGCCCCCGTAGCCGCTGTCAGTGTCCGTATCGTTGCCACTCAGCTCCCCCGTCCCGTGGTGGCAAGTCCGTTGGATGACCGGGACGCAGTTCCTACCCGGGGCCTCGGGCGACACCGACGGCTGCTCGACCGGCCTCTTCGCCTCATCAGACTCTCGGGCGGCAGACCTGTCGGGTTGAGGGCTGCTTCCGTTGTGAAGAACTTCAGCCGCCACCTTCTGGATGTGACTGATGACGTGTGAGGGGGTCAGATCCCTGGTGGTCTCTTGACTCGCCAGGTAATGGAGGACTTCTCTGGCACAGAGGTGAAAGCCAGAGCGGAACATCTCCTCACTGGCCTCAGCGCCATCTCCCACGTTATCACCTGAATGAACACAATCAAAATGAAACTCAAATTTCTTTTTAAAAGTGTGCTTTTAAAAAGCACACTTGTCCTTCAAATTCTCAAAAAAATAAATAAATAAATAAATAAAAAAAGTCATTTGTTAATGATCCCAACAGAAGGCATGGGCATTAGGAATCCAACTTACTGATCTGCAGGTCTTTCTGAAGCGCCATTATTTTCTGCTGCTGTTGCTCCAGGACGGCGCTCAGAGTTTTCACGTGCTTCAGTGTGAGCTCCAGCACCACGGCTTTCTCCAGATGACCCAGCGTCTAAAACAGGAAGACCTTCGATAAGCATGTTGATCTTCCTTACGTAACGCATTCTGCAGCTGAACAGAGGGCCAGCGGCCAACACCGAGGGGAAACTACGCAAACCATGCACACCAGGACGATTCCTTACAGGATTAAATCTTAAACTCTACAACATGCTAATCAGGACTTTAAACTGTTGGCACATTTTTTTTAAAAACACATTTTTAAATGTAGCTCATGTGTTTTCCTACAGCTTTGCAAAAACAAATAAATTAAAGCCAATGTTTGATGCAATCAGCTGGATTTCAGTCTCAGACTAAGTAAATGCATTACTCACTGTAAGCTTAAGATGTTCTGGCAACAGGTCCTTCAACTGGGCAATGCACTCATTTATTCTGTCCCGTCTTTTCTTCTCGATCAGTCTGTGTGGCAACTTGTAAGTCTCCTGGACAAAGTTAAAATACAGTCAGTGACATTTAAGATCCAGAAATCAAAGTTAAAAAGCATATATATATATTTCATTTTGAACTGAAATGTACCTTGCATTCATCCCTGCTCTTCACACCCCTCCTGCTTTTGCACATATAAATAGGATATTCTAGTCTGTAGAAGGAAAAGGAAAAAAACAACAAAAACAATATTTGAGATTAAAGGGTTTGATAGAAGAACAGCAGCAGGTTTAGGTTGTGAAAACGCATCGTGTGTTTTACCGGCGCATGTCGGCTCCATCCATTGACGCGTGTTTCGGAACATAAGGAGGCGGCTGCGCGCTGGTAATCCGCTCCATGTCGCTTTATCGACGGGCGACAAAAAAATATTAAATAAAATCACCTGAAAAGCGCTCGCTCCTTTGAAACGAAACACAACGAGAAGAGAGAGCGAAAAGAAAAAAAAAAAAAGTCAAGAATAACAAAAAAAATGTAAAAAGCTGAGCAAATAGACGCCTGGCCCGCTGTGGTCCTGCTGCAGGCTGAGGCTGGTCGCAGTTCAGAGTGCCGTCACCCTCCGGTCGGGGCTCGTTAGTATGCCGAGGGAGAAGCTCCACGCCCCGCGCGATGTGTGAGAGCTGGGTGGGTTGGTGACTACGTGTTAAATAAACCCTGTGACTGCAGGCACGTCTCTCTCTCTCTCTCTCTCTCTCTCTCTCCACGAGAGAGAAACTGCCTCTCCTCCGTCACATGAGCCTCACGTGTTGGACGGCGCTTTCAACTCCTCACCCCCCCAGCAGCCCTTCCTCCCCCTCCCCCCCTCCTGCCCCCGCGCTGCGTGCCGCCAGGAGGAGCCGTGGATGGCAAGCCGTTTATATATTTAATGAACAGACGCACCCATTTGTAGTTTGTCAGAATGTTCAGTTCGACAGTGTACAGAGTTCATGAGCAGCAGATGAGATTCTTTTAAAAAAAAAAAAAAAAAAAAAAAAAGTATATATATATGTGTATATTATGTCTTTTCACAAATAAAATGGTCCACAAATAATCTCTCATCAGTGCTGAAGGCTAGAGTGGAGATTCAGTGTTTCCTTTTGTCTAATTATGTTTATTGTTTTGTTTGTTTTTTAAGAGGATGAAACATCATCAATATTCACTTTAAATGATCCATGTTCAGATACTGCAATGCCAAAGTCACTGCTAGGTTGTTTTTTTAATCAATCAGTGCTCATCTTTATATCCAGGGTTAGAAATATTATATTTTGACAAAACAATAATGAGAGAATGCTCATGCAGGTTTTTACAATGACTGCTCAAATAACCATTTTCAGTTTTAGATAATAAAAGTCAAAATTAAGATGGATGCCACACAGTATTGCATCATTTCTTGCACGCAGTCAAATTTGATCACATTAGTTAAGATATCTTAAAATCCTCATGTTTAGGTGTCAACATTTGACAGCCAGATTGGTTATATGAGTCAGCAGTATGGTGATGTTAGCTCAAAAAACATTGTTTACCAGCAATTTCACCGAATAAGTAAAGAATACGTCAGAAAAATAAAAACGCGACTCTTCCACCGTCATTAAATGTCCTAACGGGTTGCCGTAGCCCCACCTCTCTCTGTGGCGCTCCGCGCTGAGTCCCGTGGATCTCCACGCTCCTCCGGCTGGCTTCGCGCTGCTGAGCTGTTTTTTTTTTGTTTTTTTTTTTCCTCAGAGCCTCGGTGTGTTTACACCAACAGAAAGTGGAGCAACATGAGACACGAGGTGAAATATCAGCCCCAAAGTTGCGGATGCGCCGCAGTTTGTGCTCCACGTTCAGACATGAGCCGGACGCAGCCGCTCCAGATGGACGCGCAGGTCACTGCAGAGCGAGGCGTTTCTCACAATAACAGCAACATCATTATGAGCTCGCGAGCTTCTTGTCTTTATTGTTGTGAAAAAAAAAAAACCAAAACAAAAAGCCCCGCAGTCTAAGTTAAACATAGTAAGCACAAAAAAATATTTCGATAACTACTTTAAATCATACAGGATGTAAACAATAAACAATGCATTTTATTGACAGAAAGTTCGACCACGAGGCATTTTAATGTCACGGTGTCTCTGTGGAGACAGCCACAGTGTCACGCCGATTGTTGCTTGGCACGTGCACCTGCGGCAGGATGACACGGTTTGTTATAGAGCTGCGTTTTGTTTTTGTTGTTGTTGCTTTTTTTTCTCCCCCTTTTCCTTTTTTTTTTTTTTTCTCAAAGCCGCCGCCGTGTTGATTAAATCAGCCCGTCACGTTGAGCTCCTCATGGACTCGGCACACAGGATCCCTCGCCGCTGACGTCAGCCTGGCAGCCGACCGAGAGTGGCCGAGACCGGTCAGTCGGTCCCGCTCGGCGACGTCCCGAAGCAGACCGGCTATATTTAGAAAGGGCTTCAAAACGACGGAGTCAGCCGAGCTGCGAGCGGGAAGTGGGCAAACAGTCATCAGAGGAGGGCAGGAAATGTTGCATATTCGGGCTTTTTGTCAATATTACCAGGGCAACGCAGGCTCATATTTCATCTAAATAGTGAATCTTACTACTCACTCACTAACACTATTTATACATAAAAAATAAATTTAAAAAAAAAAAAAAAAAAAAAAAGGGGAAGCAATTTTTTGGTTCAATCGCGTCATCTGTGATAAAGTAACATCTATTTAATGTTAATATGATCCTTAGAATTTAAATGTGGAATAAATAAATAAATACCTACTTAATTTAGATTTTTTTTTAAATGCTTCTAGCTCATCATGTTGTAGCAATGATTGATATATAACCTGGTGTATGTTGTGCATTGTCCCATTTTAAATGCATTCATTAATTCCCCTTTTTGCAGCTCTTTTTATTGACCCATAATAAGTGCACATTACCTGGGTAATTGATTGGACTATCCAAATGCTCCAATGCATTTACACCCTTTACATTTGCTTTATGTGACGCGTGTCAGGCAACTGATGGGAATTTTTAGTTTAGTCCACAGGCTTCACTAAAATGCGAGAGGATAATTCATGACGGGGGACGAAAATCAAATCCCCCCCAGAAATGTCTGTTTATGTCTGTAAACCCACAGTGACATATTTACAATACGAGTCCAAACTAGATGCAAACTGACAATTGGTGCTCATTCAAGTATTTTGTATAATTATATTCTACATATTATCTTTAAAGTATGGTGATGTGCACACTAATTTTTTTTAAAATAAAAATGTATCAACAAAAATATCACAAATTGTTGCATTCAGCACTCAACATGAGACAAAAAAAGGACAGCACGATTAAAGGATAATTACAATTTTAATAAATAATTCTACCTCTATGTACAAATTGACAATGCTTTGCTTTGTTTACTCTTAACATTTTGTAACAGTAATATTTTTTTTGTGTGTCCATCTTAATTTTCTATACAAAAGCAAAGTTAAAGCAACAAACTTTATGTACACAGAGCCGTCCCTCGTCAGAAACAAAAGGTACATTCCTACCATGGAAAGAACTAAAACGTCAAAACTAAAAAGAACAGCGTTCCCGCAGAAGCAGCGGCCGCATGTCAGAATACACCAGCGGTAATTATTACTGTAGAAACTACCTGACTCCTGAGCAACCCCTCTAACAGCAGACACACGGTTCAGACGGCCGTTTGTAACCCAGTTAAATCATAAAGCTACTGCCCCATAAAATAACACTAATATTTCACCATATAATGGAAGCCATCTATTTGTTTATATTGCTCTCACACAATGTCCTATATACCGAGTGTAGAAGCCTCTCGAAACAGTATGCACATTTTGGCAAACTAAAAGAAAAGTAACATTATGAAGCCCAACTTATTATTATTATTATTATTATTGTCATTTTATCTGAGTTTATGTGTAAATACAGATGAATGGCAGCTTAATTGTCTAGAGAGAAAGAAGAGGCGAAACCACTCCCCAGTGGATTTAAATGAAGTTTTAAAACTTAAATCTACACACCATTCGGTTGCATATTTAAGTTCATATATTGCACAACATTCAAAAGAATAAGACAATAAATACTGCTCAGTGTTAGGAATATAAATAGAAAACTTTTAAGTAAATAAAAAAACAAAAACAAACAATAATTCTATAGTGTTTCCAATTGAACCCTTAAAGGCCGTTTGTTGAGAAATCCAAGTTGTTTCTTCAGAAAGAAATTAAAAAAAAAAACATTTGGCACAGATTGAACAGAACAGAATGAGGTGGGTGTGTGTGTTACTGTCTGGAGTAACAGTTTGCGTGGGGTAGAGCTACACATCGCCTTATAGCTATCTATGTTACAGCTTTTCCCTACCGTCTGTAAGGTACTTTCACACTCAGTGCTGCATACATTATCGTGAAGCCTCGGTCCCAGGACCCGACGGCTTCCTTTCCAAACGCCGAGCGGCTCCACCGGACTCCGTCGGCAGTCGGACCCTACGCAGGCTGCTGGGGGTTGACGTTCAGGTGCTGAGGGTGTCCCAGCAGGCCGATCCGCTGCTTCTGCTTCCTCTGCTCTGTCATCTGGAGATCATAGAGAGATGAGGGTTTTTTTTTTGGTTTTTTTCTTGCTAGGTCACTTTTGCTAGTGTGATCATCATCTTCGGGTCGAGCTTCCCTGAACTACCGTCGTCGATGATACGGTTTTCCGTACCACTTTGCAGAAACTAACATCTGCGGCGCACAAATGCAACGCGCAACTGAAACTGATTCTTCTGAAGTCCTGCCAGCTTCGTCATCCACCCTGCCGGCTCGTCTGACGACAGCAGCACAATACGAGCGACTGATACTGAAACCGAGTTGATTAGAATTTCAGAGATCAAGCAAAGCCTGACTCATAACACCAGTGGTAACCTTTGCAGCAGCTGGAATCGGAAGGTCCTTTCTGCTCAGAAATAACTTTAATTAACATAAGGTTGTGAAATACGGCGCGGCACTGAAACACTATGGTATTAATAGTGAAAAGACAAAGTGGTCCTGCAATGAGTGTTTCAACGGATATAGCTCTGCTTAGCAAAGGAATGGCTTGAGGAGGATATTGTCAAGGCTCATACAGTGGATAGTTTAGCTCAGCTAACAGGTTTTCTTTCTCACAGCTAATTAATATTCTGCTTAAGCCAATTTTCCTTGGCATTACTCAATCACAGTGAAGTTTATTAAAAAAGCCACACTTTGTACATTTCAGAGGTTAAAGTCAAGTGTTAGCAAGCTACAGTTTTTAAAAACAATGTTATGAAAGTAGTACACAAATTAATGGAGAATTACTCAATGTATAATAATTTCCCTCATTGTTGTGACGGCGCTTTTGCAATTCTGGTGTGGAAGTTCATTCACTTTACACATACAAAGCTGTGAACAAGTATTTACACCTCGACAGTCTTCGGTTTTTTTCTTCCTCACAGCCAATGTTTCAGATCTTCAGACAAACTTAATATCAAAGATGAGACTCAATGAATGCAAAAAAGTGGTTTTTAAATGATTTAACTGAAAGAACTACTTCATCTAGATGACTTTCATAACCCTTAATGTCACAGTTACTGAATCATAGTGTCCTTTAAGCTGCTGTCAACACCCAGTTGGATTTGAGGGTTAGCCAGGAAAAGAAAAATTTAAATAATCACAAATAGGGTTAATAGGCAAACGCCACTTTCTGGCACCATTCCTGATGAATCATTCATTCAGGAATTTACAAAGTAACAATGAACAAGATGTTAAGAACTGCAGATCTCGCTTGCTTCACCCAAGATTAATGCAAATGATTCTTCAACGAGAAAGTGACGGAGCAAATATTTATTGTTTGTTTGGGTAACTACTACTATGCAGTATGAGTCCACGACAAATTTCCCCTGAGGTACAATGAAGTACATTGTATTCAAAAAAAAAAAAAGCAGAGTGTTCAGACAAATCTGACTGACGAGAAGGTACGCTTTGGGTCATTATCTTGTTGAAAGACCCAGCGACGGCGTGACTTGCAGCAGGTTTCTCCAAATTACTCTCCAAAATGTTTTCATGGTTTGGTGAACACGATTAAGGTCCCAGTGTTTGGAGCAGCAAAACGGCGCCACAACCTGATGCCCTCGCTTCTATGTTTTTCAGTGTTTCCTTCTCTACACAAAAACATCTGTGTGTCCAAAGAACTCCAGTTTAGTCTCCTCAGACCAAAAGCTCCCAAAACAAGTTATCATTTTCCAGATATTCCCGGACAAACTTTAGTCATATATTGATATGCCAATGTCTTAGAAATAGACATTGACCCCAAAAGTCCTCCACAATGAAAAGTTCCCCCGATCGTCTTCCTTGACACTTCAACTCTAGTAGAGGCCAGCTGAGCTACAATAATCCTCGTTGACATCTCCAATAACTTCTTCTCTTGCCCAGTTTTGCTTGCGACTCTTCAATAACTCATTGCAGAGCCTTCTAGACACCGTGAAACATTTGGAAAAGGCAGTGTAGCCTTCACTGCGACAATAAACATCTGCTATCCTCTGTCTGAACTTTAGACTTTTTGAGGGCAAAAAGAACTAAAAAAAAGTTAGTCACGTTACCTAAGTTTTTAGGCAAGTTATTTATTCATTTGTTTTTACCTAAAAACTTTACCTGAACTTTTTCAGGTTTGGTTTTAAACTTTACTTAAGTTTTAAAACCAAACCTTTACATTTAATGTGTAGATGAATGGAATTCAAGTCTTTTCTTTAGAGAATTGAGTCATTCTCAGTGCAAAAATAAACCAAAAGCAGCCTGTCAAGATGTTGAACCCGGGATGAAATGTGACCAATGTTTGTGTGTCCTTCGCAGCTTTCAGTAACACAATAATCATTTCCCCCTGTCTGGGTCAAAATGTCTCAGAAACATTCACTTCCTCATAGATAGTTCTCATTTCAAGGGTAAGGGCAATTTTACAATTCTGTTTACTAGAAGCAGCAGATTGCAGCAATTGTGCAACCACAGTCCTGTTTATATGCAGACTCAGCGAAACCTTTTTGCCTCTGTCGAAGAACAACATGTGAATACGAAGTATATGGTGTTAAATATTTGCCATCACAAGTTGAAAGAACAGTTTGGAACAGCTACTTTCTTCAGTTCATATAACGATAGATTCAATCTAACTCCAAAATATTCTTTAAATTGCTAAAAAAAAGAAAAAAAAACACACAGCTAACTGTTAAAACGGTTAAAACAAAATGAGACTGAAAAGCTCACAAGCTGTGCTGCAAACTATGACTCACTGGCATTTACTAAGCTCTGTAAAGGGCAACAAGTTGTAACAAACTAAGAGCAACGCGAGGTGTCCGAATTTGTCAGTCAAGATGTCTCACTTCTAAATAAAGTTTTCCCCACGACGGAGCGATGAGACGGCTTCGCTTCGTTCCCCCTCCCCCACCAACCTGCTCTTTGAGCTCGGTGAGCTGGCCCGACAGGTTGGTCACCAGCTTCATGGTGGACTCCAGTTTCTCCTGCAGGCTTCGGATCTCGTTCTGCTCCCCGTCGGCATCGCTGCTCACCAGAGACATGGCCCGCATCCGAGGAAACCAGTCCAAGTTGTGATCCTGGTCAGTACGGAACAAAAGAAAACAACCACAGCATGGTGGTTAGTATCGCACCACAACTAGAAAACACCATCTTTGTGAGATTTTCTTCCCCCCCTTCCTGTGTGCGGCATATTTTCGAGGAAGAAACACCTTTCATGTTATAACTCGACAGGTCAAAATAGGTTCTGGTGAACGGTTTTGTTCGTCCCGTTTGATTTGGACCCGTCTTCTCAGTCTCGGTTTAATTGCTTTTGACTGTGTGCGCAGTGATTTCAATCAAATGCTCACGATGGGACTTTCCGTATTAGAATCACATGGGACACTTAAGACATTCTTGAAAACACTCAAAACAGGCAGTTCACTCAGGGGTGATATGATGGTTGTTTTTCTCTTTTTCTTTTCTTTCAACACGTAAAATAAAGTCTGACACGCTTATAGTAGACTGTAGAGCCGGGCAGACGATTTCCTCGTTCCTCAACACAAAACACTTGAGCGTTTTTATCAGCCAGAGTGAAGACACAGATGAACGAGCTGCTTCGAAATCTACAGCTGCAGTTTCTGGGCAGCGAGAACCGAGCTGCCGCCGTAAAAGGTGATGGCACTTTTTTTCTTTTCTTTTCTTTTTTTTTTTTGAAGACGTGTGAAGGCTTAGAATATGACTTTCCAAAATACAGACTGGTGTGAAGTTTACTCAGAAGGGACGACGGTGTCACTTCTGGCGCACAAGTGTAAGCAAAAACCACACAGCATGTCAGCCTGATCTGAGGTCAGTTCATCAACAATTTAAAAAAAAAACAAAAAAAACAACCCAACTATATATATATCTTCTGGAAAACACGTTTTACTTTTCCCAAATGAAAAGGAGAAGTTTGACTTGGAGAAAACTGGCTGCTGCAGGATTTAGCTCATGCAAATGCATTTTAAATAAAGGAATCTAATCGATGAGTGAAACATTTTTTAAATCCAAAGGTTAGTCATACAGTATACATACTATGTTTATTACACGAAGTACCAACAATATAACTATTTATATATGTTAGCTTAGATTACTTAAACTTGCACAATTGACAAAAAAAAAAAGTTTTTCATAAAATTAGTTTGTTACATTCATTTTACTTATCTCATTTATTTACAGTTTAAAATAAACATGACACATTGACAAAAAGTTTGAAATGAAAACCTTTTGTAGTACCATTGAAAAAAGAAATCAAAGGCTGCTGTTATCCCAATTTCCTGTGAAAGTCTTACTCTGACTTTTTTCTTTCACTTAACTTTCCATTGATCTGTGCAGATGAAGCTCCCTGAAAAGCCAGCAACTTTAGTAGTAACCGTATTTTTTTTTTTGTCTTCCAGTAATTGTGTAGGATATTAATGACCTTCTGCAGAACAACTGTCAAGTTAAAAGTGCTCGCCAAAGCACAACACTTCTGTTTTTTTCCTATTGGCTTTAATATTTTTTGAGAAACCAAAAATTTGAATTTCTTGACATGCATACACCACTGTCTGTGTGATGAATTTACAGGTCAGTCCCACAATTATTCACAGCACTGGCTGATTTTCAAGTTTCTTCTGCCTGGGAGTCACTTCATTGTTTTTGGAGGAACCCAGCCAGAGTCCGTCCTGGAATCTGTGGACGGAGCTAAAGATTAGTGTGATGGTTAAGAGGTTTCCCAGAAGAGTTGGAGCTCATTACCAACAAGCAACATTGGAACAAAGAAAAGCTCATCAATTAGTATGAGTTGGATTGCTGAAATGATAATGAAGATTTTCCCCTTGAATAAAGAGAAAGGTAGAAATAATTAAATAATAATAATAAAAAAATGTATGTAAAAAAACGGGGGTAAAAAAAAGAGATCAAAATGAAAAGGAAATTTACTTAGTCTTGTTTTCTTTTTCATGGTAGAAAAAAAAAGTTGGTTTATATTTAAATCTGCTAGAGTTACAAATACATTTGCACTGCAAGTGTAAAATAAATATTTTGAACTGAAGCGCCGAAATAAATTACATATTCAATGATACTTTCATTTATTGCCACCGCTCCAATAAGAATTTAGCTCCCAGTTTTTATAAAGCTCTACCTTTCTCCTGGATTTATTTCAGAATGAATCCCAAATCAACATAAATATAAAACATTATTAGAAACATTTGAACAAAAGCTCCAGTCAGAAAGATCATTTATGAGGTGATTTCTGTACTTTTAAAGTTGCATAGGTCCTAAATGGAAAAAAAAAAAAAAAAAAAAAAAAAAAAAACATGTGACCAACAGCCACTACTCTAATATTATTGTACTTGTATACATTTTCTCACACTTCTATATCCTCATGACACTTGAAACCTGCTCGTCTTAAAAATAGGTAAATTGTGTGAGAGCACTTATTTTTATTTCCTCACACACAACACATCTCACCTTCACAAATCCCCAGTCAGAAAAGCGCGAAGGTGCACGAACTCAAGGAGAGGACGCAGCGTACAGCTGCTGTGGTCACTGGGTTGGAACGGTGCGGAGCATAACAAAGCGGCTGAAAAAGTCCCTGGGTTTCAGTGGTTGATTTGGAGACAGCGGGGCAAGTGAGGTGGCCGTGCTTACCACAAACCAGCCCTGGGTCAGACGGCAGGCAGAGGGGAATCACACAACACTAAGATAATGAATAGCTCGCAGTCATTCTGAAAGAACCAGAGGATGACTGCGAAAATGTTCCACTTCCTGAATGCAAAGCGGCAGAGATTGTGTTTACCTACTTGGCCTGCACCCCACCCATTCAGCATGCGGAAGAGAACGAGACGGCCGAGTCCATCGTCACCACTTATGATGAGTAAATGATGTAAGGAGCATAATTTAGATGTAATTCACAAAAAGTAAGTGCAACTTATTGTGTTTTTCTGTAATGATAATAAAAAGAACCTCTGAAGTTTATTTTTAGAGAATACTTAGTCTCTTTTACTCAATAATAAAAAAAAACAAAAAACAGATTAAAGTTAAGCCCTTAATCATTTGACTTTATCAGGACTCATTGGTAAATAGCAGCAGCCTGGCAGTAATGACTTGAGTCTTACTCTAACCCACTCAACTAGCTTCTGTCTTTATCTCTGAACCTACAGCTGTCTGAATACCAGACCACTGAAAAATGAAAGGTGGGTGTGTTGAATCAGGCGGTGGAAACACCAGATGACTTACGTCTCCCATTAAGCAAGCGGCCACCTTCACATCCTAAAGCCCACCAGCAACCACAGCTGACATAGAGGACAGCTAGCTGGTCCGCTACCTAGCACACCACGCTGGCCCGCTACCTAGCACACTACGCTGGCCCCCGCACACTACGCTGGCCCGCTACCTAGCACACTACGCTGGCCCGCTACCTAGCACACTACGCTGGCCCGCTACCTAGCACACTACGCTGGCCCGCTACCTAGCACGCTGGCCCGCTACCTAGCACGCTGGCCCGCTACCTAGCTAGTTGAGACTCATGTTCAATTCAGGATATTTCCCCGTCACTCTTTGAGGTATTTTATGCGTTTCTGCCTTATGCAGATAATGAATGGTTGGTTTCATCAGTTGTGCCGGATTTAAAACTAAATGCCATTTTAAAGAATTTTGCTTAAAGAGGTTTGATATGTTGGAGACTGCTGTGATGAAAGTAGGATTTAGTGCTTAAATTGGACACGACTTCAAATGATTGCCTTTTTAAACTGCTTATTTTCTTGATCATCTCAGACACCTGAACAATTTAGAGTTTTGCCAAGAACCCAAACATGCAGTTAGAGTTGAGGGGTGGGGGGCTAAAACCATAGCAGTACACCGCTTCACTCAGGGGATTTTATATCCTTCCAGCTTCACCTGCACCTTTTGAATTCTGTGACACTACCAAAACATTTGCAAATTGTCTGCATAAAATCAAAATTTGAGGCACAAATTTGTTGTCTCGGGTACTTTGAAGGAGATGCTCTTTTTATGCTGCTATATCTAAAATAACTCAACTCTAACAGTCAGTCAGTAGTTTTCCAGGGTTCCTGAAGGTCTTATTCTTATTTAATCATCACAGCAGAGAAATTGCATCTAAAAGTCCCATTTTAAGAAAAGAGGAAATCCAGCACAGACTTGACACAGAATCAGAGACAGACCCTTCAGTTCTACTTTGTGACCAGATTCAGACGAAACATTTCACATTTCAGGAACTACCATGCTGATGCCAAAATACTTTTTTTTTTTTTTTTCTCTCAGACTTGTTGTCCTCCTGATTTATCTTTAAAAAAAACAGGAACAAAAGGTGTTAGAGAAATGCTGCTAGTAAAACAAGGAGGTCAAAAGTTTCAATTTACAGTTGGTTCATTGCCAGGTTGTCCGTTATGCATAAACTCAATAATTCAGTAACTATTCATTACTGAATAGCTAAGTAATGAATAGTTACCTACGCTATCCATAAGTAACTATTAATTACTTATGAATAACTATTAATAAGAGTTTAAGAGGCTTCACAAACAAAAACGTCTAAAAGTGGTCAAAGATTAGAACAAAGCAACAAAATCTATGAAAGATTTTCAGAAAGGATGAAGATCTATTGATCACAACTACTTTAAATGTCACAACAGTTTGTGATCTTGGAAGAAAAACTGACCCTAGAAAAAGGAACGGATTCATGATACTTTTTCACAAATAACATTTATACTTTCTGTAACACTCTTTCACATTTTCCTATTTTAATCTCAAAGCGTGTGAAATACCTGTCCCTTACCAGATCAGATTATATAACATCACATAAACCTGAGAAGCTGGTTATTGTCTAAGCTAGCTCCCCCAGGACAGATTATAGCAAGTAATGAGATTAGTTGCCATACATACGCAGATGATGCACAGCTTTTACGTTACAATGTCAATGTCAGGTGATCACAAACCTATTCAAGCACGGAGAAGATGTTCAGAACAAATTTACGGCATGGATGTGTCGTAAATTTCTTCAGTTGGCTAGAAATTAAACTGGAGTTATTTTCTTTGAACGATCAATTCCACTAGAAACGACTGATCAGGACAGAAATCTGGGAGTTCTGATGGACTCAAACCATCCAACCACTTGGAGACGCATAAAAACAATTCCAAAATCAGTCTACCACCTGGAGAACATTTCTATAATTAAAGGAATAATTTTTAAAAAACCCCCAAAAAACAAAAACGCGCTTATTCCCAAATTCTCACTAAACTCACTAAAACCAAGGACATAGAGCACATGACATCACTTGGCTTGCTAATGCAAAAGCTTCACGTTAATTCAAATCCTGTTTTGATTTTGACTGGGGCTTCTTTTCAAGACTGTGGAATGTCATGAAATTCACTTTCTTGTGTTGGTGAAAGCCAAAGAAGGAAGCAAACCAAGCAAATCTTCCTGAGTGCAAGTTCACACTATTGATGCTCTTATACAGTCATTACATGTATAAGAGTTAATACAGATAAATGGAAAATTAGTCATACCTGGCAGGTTTTGGTGTAAAGTAGACCTGTCTATCGATTAAAAAAATGTCTTCAAATTAATCACACTCCGGCACGGTGATTAATTGTGATAAATCACTGTACTCAACTTTGTAAGCTTGAAATATATGCACGCAGTTGTGGTTGTTGCAGGAATGCTTCCCTCCTTCTGACGCACCCCAACCAATTAAAATGAAAACAATTTTCAATTTTCGTTTTTTTTTTTGCATCAGAAAAGAGGTAAGGTGGTCTGCCGGTACTTATTCCACTACACATGCATTATTTTGTAGTGCTTTGGGGCCCTACCCCTGCCTGATGGCGCTCTGGGCAACTGCCCATGTCGCCCATGATTGTCCATACTGTTTGAGACTCTTATTTTGAAGGACAAAAGGAAGTGGTTCTTTTTATGGCTTACTGTGTTTAATGAAGCCTGGTTGAAGCTGCATGAGATTCCAGACACATTTTTGAAGCTTCCACCGCTTTTAAACTGATTATATGGCAGAATTTGTCTTTAACAACAACAAAAAAAAGTTATTCAGGAACAATTTATAGACACTGTCAGAACAACACGACTGGCTAACAACTTGAATTTCCTAAATCAAAAGTGATTTTAAATTGTTCATCTCTAGTAGAAAATCTAAAATTATTAAAAGGATCTGAATAAATCAACAGTGCATTTTTGTTCTCATTAGTGAAAAACAACATATGGACTGGTGAAACTCACACTTAGTGATTCTTTAAAACACGGTTTTCTGACGTGTGAAAGCTTTACTCTTTTTAAGAAAACTGAAAAAAATGTGAATTCTTAATTTCCCCAAAAGCAGTACAAGAAATATTCAAGTTGTTAATCATTTTGTCTCATGAATGAATATATCACTTCAACCGTTAGCCTCCATTTAAATATGAAGTGATGTTACAAAAATATATTTTCAAACTCCCTATACCAAAAGGTTAACTTAGCCACCTCAGAATCAGTTTTTGCCATTTTTCTCCCCCCAGTTAAATAATACAAATAATAATGACTGTTGTACAATCATTTTGAGTTGCATATTTTACGTGAATTCTTCACACCATATCTTTAAAATCTCCTTTAGTATTTTCACTAAAAACTAAATTTCACAGTTTTTAATTTTTCTGATGAAAATGCAAATGTTTTTTTTTTCATTTTCAAGTGATTTTATTGGTCTAACAGAATTTAGACAAAAAATAAAACTCAAACATGCCAAACTATGACAAAGGTCATTAATGCCATCTGAATTCTGCTCGAGTTGACGCAATCCCCCCCATCACCTCCCACTCAAAAAAAAAAATATCGTGCTTGACGACTTTGTCACCTGCAGTTCAACTGTCTTTCCATTTCCAGTGTTTATAAATGAAAGCGCTTCCAGTAAACTGATAAGTGCAGGCACAAATTAAGACTCTACAACACACTGGTTCAATGGAAATGACGGAAGTACATTTTTCATTATTAAAACCGCACGAGCCATCACTGAGAAACAGGATGCTGTGTGGTTAAAACAGCAACAGAAAACGTCACAGTCATGCCACAGAGACACCTGACGCAGCCCACTCAGCCTGCAGATATTCAAATGAGTCCAAAACAAAACAAAACCAAAAGAAAGAAATAAATTACAAGTCCGAGAAAAAAAGGAAGAAAAAGAAGAACAAGCTTGATCGTTTTCCCTTCTGCTTTCCTTCTTTTCACCTTTAAGAACAGGACGATGTTGCGCTTTATTTCTACGACCAGACATTGGGAAGCACCTCAAAAGAGCAGAGGCGTCTTTCGGTGTCAGACAAAATAAGAATTAGAGCAGTGAGTGTGAACCATGCATCATCTTTTTACATCTTAGATGTGACATTTCACCCAGAGCCCTCCATCATTGACGTCAGTCCCAGTCATTGTTAGAGTAGTTTGCCTTGTACACCCCCTTCTGTTTTATCGCTTCTTCCACTTTACAGTCACATCAAAAAAAGCGAAACGCGGTGGGAGAGAGGCTGTACAGATTGAAAAAGGCTGCCTGGTCTAACACATTTCTGGTGAATGTGACTATCATACAAATAGGTACGGATGTACTTTAAAAAAAGAAAAAGAAAAAAAAAGGGGCAAAAGAAACATTTATAGGAAAAAACACAATTTTTTTTTTTTAAATGATTATTTATAGAAACCAAATAATAAACACTGGAAATTGGTTTCTGGTCACATATTGAATGCAAATTTTTCTTTTAACCAGATTAAGGGTTTTGTTTGTCTTTTAAAATGTGTTTGTTTTTTTTTTTGTGGGAAGGGGGGTGCGGCAGCTTATTGCATGATTTATTGTTCCGTGGGGGAAAATAAAAGTCTTCTGGAAAGTTTTTGCAGAGCATGCCAAATGCCTAGCTAATGTGGTTATGCATGTAGCCATTCAGGGTGTGTGTTACTCTCCACACTTTCTTTGATTAATGTTAGCGTTAATATAAAGTTGGGTTTCGATCATTTCATATCGAGCTCACCGTTTTCACAGAAAGCCGAGAAATCCTCGACAAAAACATCTACAGGTGATTCTGAGTATGGAAAATATGTTTTGGCATTTTCATTTAAAATGATTCATTAAGAAAAAAATTACATTTTATATTATACATCTGTGCTCAAAGGCATAAGCGATTGAGAATTGGGAGGGTTTTTTTTTTTTTAAAACCAGACAGGATTACTAATATTTCTTACTCTAAAGCAAATTTTGAAAACTCGTGTGATATGATGCTGAAGAAAAACTGCCATCACACTTGAAGGAAGAGGTGGGAAGCTTAGAGCTAGGTAACATAATCCCTACCGTGAAGTACGGAAGGGCAAAAGGGTCACTTTGTGGGAGTGTTTTGTCACAGGAAGCATTGGTGCGCATCACAAAGCAGACGACACCATGAGAAAAGAGCAGGAGGAAATGATGAAACATCTTCACAGAGTATGCACTGCGACTCTAGGCATGCCAACGGATTTGTGACAAAGTGGCTTAAACAGCTAACATCAAGCAGATGTCCTGAAACACCACCTCCCTAGAAACATTTGTGGGTAGAATGAAGAGGTGTGTGCGAGGTAGACAGCCACACACACCTGACCCGTTCACTCCAGTTCAGTCATGATGAATTCCAGCGAGCGATAGTGAGACTCCCAAAACATTTCACCCAACTTATACCGTTTAGCCGCAATGCAACTAAGGGCATGTGTGTATATTCAGACTTTGGGGACAATATTAATAACACTGGTTCAAAGACTGCAGTTCCGGTTACTGAGCTCCGGTTACCGATCTTTAAAAAGCCTGGCCTGCCGATTCAGATTTTGGCTGATACAGATTTTGTTGCTGCAACAGTTGCTGAGCTTGCAAAAGTGGAGTGACTACTGTTAACTGGAAATGTGTGTAAATGATCAGGTAGGCGGGGCTAACAGTCAAAGTTCTCACAGGAGAGCAGAGGACATTGGATGATCCCTAGACCTTCACTGAGGTGGATCAGATCACAAGTTCGGGTCAGTCGATCACTGAGCTCCCAAAATTAAAACAATTGGGGCCAATGTACCGGTGCACCGCTAATGAATAATAATAGGAATAAGAATAGCAATAATTATTATTCGAGCCAGTTGCAAAAATAAATAAAATTAAAAATTAGCCAGTATTACTTTTATTAAGCTAGTAAAACCAAAAGTAATACTTTGTCTGAACAAAAGAAAAGTGTCTTTGTATAGTGAGCATTTATCTGCTTTCTAGTTAATAAAAAATATAGCAAGAAATTAACAGGAAACCATCATTTCAAAAGCTCAAGAGATTTTAGACGTTTTTAATTTGGATACCAAGATCTGCAGCTTCATTCAAACATTCAGAGCACATTGCATGTCAAAGGTAAATGCTGCAGGTCATTTCTTAAAAGCTGCTTTCAGTCAAGATGTTGAAAAAGCAGCGCAGCAAGCAACCTGAGTTGCAACCGAGTCTGAACGCTGAGGAAGAACGGGTCACCTGACGGATCATTGGGGCTCCTCCGCTAAGCCCGAAAGCCGCTCTTCAAAACGCACGCTTGACAATCCGAGTTTGGCTCAATATGGTGCAGAGTTAACGAGAGGGAAGTGATGGTGGGTGGTGGGAGGGGGAAAGGGGGGTATCCTAAGATCAGGTGGTTCCTCACAAGACTGCAGCAGATCAAGACAAAAAGGGGAAGAGTGGGCTAAATCTAATAAGAAACCGTCAGAGGCTGACAGCAGCGCGAGTGCGTCAATGAAGCAACCACTTCACAAAGTGGGGGTTTCCTTTGGCAGTTGAGATGTTTTCTAAAGGTTTACGACTCGGTTGCGACAATCGGAATGAATCTGTCTTGGTTCTTACTCCTAAGGGCAAAGTTCCACCGTCGTCTATTTTTGCCGTGACTTTAAAAATAAGTATACAACGGCGCGTCACAAACACAAGGTTATCGCATTTCATCGGGATTTTGTTGGTGTGCTGCTGAGAAAGTAACACATGGAATGGAAAATAACGCCTGAAAATAAAATACCAGGGATTACACATTGTTAGAATTATTATAATTATCAGTATCACTATTACTTTCACAGTTTATCAAAATGATCTGTTTATGAAACAAATATTAGGAACTGTCAAATG
The DNA here is from genome assembly GCA_911649635.1 of Poeciliopsis gracilis. Classification (NCBI taxonomy): domain Eukaryota; kingdom Metazoa; phylum Chordata; class Actinopteri; order Cyprinodontiformes; family Poeciliidae; genus Poeciliopsis; species Poeciliopsis gracilis. The sequence goes on along the minus strand of CAJVRI010001323.1, from coordinate 7,459,833 downwards.
AAACCCAAGAGAAAAGATCTATTTTTACTTTTATGAAATAAAATATAATATTTATTTTAGGTATAATGAATTATATTGATTCAACAGAGTGCCATGTCATTACAAAGATAATGCCTTTTTCTTTGTTATTATTATTATAATAATAAAGACATTGCAAAACATTGCTTGTTTTGTGCTTCAAGATACAAATGCTCAAATTGCTCAAATTGGTTGCTTTTTAAGATTTGTTTTTATTTTTTCTCCAAGCTACTCCTTTTTATTTGAAACTTTGGTTTACATTAACATGTGATATGTTCATTTTACTCTGTAAAAGTTGTGGTTACTTCTCAAACAAAAAACAAAACAAAAAAAAATCCAGGACTTTATGCATAAATCTGAAAAATGTTTGCGTACATGAAGTTTCTCAAATAATTCTACAATTTACCTAAAAAATAAATGAATAAAAAAAAAAGAATGAGGACGACCAAAAAAAGCAAAAACCAAGCAAACCACAAATTGTGGATTTTGTGTTTGTGCAGAACAACATCCTCACCCGGATCATTTCAGCCACGTAGCTTTCGGGCCCCGTGAACTCCGTGGAGTCCTTCACCTTCACCAGGACGATGAAGAACAAGTAGTGCCACATGTTGTGCTCCACCTTGATGTGTTCTTCAAAAGTTACCGTCTTATTGTCAAACTTATCTCTCTCCAGACCTAAAAAAGGAAAGAAAGCAAGACCAGCACCCACCCACACACACGCACACACACGCACACACACACACACACACACACACACACACACACACACACGCCCAAAACAAACATTACACACGTTGCTTCTCAATTCTTAGAAAAAAAAAAAAAAAGCTAAGAAATAAGCCTTATTAGAGGATGACATAATTGTGCTTGGGGGCGACTGAGAACATAAGAGGAAACAGGGTCATGCGGAGAAAGAGAAAAAAACGTCAAAGGCAAGAAAGACTTTTTGGGTTTTTTTTATGTTTTCTGTTGCAATAAATCCCAGTAAACCCCTTGGATTCTATTCACAAAAAAAGAAGAAGGCTTCACAGAGTCACCCAGCCCAGGGAGCAGGGATTATTCACTACAAAATGTCAACAAGTGACTGTCTGGGCCAGTGACTGCAGCGTGTTGTACAGTTGAACGTGGTCAAGCCTCATATGGCAACAGGAAGAAACACTCCTCCTCCACAGCAGCACCTTCCGTGACTAAACATTCATTCTGGGAAGAGGAGGCGTAGGGTATTTTTTTTTACAGAGAAAAAAAACAGCCCCCATTTTGCAAGCAGCCCTGATGTGAATCTGCTGCAGAGCAGTGGCACGCTCACAGTCAGGGCAGACCACTCGCATGACTTGCATTAATTTTGACTGAGAGCCATAAAGCTTACACCTGCCGCTCCATTATAGCTTCATGCAACACATTGGGTATCGATTGCATCTTTGACGCACTGGAGCTGAAAGACATCTGTTTGTTTTGCAGCAATTATAACTATATGGCGATGATTGTAAAAAGAGACAAAAAAAAAAAAAAAAAGGCAGCAATAATATCCCTAAACCACCAAGAGTAAAGTGTGGTTAGAAAAGTGGCTGCAGAAACAAAAATAAGGGAAACCGAACATTTAATTTCCAATTATACCGATTTAAAAATAAATAAATAAATGTACCCACCACAAATGAAACATGTCGTCTTTAGGATTTCCTCTTTCTTCTGCTTTTCACTCCTCAAGTCAGCAAAAGTATCAATGATGACACCAAAGATAAGGTTCAGGACAATGATGATGACCATGAAGAAGAAAAGCAGGTCGTAGATGACCCTGGCTGCAAACAAGGGTTCCTGAGGGAGACGGGGAAGAAAACAAGTGAAGCACCAAGAGCTGATTTCATTCTCAGTGGAAATATTTTGTCAGTTTTCACAATGACTTTCCATTAAATTTGAGAAAGTAGGCAGAACAGAGGCCCAGGTGGTGGAAACTGATAAAAAGGAGAGTGTTGTGGGTTTTTTAAGGGAGGAGTTGAGACGTGTTCATGGTCAGGAATTGCTCCCAGATGACTGGACAGCTACGGCTAATCTGATAAGAGAGACAGGTGGGAGGATACTTGGTGTGTCATCTGGAGGGAATAAAATAGAGAAGGAGGCAAGGCCATAAATTCCATCTTATTATTTGGGGGGGGCATAAACAGGAAGATTTCGTAAGATCCTTTTTTTTTGCAGCAGCAGCAAAGTTAAAATGAAATGTAATGGTAAATGTGGTTTAAACAGTTTTTAAACCACATTCAAGCAGCAGGACCAATAATGACTAGTAAGGCACATCAAGCGTGTTTTTCTCAGTTATTGAGAAATAAAACCAAAATTCAAATGTTGCTATAGATACGAGTTTTATTCAGTCTAATCTCTGCTAGGCCTTTACAAAAAAAATTAAGGTTCTAAATAAAAAAGCTTTAATGAGAAACTAGTCTTAATACAATTCCTCAAAAAAAACTGATTTATTGAAATGGCTCCCAATACAAGTTATCGTCCATTTAATAACTTAAGTTGATTTATTTTTGAACCTTTTGTAGTTTTGCCACATCTCGGGTGTCGTAGAACCAACAAGTACATAGAAATGAACATCTGGGGAGTATTATAACTTAAACGCAAAACTTAAAGCACCAGAGGTTATATCAAAAACATATTCAGATTTTATTTTGTGGTTTTAAAGGCTCGACATTGAAGATGGTGAGAAATAAAGACAGCTTTCTGTTTTTTCAATCTGTTCTGTTTTCTGTTCTCGGCTCCCAGAGAGCAATTCTAGACTTTTCCAAGATTGGGGGGTCCGGACTCCTCCTCCTTCCCGGGATTTACGCCTATGCATGGTAGTGGAATGGAAAAGTCCAGAAGCATATACATAGACAGAAGCTAGCTAAGAAGAAGTGAGAATAAGAGGACTGAGAATACAATTCATGTTTACCATGACCTTTTGTCATGTTTACCGTGTTCTTTGTCACGGTAAACATGACAAAAGGTCAAACAAAGGGCGTACGATGCTAGGCCGGACAATAAGGAGGGAGAGAATGAGTTGCATCCATCTGCCGAGGCAAAGATAGAGATAGAAAGACGTGCAGTAGGTGAGGGTGATTAAGGATGGGAATGGAAACATACTGACCACTACTTTCATGACTGAGGAAAATGAGAGAAAATGTAGAGTAGAAGTAGATAAGATTAGTAAGGTTGATGTGAGGAAAGTTTGAAGAGGATGAAGAGGGGACAGGAAGTTGGTCTAGATGACACACTGGTGGAGGTATGCAAGTGTCTAAGAGAGGTAGAGTTTTTAACTTGGTTGTTCCACAAGATCTGGAAGAGTGAGAGTATGCCTGAGGAAAGGGAATAAAGATACAGAGTCAAGTGCAGTGTAGTGTAAGCTTAGGTTAGCATTTGTGAGTATAAGAGAGGTTTCTTGCCAAGAAAGAGTACTACAGATGTAATTTTTGCTTTGAAGATGCTGATGGAGAAGTGCAGAGAAGGCCAAAGCGAACGGCAGGGAGTCGACAGAGAAACTGTGATATTGGATGAGGAGGTCTGGAGTGGCAGGGAAGTTTGTTAGATTGGTGAAGGGTGTGAATGAGAGCAGTTGGACAGTAGTGAGGTGTGCTGTAGGAGAGGCGAAGGAGGTGAAGTTGGTGGCGAGACTGCATCATAGATCGCCTCTAAGCCTCTTCTTGTTTGCTTTGGTGATCGACATGCTGATAAATTCTTGCTATGGGCCGTCACGTGATGCAGTGGATGGAGTGAGCGCCTCATGTACAGAGGCTACAGACCTCGACAAACATCCTCTGCATCCCTAACCCCTTCCTTCAGGGTGTGTTGTTGAATGAAGGTCACTAGTGCCAAAAAAATTATAAAAAAAAAAAAATGAAATTCTTGCTTTGTGGATCTAAATGTAAGGAAGCGAGTAAAACTTTTTTTGGCCCATTAGTTTTGTTGTGATTTCATCATCTCATTGTTTTCCCCATATTTATGGAATCAACTGAACTTCTGAGAAAGAAAATCAATTATTATATATATATATATATATATATATATATATATATATATATACACACACACACGCACTCATACGCGTATATAATTCTACTTCGTAAGAAACTGCTTATTTTAAATGGAATGGACACAGATGGAAAAAGGTGGGGAGGAAAGTTAGATATGAAGCAAATGCATGAAAATAGAGAAGAGGAAGAAGAAAGATCATACAAGATAACAGCCGAGAAGTCTGCTTCTACAACTGTTGAAAAAGAGAGAGAAAAAAAAAAGTTGCCACAAAGAAAAAAAAAAAAGAGAGAAGAAAAGGACACACTAATATTTTGTTAGACTGCCTTTAACTTTGAGCACATTTGCTGTGGCGTTGCTTTGGGAAGCTTTGAAATGTCACAAGATTCATCTTTATCCACTGTTGCATCCGACCACTGTCTCCTCACTAGAATATACTGTGTATCCATAAACTACCTCTGGGTGGGTTGGGAATAAATCATGAATGAAATGAACACAGGAGGCTGACAGAAGGCTCTTTCTGCATGGAGTGAATAGGTGAATATTTATTAAAACTGTTGCCATGTTGTGACAGTATTACATGAGGCAGATGATCTATTAAAAAATAAAAATAAAATTGCGGTCCTCCTTCCCGTGCTGTTATTACAATCTGCAAAAATGAACTAATTCTGGTCAAAACAGCCAATCAGAGCCAGGGAGAGGGTCTTAGCGCTGTCAATCAACCTCTTGTACGCTGCTAAACATGCTAATGGTGGAAAAACAACTTGCTATTACAGGAGTTTGTTTCTGCAGTTAGTATTGGGAGAGGGCACAGGAGCTTGATTTTTATTTTTTTAAATATATTATCTTTCTTATGTGGTCACAACATAATTATAATTTTAATAAATTTGTAAAAAAAAAAAAAACGCTTTTTTTTTTTTCTATAAAAGTTACATACTGCAGCACAAAGAAAGGTCCTTAATTTAAAAATAGGATATGCCATCAGTTTTACTTTCAGTTTCAAGCATTGGGCATGCCAACATAGTACGTGTAGCGCAGCCTCGCATGAAATAGATTATTGCAGGTCGTTGCTGCAATTTGTTTCTGTGGCAGTTTTGCACATGTGCAGCAGATACACGTTGCGCTCATGTTGCATTTTTCAACATGTCCAAAAAAACCACAGCAAGCTGGTTCTTCGTTGTCAACCTGCGTGTTTCAAATATGTGTTAAGGTAAGGCCAGAGCATTCCTCATTTCAGGGTTAAAACAAAAATAATTAATAGATATATTGTTTGTCACCATTATGCTGTAATTATATCGCATAATATTAATCATAAGTGTGCTTTGGTGAAAATAAACCTCTGTCCTGCTGCGTTTTTTGGCATGGGAAAAAAAAATCTCATCTAAGTTTATCTAAGTTTGAGTTCTCTCCCTCATTCTTTACGTTAGACTGGAGATCTAAGGCATCCTGTGAGAGTGCAGGCCTGTCTTCCTCCCTCATGAGATAACTTTATTGTCATTTCTGGAATGCTGTACATTACAAGAGTCTTCACTGCAGCCGCGTTGACCTTTCAGCGGCGCGCTTCTCTCAGTCAGACAGAGCTTCTTTGTGCAGGGGGCAGTCCTTACATCATTTCTCAGGAAATAAACTGGTCAATGTGCACTTACTGGGTCACATTTGTTACACGCTTTTTGAAGACGGGCAAAATTAACAGCTCGATGGTCTTGTTAGATCACAAACACAACTTTTAAGGCCGCTCACTTTTCTCCAATTACTTTAATTCAATTCAACTTAATTCAATCTGGTCGCAAGGCGGGAAAATGGGCAAGAATTCACGTCATGTGTGCTGCCGTTTTCTGCTTAAAAAGAAAGCAATGTGACAAAAAAAGAGCTAAAAAATACATACATTTGTGCTTCCAAGTAAACCGTCATTTGAAACTTCCGCATGATCTCTTTGTTGCCATGTTTGTTTACTCCGTACCTCTTTGGACGGCTTGCGCAGGACGTCCCCAACACCTCCTCCGCTCCTCAGGCCGTGACTCAGTACTGTGACAATGCACATGAGTAAGGAGTCACATGTTCGCTCCTTGTCCTCAATCACCACTGACGGCTGGACAGCAACAGCAGCTGCGAAGAGAAAGAAAAGGTTACGTTTTTACATCCCTGCCGTCGATGGCAAAACGCCAAAGTTGCTCTGCGGGAGAAGAGACGTTTTTATCAATAAATCTCTGGACACAGATATGGGTTGGGGTCCTTCTGAGCAGAGCTGGAACCAAACTGGATTCATGAGTCTGATATGTGAAGGATTTTCTAGCTCTGAGCCGCAGATAACTGCAGATTTCTCTTAAAGTACAAGGAAAACGTGAGAAAATTTAACAAAAGCGTGAACAGTAAAAAATGTTATTGGAAGTCAAGCGGACGTTACATAAGGGTGTGAGAAAGTTGCAACTGGTTTTACGATTTCGAAACAGACAAAAGTGGATGCAAAGCGAGGATTTTATACCGCCTTCGCCATCTTGAATGGGAGATCAGACAGCATATTAAAAGAACATTCTTTGGATATATTCAGACCTGTCTGTCTGACCTCAATTACATTTGAAACCATATCCATTGAGTAATTTTATTGTAATTATTTAAATCTGTGTGGCACAAGGTCGCTCATGAACTCTGCTGTCCTGCGGGCAACGTAAGCTTTGACGATGAGACGGGTCAGGAAACCACTGTGCGATCCTTTCGATGAGCTGTGTGCTGCTGTGGCATATAACAACATTGCCTAATTTCTTTATTTTTAGGTCTGGATGCTGCATAACTTTGTTGAAGTCAGAAGAAATGAATAATGGATCACCAATTCCATACTTTTAGAGCTGGCTTGCGAAAGAAGCTGTGAGAACTTTCAGTGTAGGATTTTGTCCAATTAGCGACAAAAACTATCCCATACTTGAGCAGTGATGAAGGGTTTTGGAAGCTTAGGCGAGGTCGGGGGTCAAGCAATTTGGGGATTGGATATGGCTGACTGATTGGTTTTAAGCTGCTGAATGTGTTCATGATTGAATGGTGGTTTTTCCCATCAAGATTAGTCGCTTCCAAAGACTTATTGTTTGGAGTTGGAGGCTTTCTGTGCCATCACTGGATGGATCGTTCAATCCACTTGTACCAGAGGTTTTTAATCCTTAACCTTTTCACCTCAGGCCCGAGTATCGGCTCTTAGGCTCGTCAACCCCTCTCCCGCAGCATGAGGGGTCCGAACCCCCTGACATTTCACCAGGTGGCTCAGTCTGACTAAATCTCGTGATTTGTTCAGCTGTGCTGATCTGGGTGACTCAGGAAAGCGCAGAGCCGTCTTAAAACAAACATACAAGCCACAAGCACAGTTGCACACCAACAGCCTGGAATCTCATGCATGCACCAACACGTGGCTTCAGACCTAACAGAAGCCTTGAACTTTAACGTCCTCCCTCCAACATGCTCATACTTTTGTCAACGTACCATCCATGACGGCTTCTGTCGAGCAGTTTTCTCCATTTTCCTTCTGGCACGCTCCGCCCGAGAAGAACTCTCCAATCATGCTGGCTCCATGTTCTGTTCAGCAACAGAACATGCATGATTATGCACGTGCACAAAGGGTGCACAATACATACAAGTGCATTCCAGAAATACTGAGGTGCCTCAATTTATTAATTTTTAGTCATTTTGTCACGTTTCAACCACAAACAGCGATGTATGTTGCTTTGGTTGAAGTGACAGACCTCAACTTCACAATTCTGAAAGTAGTTCTTTGTGAAGTGATGGGAAATGATGCAAGGTTGCAACAAAGAAAAATCTGAATAGAGTGGTGAGAGTTTGGTATCCCGAACCAAGGTCAATCATTTGTAGATCAACTTTCTGCTGCAGAAGACCTGCCACAGACCTTTGAGTGGATTAAGATCAGGACAATGAGTGAAGCATCCTAACACGCCAACGTGGTCCATTCCACACCAATACATTGTAGGTACGAGTCTGTATTTAGTCTTTTTTCTTCTGACATAACAAAGCCCTTATTGGCTCTGTCAGTTGGACAATGTTTGGTGCCCCAACACTCATTAAAATTCACTTTATATTTAATCTCTCTGCTGTTCCTTGTGCTCCTGCTTTGTACATCAATGTTCTCTAACAAACATCTGAGGTCTTCACAGAACAGCTGAATTTAAACTGAGGTGAAATTATCTATAGATGTAATGGTCAGGTGACTTCTAAAGGCAATCGGATCGGATCGGATTTCACCAGAATAAAAATGGGGAAGTCCACCTTTTAGATTTCTTCTGAAAAATCTAAATAATACCAAATATTACGTACCTTCCCTTTCATAATCACAAACTACTTTATGTTGGTATATCGAATAAAATCATTGAAGTTTGTGGTTGAAACAGTTTAAGGTGTGTGAATACTTTATTAAGGTAGTGCTGGTCACAAAACCAACATTTTAAAACTTGTAGAATAGGATTTTGACCAAAATGTAAAGACATTTTGATTGTATAGCTTGGCTATACTGACATTTCTTCATTTAAGGCATTTTGATAATGATGAGAATCATTAAAATGAGTACTTGGGTCAAGAAGGGCAAGAAAGACTTTTATGCCTCCAGCCAAGACTAACATACCGAGAGTTTTGTTGGGTATCCTGTCGACGGCCAAAATGAAGTCGTCCTTGAAGAAGATGTATCCCACAATCGAGAAGAGGTAGACGAGGATGAGGGCCAACACGGCCGTCAGAACTATGGAGCGTCCGTTCCGGGTGACACTCTTTATCACGTTCAGTAAGGTCTCTTCTCGGTAAACAAGATCGAAGAGCTGAAAAAGATGAAAGTTTCATCTTTGAGAAACAGAAAAAACAAAAAAGGGGGACTCTTTTTGTTTCCTTCACTTGTCTTTAGCACTATTAATATTATCGAGCTAATTAATGTGCCACCAAATACCAGCAAGCTGTAGAAGAAGACGTGGACGAAGACCCCCAGCGAGCAAATGATCAGGTAGAGCAGGTGGTACAGGAACTCCACATCCATGATCATGGCCTTGTATCCGCGCGTGAAGGTTCCTCGGTTCCCAACGAAGCTCATGAGGAAGATCACCTTGTTACACAGCTGGGAAAACCAACACACACCTCTTGTAATGCAGAAAAAACACGAGAATCGCAACCAGAAAACAGCCGCTTTGGTAAACACGTCGATGCAGACTTACATTAAACCCGCCCAGCAGGAGCAGCGTGGGCTCCAGGCCCACAGAGAAGATCAGGCGCAGGATGGTGGACGCAATCAGCGCCCTGATTCCATGAGGCTGAGGCAACACGATGACGATGGCCAGCGACACCAGCATGGCCATCCATAACAGAGCAGACAGGTGGGGCTCCAGGGTCCCTGGAGGAAAAAACCCCAAAAGGATTTGATTAGAAAAGGCAGAAAAAAAATAATCCATTCGGTCACTTAAAGACACAGCTGTTATTACAAATACCTTTTTTTCACTCTTAAACAGAATCCGACTATTTCTTCTCTTACAGCTAAATACAGTCCACATTATACGATGAGATAGCAGCTGAAATATTGTCAGAAGTTCTAACAGTACTATAAAGACAATAATAAAGATGAAATTATGACAAAAGAGAGAAGAGACAATAATGAGGGCAGAACTGAGATCCAGCTTTAATTAAAATATGGAAGAATTTGTCATTTCCTCCATCAGATAAATGTCCCAAACTTTTCGGAGCCGAGTGTTTGGGACATTGTGAAGGCGAGGCCCGTCACAATGACAAATAGAAACGGCCCAAGAAATCGTTGTTATTTGGGATAATTCTGTTGTTTAGTATAATATTGTCCCATTTCAAAGTTTCTAAACTGTCAATTTGCGAAGAAAGCTCAACTCTGGGACTGCAAGATATTTGGAAATAAAAAAATATACACACCCAAAGCCATAAATAAAACGGATTATGATTTTTCTGCAAACAAAATTGCCCTTACAAAAATATTAATCCTGGTTTTCTGTTTTTTATTAATTTATTTTCTCTTAAAAATGCCAGTGTCATGCATGTCTCTCTTGTAATTTAGTTTAAAATGAATGTACAGATTCGGGACAAAGTTAACTGAATCACAAATGATGACAATATTAATCGATGCAAACTTTGTGACTCTTGTTCTTCAGGTGCTTATCCAGTCACTCAGGCTGCATTAAACGTAATTTAGAAATACCCTTAATAAAAAAAACATAAGAAGGTTCACCTTTTTTAATTAATTTACTGCTACAGTAAATTATATTAATAATGAACATCCAGCTCCTACCCATGCCTTTTGGGTGCCCACTTATCTTTTTCTTTAACTCTACATGGTGCGTGGAGCTTTACTATCGCATGAGTCCTGATCAGTACGCAGCTGACGGACTGGGTGGCTTTTTTTAATGGGATTCCCATTCCTCACAAAGCACACATTACAAAAGGAGATTAGTCGCATTCTTTTTTGTCTAAGGCACCAAGTGGACCTCCCTAATCATCTCCTGAGTCTACAACGCTCGTCAGGTATGCGTTGCATAACCCTCTGCTGGATAAAAATAGACGCTGTAGCAGCCCAAGTTATCAGCGACGGTTCTCGGTATGGCTTTGTTGCTCAAAACGCTGGATATAGACCCAGTAACACGCCATCCAAGGCTGCTCATCTCCATTTGTGCTTTTGAAGGATCTTCAGACATGGGCTACAATGCCACACCAGCACCTTCGACAATCTTTCATCAAACACTTTGCCGTCCCCATGCGTATTCTCGAAAGCCGGTGTGGTCACAGCCGACTCGTGTGAGGCCACGCTTGAGTTTGTTTGATCAGTTGGCCGCAGGATTTACAAGCGTAAACAAGGATTAAGGAGAGTTATACAATCAAATCGGAAGCATTTGCTCGGCCAAAGGAATTGCTACACCTAGTTCCTCCTCCATTCATATTCTTTTTTTTAAACGAACGATATATGAAGACTTCCAGCGCTGATTTTATGTGTAGTTCTGACATCCTGTTCTCCCACTTTTCATGTAGTCACAACCCACAAAGGCTACAGAAACCACAAAATGTTAATTATCATTTGCATTCGAGAGCCAAGCATAATAACAGGACAAGGTTTGTGTTTGTTGAGTAGACTTGAGTCGGCACAGCTGAAAACGGCAGTGTTCCTGCATTTTTAGGGATTCTTCATTACCCAATAAATTTTAAAAAATCTAAATGAACAAGCGTTGAAATTACAAATGTCAGTAAATTATAGAAAATTGAACCACCCACTTGCCTCAGTTTCCCCATTTAGATCAGTATTTGTGTCTCCATTGGTCATAAAATTGCACAATTTGAGAATTTGGAAAAAAATAATTTGGTTTATGGAAACATGGCAATTTTAGAGACCGACTTTCTTTCTTCTCCTCCCCAAATTTCTTTAAAAAATCTGGGCCATTCTAGTGTTCTTTATGCACTATTTATTTCCCCAAGTCTTTTGCTGCCACCAACGACAAACTTGCAACAAACAGCAACCAAACCCTGTTCAGCTTCTCCACAACTATGCTGTTCTCCAACAAACTCTTAACCTTCATTATTAGTCTTCCACTTCTGTTGATCTTTCACATGAAACATCAATAAAAGTTTTGCAAGAAGGTCATCTTTACCTTGCAAATTGAGAACCGATTATTGTCCTCCGCTCAGTCTAAGTTTAAGGTAGAAAAGGTTTAAAAAATAAACTGCAGCTAAATTTTAAAACACTTTCCTCTATATTTTAGATTGGGCCACCATAAGTGAGAAAATGAAACTGGAGCGACAATTTTTCTCATCTTAATCATTTTAGTAAGTTGTTCCTGCAATATTGACATGCAATGATAGTCATGACTTTCCTAGGACGGAAACAGCTCAGGGTCGTGTTTTTACATGTGAGGTTGTTACAGGTTACTTGGTTCACGCTGGTTAAGCTGCTGGTGCAACTGCGACAGGAAATGTTTCAGACACGAAGCTGCGTTTAGATACCTGCAGAAGAAGTCTTTACCAGATCAATATAATAAAGTTTAGCAACACTGAAACACACTGACCTTTGCTCTCGACTTGTACTTCTTTTTTTGGTCTCTTTACAGTGAAAAGCTTGAGGTGTCGCTATGTTTGCATCTGCTCCGTCACATTTATGCAGCACTCCTTATTAATAGTTACCTTCACAACAGAACTGCTCCAAAAAAAGAGGTTTTCTATATTAAGTTTGTTTATAAAGTGTTTAGATTTGTAGCTGACAGAGTCCAAGCATCAAACCATGTGATGATGTGCCTAAATGAAGGCCATATTAAGAGACTATTTCAATATTGTAAGAAATGTTCAACCCCCATGTACATTTTCGGTAAAGTGTAAAGTTTGTTTCAGAAATCATCAAAAATAAACGCCACAACACAATTTGGGGAGATTTCTTTTTGTCTTGTGTTTATTTTCAGGTCAGTCTATTAACTTTGGTTTAATACTTGATATCACTAGCCACAAATTGAGGCCACCGTCAGTTTGCAGATACAGCTTTTGTCCTAGATTGACTCGGAGCTCTCAGAAGATCCTTTAATACTGAAAACCACATGAGGTTTCTAAAGCTAAGCAAAACAATCTTCTTTTTTTTTTTCCTCTATAACTGAGGAAGTACAAACAAAAGGGGACCTCGCCATTTGACCCCAGCCAGAACAATCGAAAGTTTATGCAAACAATGTGCGTCTTCTCTTTGCTTCCAAACAAAAGAGGCCCTAATGACTGCCGGCTTTTCACATCTCCACAAGCGCCGTCCTCGAAGAGGGGCCAAAGGGGGTGGGGGGAAGAGAGACCAGAAGAAAAGGAAAACTGAAACTACGTGTGAAAACATGCTCGGATCTGTCACTTGCTCCCTTTGTTTGTGAAGAATCGCCTGTCGTGCAGAACTGCCAGCACTCAGACGTCTCCGTTTCACTTAAAATACTTTTGCTGAAGTAATCTGCTGGACCTTATGACCCGCGAGGCAATTTAAATCTATTTTTCAAATCAGTGAGACATAACCTGCAAGACTAGAGGTAATAATAGTGTAGGAGCAAAGTCAATTATCTCGTTCATCTCTGCGTACGTGGTGTTTGGGCCGCATCGCTTATGATATTTAATTTTTCAAACAGAGGAGGCCATATTGTGTCATCTGGACAGATCGCCAAGCTTAATAATAACACATGAATATCAAAATATGACTCATTATTTCAAAAACAGTGTTGCTTTAGAAAGTGCTCTGGTCGTCCATTTTCCTGACAAACATTGAAGGACTATAGCTTCTTTGCAAAAGTATGTGTTTTATTTAGGCAAAATGACGTTTTTCTCAAGCAGCCTTTGCAGAGCCGGTCAAAGATTATCTAGGACCTTCAGCTGACTTTGATTTGGGGCCCCACTTGCAGTAAGACACAAATATTAGTCCTAAAATCTCTCTTGAATTGCTTGATTTTTAAAAAAATGTTTTTGTATGAAGCAAATTTTAAAGCCCCTTGTTTCACTATTTGTTTGTAACCCAACACCATTTTCCAAACAATTAACTAGTTTGCATAGTTAACCAAATAGTTTTTCACAGATTATCTGACTCATGTTAAACAGTCACAACATTATGACAGTTTTGACAAATATGTATAAAATTATACTTTTTTAAATTAATAAGTTAAATGCTGGAATATAGACATCACTGGAAACAGGTTAAGGAAAATATAAAATGGGTCTTCTTGAAATAAGCTAATAGTCTGACATCCATATCTTCTGACTGGAGAACATGCTCATCACTTCATTGTTTGTGGTAAAGCTAGAGAAGTGTGAAGCTGCACCCAAACCACAAGCATTCAGGAGCACAGACAGCTCTGTGAAAATCTAAGAATTTCACACAGTATCCATGTATCGCCGGCATGAGTTATACAGAAGTCAAATGAAATGTCAAAAGTCAATCTAAAGCATCAGCTGCCATGGTAGTGGTGGTATAAACCCCATGGGAGCTGCTTGAAAAACTCACATCTCGTGCTCCTTATTGTCAGTGTTCTGCTCCACCCCTGACCTCAGCAGTTATTGCCTGTGCCATTTCAAGTTCCTGTGTTGTAATCTAGTTGTCACACTCATTGTGTTAACCACAGGGCACTGAACAGATGCTTGCAGATCACAAGCGGTGCTTTGAGAAACAATCTGTTGTTCTTCATAGAAGAAAAGATTGAGATGGAAATAAAAAGCAGCCTTGAGGCGTAAGCATCTTTATGAGTAACCTCGCTCGTCCCGGTCACACAAAAAGTGAAGAATACTGACAGGTTATATGTTTTTCTCTAAAGAAATATATATCTATACTGTTTTTCTCCAACAGAGGTGGGTAGACTGAGATCATCATCCATTTAACATAGGTAGTTTCACGACAGATTACTGTTCGCCTGCATTTAACTAGCATTTAATGAATTAAGGAAAAAAAATACCAAGTTATATTTAACTTGTCCCTTGTATCTTTTACCACCTAACAACAGATTAGTCAGTCAGCAGTCCCTCCTGACCCGTCCTCTCCTAAGTGAAATTAAAGCTACAGTATGTAACTTTTATAATATATATATTTTTACCTATTTGTTAAAACTGTCATTATGTTGTTCCTCTGCTTTCTCCCAGTGCTACATAGAGACAACCAGTCAGTGGCAGGAGAGTTTTAGTGCTGTCAATCACAATCTCAAGTCCGTATGTCACTGGTCTCAGCTTCTATTCACATCAATGTCTGGCTCATAATTGCCTGACAACGCAAACATGAACCCAACGACAATTTGTTTTGGTCATGTGTCCCCAGCTATGATTTGGAGTAAAATTGCCTCGTGGAACAAGTCAGGGCTGCTGAGTAGGTGTTAGCAAGATGAGATCTGAGGCCACATACTGTTTTTTTGGGTGGTTTTTCATATTTAATATAGTTTCTGTCACACCTCTCAAGCCACCTGCATTCTGTTTGGTGAAGACTGCAGTCCTCATACGAATGTTGTCAAAGATTTGTCTTCCTCATCCTCGAGATTTAAATGAACCACTGATTCTTGACTAAAAGAGTTTGCTCTTTCGTTGTGGGTCATCCCTCATCACTGTTTACTTTCTCCAATGTAGAGGTCTGAATGTTCCTCACTGCACGAGCCTGTATATACCAGACCTCTGATTTTGTGTGTTTTATCGTTGGGAGCAACCAGTGCTAATGATCCCTGGACAATATCCAGCTAATGTTGAAAAGAAGATGGTCCCAGTAATCCTAAAGTTTCTTTGCCATCTTCTCATACATCTGCCCCACTCCTAAGGTGTTTTTCCCAATAACACTATTAGGGTCACTCTTCCAATTCCAACTAAAATTTATAAATTACTTCCAACCATTTCCCAACTGAGAATCAACACTAATGAAAGACCATCTACTTCAACTGAAATGCCAACCAAGTACATCAATGATCAGAGAAGTGGCCCGAGGTAACTCTGGAGGAGATGAGGGTAACTATTGCTTGTCAACTCCATCAATCTGACATTTATGGGAAAAAATGACCAGACGACGGCCATAGAAAGTTCTGTTGGTGGTTTGCCACAAACCATGTAGGGGTCGTTGCTTTTCTTCAACAAGAATTGAGAATTCAGCAAAGGTTCACCTTCCACCAAGACATAAAGCACAATAAAACAACAAAGTTTTAAAAATTCAATAAAACAACGAAGTTTGTGAGGTATCGGCACTCCTCCTCGACAGCGTAATAAAGCGAAAGTTGACATACCTCCACGGACACCTTCCAGAGGGTAGAAGAAGGCCACAAGGAGGTTCATGAGTACGGCCAGGTTGAAGGAGATGCTGCTCCAGAAGGACATGTTCCTGGAGCACCAGTAAAGGATGGGCTGAGCTGAAATAGATTTTCACAATTTTGAGTAATTTCATCAATAGAAAATACAGCAGCATGCAAACATCCTCAACAAAGTACAACTTACTAAATAAAATGACCAAGGAGATTAATGTTTATACCCAAACAGTTGTGCTCTTCATCCTGAACTCAAGTGTCAAAATCTACAGCCTGAACTGCAATTCTTCTATTTTCCAAACCTCAAATATTAACCCAAACAAAACAATCTGAACTTAAGAAAATTCAGTTTGGAACACAACCGGATGGCATGATGACATTTTGCACCAAAGTGGTTATTAGTCACAACCTATACCCTGCTCTTGGTCAGGAGATCAGTATCATGGGTCAGTGCTATTTTGGGCCCAGTTTTTCTGCAGAAAAGCAGAACTGGCAGCTGAAGGCATTATGTTCATGTCAAGTGGTTTGCACCAGCAGAAAGAGCAAACCTGGTGTGTTGATTCACTCGTAGAGAAAACAGAAGGTGGCTTCTCACATGTTTTCACACTGCAGACCAGCAACACTCCTACACGCCTGACCATGGGACAAGTCAGAACATGTTCCTCAATACAGAGAGAAGCGTTAACAAAGCAACGTCTGAGAACTGAGTCAGTTAGAGGTCAATTTCACGACCCGACCTGAAAAGGAAACCTACTTTTGTTTGTTTTCATTATGTTCTTTCTGCTCTGGTTTAGTTTCTATAGGTAGATTTACACTGATACGTTAAATACACTGCTTTGACTTGTCTCCAGACTCAGTGACAATTAGTGGTTCTGATCGCTCCAACTGGCAAGAACAGGAAGCGGGTCATAAGAGTCCCATTAAACTGAGCACACTCAAAGGACCCGGATAAGTCAAATCCTGTCAGAAAGGCCTTTTGCTTTCAGGTGAAAGAGGAGAGAATACTCAGACACTTATCTAACTGCATCAACCCTAGATGTAAAACCCAAAGTTGAATTCAAGAGTGCATCACCTGTGCACTGCAACTTAAAATTCACCAACTTGTTACGAGTGACAAAGGTTGTGCAATGATTCTTGGTGCATCATGTTTAGCTTGAATTTGTTTAATGCTAAATATTCACTACAGTTTAATAAAAACAACAACATATGTTCACATTAAGTCTATAAAGGTTTACTTAGCATTTCCTGTTGCATCCCTCCAGGGTTCATGACAAAAGGAGTTCATCTCTTTCATATATATATAGCTTGACATATTTCATTCAATTTTGAATTTTGTCAGGTTGTGAAGTACTGCATCACAACCTCCAATCAATAACAGAATACTTGTTCTGACTGGACATTTATTCAGTTGCGGTGTTTGTGGGGAAACAAATTATTAAAAGAAAAACATTATTTCAAATAGGACTTATAATTACTTTATTAGATATCTAAATGTTGTAGACTTATGAAAATTAGCTTAAATGTGTAAAAATGTTGTGTGCTTTCATAGTCATTCTTTCTTAAGCAGTAGTGTTAGCCTGAATTTTTGTAAATTATTGACTCAAATTTTAAATAAAAGAACAAGAAAGTAATGGGGCATTAAAGTTGGTTAAAAATGTAAACTTTAACCTGATAAATCCACCTCTCAGTGGGCAATAACAGCTAACAAGTGCTCACTGACATTGACATTTATAACCCAACGTCATCAATGACTCTGGGAATGTTTGTCGTCTTCACATGGCCATCTTTTAATGTTTTACAGGACATAACCAATGTTCCAAACTTTTTACGCAGTGCATTAAAAAGAAAAAAAAAAAAAATGACTGCTTCTCTTTAACTCTGTGGAACTGCCTGTTTCACTACTAATCACATTTCACTTTTATTTCATCATATAAATCCTATTTCCTTCAAATGATTTCTTACACTTTGAATTGTTTTCCCAAAAATGTTCAAATCATTTCTTTTTACAATGTTTTCATTTTGTTTTTGTTTTTTCTTTGAAATTTGGTCCAAGCAGACTGACTGTTCTCTCAAACAATCATTTAAAAGCTTTAAAGCTTTTCTATGGTTATAAATTGCAGCTCTTTTGGTTTGCACCATTTTTCCTTGTCTAACAACAAATAAACAACAAACCATAAATTCTCTTGCAAGCCCTTTAAACCAAACAATGACTTAACTACTCACACTTTTGCAGTACTGTTTCAGGAAAAGTTGGGAACTTTTTCATTTGTAATCAGAATCGATCAGTTGTCCTGATGTTAGTATTTCTAAATAAAAATCGATACAGTTTTAGATTTTTGCAATTTTTACATCTTTGTTTTGTTATAGCATAGACAACTGGAAATAAATGGTTTCACAGCCATGATTTATTACAGTGCTTTTAACAAACTACTCTTAAATGACAGAGGTGACAATATTTTCATGAGGATTTTAACGGACGTTGGATTAACCGTTTTTAATTTTTGGTCACCTGATGCCGAAGTCAGAAAAAGCTTTTAAAAATGTTTTAATGGATTTTTTTTGCATGTGTATGTTTCAATATTTTATATAAGCACCAACAGATCTAGGATTTATTAGGCTATAATCACTTTTGTTGACGCTTTAGCTTGTGATTTATCTACAGTGTTTGTGTCATTTCAAAGAAAGGTTCACAACATATAATTCAAGTGCCTGTGATGTGATCATCTGAGTATCAAGGAAGAAGAAAATGTTTTGGGAAATCCAGTCAGGTCACAAGTTTAAAAAAAAAAAAAAAAAAATCCCCCAAGTATTCAAAAAATCTTGTTCATGCTTTTTTTAAATTTCATTTCCCATAATGGCCTGGAGAGATGAACAAGGAAGGAGTGCAAACTATGTGCAAACTATGCATAAGGATATTAAAAAGGTAGAGGAGAAAAACGCACAGGGTACGGTGTTTGGGTTACCGGTGGCCTCTTGAGTACCTCGCAGCTTCTTCTGCCAGTTCATCTCGTTGAAGAGATCCTCAGCACGCAGGAAAAAGTCATTTATCTTGCTGCCCTGCTCGTCCCGCTCTGTGGTGTAGTACACTCGCAGTTTGGACTCTTGTGTGAGGAACTCGCAGATGTTGGGGACCGGAAACACGATCTGCTCCATGGTGCGATCCATACGTACGATCTGAATGCAACCACAACAGTCAGCTTCATGCAACAGTTAGACAGTTTTGACTGGGTGTGCGATGCAGTCTTTTGCTGCCCTGGTAAAACACTGGACCTCTCTGCAAAGAAAAAAACTCCACCGACAACTTAACCACAAATCAGTGTTAACAATCTGCATTCCTTCTGCTTACGAGGCCGCACCGGGAAATGAGCGAGCGTGCCAAAGGTTTTTGGCATCCTGCTGTGATGAAACCTAATAACTGCTAATAAAATTTAAACAAAAACCTTTTTACGACACGCATCGGGTGATCTCTTCACCAAAGCGCGGCAGACAGCCAGAGATGTCAGCAGCAAATATATAAAACTCCTGCTTGGCCGAGGCACGGCGGCTAAACGGCTGACCTCGATCTGAGCCGTGTGTTTGGCGTAGAACTCCAGCGCCTCGTCTCCCTCTCCGTACGTCCCCCCAGGCTTCAGCATGGCCTGCAGCTCCTTGTTGTGACGCGCCAACTGAAACAGACCAGGCAGATAATTAGCACTTCCATTATTTGTGAAGTCTTCAGAAAGGCGTAGCTGCCTTTTAGTCAAAGGTGTTGCACTAAGAATGGCTGTTTGTTTGAGTTAAGTTCAACGACGGTCTACGTCATCTTCTGTGTGTCTCGACAGTCCACACAGACTGTTGTAAAGAACGCTCTGGCTGTATTGAGATGTTGTAAACTTGATTAAGCTTTTAATCAGCTTGAATATTGTCAGACTGAGGCAGTTTTCACACCTGATAAGTCCATTAGACTCGGTTCGACTGGAGACTAAAATTGCAACATTTTTTGGGGGGTTGCTTCCACACTTGGATCCAAACTAATTGAAAAACCTGTTCACCTTCTCACCTGTGGTGGAGTTGCACCAAGAACTACTGAAGGAATCGACATGAAAACGTCCCAAGAAGACACTGAGCGCCACTTCTTTCAGCGTCAGGGTTTAGCGGTTGTAGGACGTCCTTTCCGTCTCTGATAAAAGACCACGAGTCGTTTTCTCCCTGCACTTCTATTGACCCAGAATGCTCTGCGCTACTGTCCGCCACCTGCTTTTGGAGTGGTGTCCAGTCCGCTTGCACCCATACGTGCATCACAGGAAATGACCCGTTGAAAAAGACCCCTAAATTTGTTCACATACATTAAGCATGTATGAGAACTGAGAGGGCCGGCGTTCTCTTTTGGGGGCTTACTTGATGTGCCAGAATGTAGATATTGTGTCCCACGTTCCGCGGAGACGCAGAATGTTCCTCCTCTCCATCCTCGCCCTCTTCAGGCTCCTCCACCTCTATCTCACCCTGCATGTAGGCTTTTTTGATAACTTCCACCTGCAAGGACCCGCAAGGTCAGAAGAACACGAAATCAACAATGTTTGACGATTTTATGTGCGGCGTATGCCCACCAGCTCTTTGGGCCTCATGTTGTACAGAATCCTCTCAGCGTTCTCGCTGTCATGGCGACTCTCCATAATTGCAAGAAGCAGCTTAGAGGCATTGTTCTGGGGAAGAAATTAGTGAATGAAAACGTAGTAGACATTTTTACAAAGTTTTCATGTGCCAGTAATATATGGAACCAGTTCTGCAAGAGGTATTATTGGTATATTTTACTCTTTTACCTTGCAGGCAACTTTTCTTGAAAACTTTACAACAGCAGCCAGATAAAACATTGTAAAATGTTTAACTGAATATAAAGATGCTATCACACCCTTTCCTGTCCTGATGCCTGTGTTGACATGTTGGAAAACAGGTATCATCATAAATACATGATGAAATAAAGTAACATTTTTAGAGTGTGTGTGTGTATTGCTTGCTATGCAAAGGTGTGAAATGGAGAGTGTATTACTTGATTCTGCCACTTTATTTATCTTTTTATAACAGGTTGCTTTATCATTTTGTCTTGTATTTTTACCAGTCTCTGAGTCTATGGGATTCCCCCTAGTGGTCAAAAAAACTATTTGGTGAATTGATCAAAAAGCAGATCAAACTATTTGATCTAACCATTTCAAGAATTCAGATTGAAGAAATGAGTCATCTTCATTAGCACAGACAAAGGGTCTGCATAGCAAAGCATGAGATTAATGTTTTTATTGCTATAGCATTTTAGTAGTGCTTGTGGTATTTATCACATGCTGGACTTGCAAAAAGAGTCTGTGGCTATCAAATTACAAATTTTCACCTACTTAAAATAAAGGCCCAACTCATTTTAGGCCATTATTTTAGGAAGGTGGCAACATGCTAAATTATAGATTATTAAGAGGACCATCGTGATCAATAATCAATTTTAACTAGCACATCTTTGTCCAAAAACCAAAATTCCAGCTATAAATGTGATAATGTGACAGGGGTACAAGAGTCCGAGTTTAATCACTGATTTCTTTAGTTATGGTACTATATGGAAAAACTAATACATTTATTATACAGCCTTTTGGATCCAACCCCAGTTGCTCCAAGACAAACCGAGTGATTTTCTTTATTTGTCACCTTCTCTGCTACAGCAATACATATTTCTGTGCAATTGAACAAAGATGATTCTTAATGTCTTTTTTGGCATATGTTGTGGCTGCATGTAGAAATTAAAACCATCTGCCAGGCGATAAGGAAATAAACTAGTAAATCCCAAATTCTCTTTGTTGAAAACCATTAAATTGACCAAAGACCACTCACTTTGAGCTCCAGAACAAGGTCCATCCTCTTCTTACCCAGCGGGTTGATGTCGTTGAGAATGAGAGCAATGATGATATCAATGCCATTGCACTCATGAGTGGCTATGCAGTTCTGGAAAGCAGAAAAAAAAATGAGTTTTTAATTTTTATTTTACAAATTACTCGGATTTTTCAAATCTAAAACCATTTAAACGTTATACATCATGAATGAACCTGAAGCACGGTAGTGTTGGCCTAACAGGGTTTTGAGTTGCACATTTCATCTAAGCAAACCACAACCATTCTACAACACGAAACAGATCAAACCACAGAGGAGCTGTCTGAAGATAATGAAGATAATGTTTGAGGCTGATGAACAATGCACATGACAATGACCGACGATAGAGAGGGGGGCTCAAGGTTGGCCTGCAGTTACAGGACCAACACAAGCTGCAGACATCGACTCCACTATTAAATCCTCAGAGTACTGAATTATTATCGAGCAAAATGTGAGGGTCTATATGTGCAAATACAAGACAAAGTCCAGATCTCAACTCAAAGAAAATGCTGTGTGAGGACACTTAGACAAGCTTTGCATAACCTCAAAGTTAAGCAGGGTTCGAAACAAAAGCATTTCAAAGTATTTGCATGGTTGCACTGCAAAGAAAAACACAAATTCCTCTGCTAGGAATTTTCTCAAAGTCTTGATTTTATATTCCCTAATAATTTCTATGGGCTTAAGAGTCATGAGGCCAGCTGTAACAGGCGTAACACTGAACATGAAACCACAGTGGTGTGGTTGGGCTGTGAAGACTCATCAACTTTTGGGAGTAGGCAGTTTGTGAGATGAGTTTTAACCCGTCTTTATTCCAGAGAAACACGATGTACCACCTTTTGCTTCCTCTCCCAAAAGTTTAATAAAAACACATCCATGTCGTCATTCAGTAAATATTTTCACAAAGGAAAATAGTAAAAACAAAAAAAAACACAAAAAAAATCTGAAATTCTGTTTTTACACCTGATGGAGACTATTTGATTGGTGACTACAACTGCGACATTTATCACATTTTTCGGTTTGGCGTGTTTTGTTTTTTTTTTCACTCTGCACCATGCCAAGTGAACAAAACCCTTTGAAAAACCCGTTTACTCCCCTCAACTGTGAGGATGGTGCACCAACGATCACTGAAGGAAACGACACAAAACCCCCCTGAAGAAAACACTGAGCACAACTTCCTTCTTCACAAAATGTAAAGAAAAATGAAGTAGCGTCAGATTTTAGCGGTTGTAGGATTGTCTTCGGCAAAAGACAATGAGAAAATTCTTGTGCTAGCACTAATCATACGTTTGTTTTGGTTTATTTACCCAGGATGACCAGCGAAACAGTCAGCTTTCTGCTTTTGGAGCACTTTTCCGCCCACTTGTTCCCATATGCATTCAAACCGAACCAGAGTTCACTTCAACAAACCCGAGACAAAGGTTTTTAGGCGGACCGGTCGCTTTTTTGGTCCGCATCAGAGACAGATTACGCATTCATGCCTTCCCAAACAAACCAGACTTTCTAAGCTAGCAGATGAGGGTTAAATTAAAGTGGACTAAACCTGGCTGGTGTGAATGCAGCTTTAAGTAACTAATTTTAATGTCACCGTTACAAAATCAGTAAGTAAGGACATAAAAAGGATTTTCAGTAAAAGAACATTGTGGAGGAAGATCTTCTGCTCACATGAGACTCAAGTGAACCTTTTATCGCCTACATGCTAAACACTATGCTTTAAGTACTCCACATCACACCAACATGAAACATGACGGTGACAGCAACATACTAGTTGCTAGCCAGAATTGGTAGAGGATGGATGGAGGTAAATACAGGAAAATCCAGAGGAACTTTCAACTAAGCGAAGGCCACAAGCAGGAAGTCAAATATGGATAATTTTTAATTGTACTGAGAAGTCACAAGGGCACACGTAGGTTTATTTCTGCACGGTTTTAATAAGATTCAGGGATAATTCATTCAGCCGGAAGGCTGAACAAGATATTTAAGTGTCCCCCCATGTGAGCCTAAGGACTCACATGACTTGAAGCAGGTCAATGACTAACCTGACCCCAACGACTTTTACGTCCTGTTGCTTCTTTCGAATCTTCATGGTTCGTGGCAAACAAATCGTGTCGGTATTTCATTCAGGACTGAAATACTGCTGGTGACAGCATTACGCAGCCAAACACTTATCTCAGTGTTTTTCTTGTTACAGGATTTAAATGGAGAGCCGCCTTTAGTTTGGCAATCCCCTTTCCAGCACCGTCTAAGGGAACTGAAATCACTTCATACAGCCACTGGCTTTATTCAGTCACCAGGTTCAGACTTGACCAGAATGTTATGACAGAGCTGCTTGAAAAGAACCAATCAAAACTACATTTTCACAATCATTGTTTAAAATGATAATAAAAAAAAACACACGCCTAGAACTTAATACAAATGGTAAGCATTGTAATTTTGACGTCAAACCGTAAGTCTTCTTGCACAAGGAGTGCTCAGAGGAGATTTATCACCTGGTTCTCGTGACACGGGCCCTGGCAGTACTCAGTCAGGCTCTCTACAGTCTGGTTGATCAGCCCGACGTTCTTCTCGTTGATGTAGAGTCCCAGCAGCCCCAGCCCCCCGGTGGTGCTGCCACAGATGCAGTCCAGGAACTGAAGAGTCTCACATACCAGATTATAGTTGTTTTTGTTGTTCTGATTGCGCAAGAAGTTCTGGAGAATGACAAGTGAGAAAATATTAATAGATTAATTCTCTCTGAAGCAGTGCGAATGGAAATTGTTGTTTAAAATATTTTAAGTATTTACTCAAGGCTAACTTCATTGTCCACTCTTGAGACTCTTAAAGATACATTTTTTTTATTCATTGGCTTTTAACACACAATGAAAGTTTTGCTCTTACTTATGTTATTGCATTTAACTATTGCTATTGAAGCATATCTGTTTTTAACTGTTTCTATTGTTGTCTTTTGTTCTTTCCATATTGTGAATGTTTATTATCTGTACTTTGTCGCAGCTACTTTTTTTTTTATACAAGGGCTTCATACAAAAAAAGCTCCCTTCCTAGCAGCCTGTTAATACAACGAGTTGTACTGGATTTTATTTAGAGTTACTAGAGCAAATGGGGTTGAATGCAAATGCATGGCAAACTTTACAAAGGTGAAAAATATTGTTGGTCTATCACATAATACACTGTCTATGATTGAGATCATAGACAGCTCAATCATAGACAGCTGTCTATGATTGAGATAGACTTTAAACCCACTTGTTGTGGGTTTAAAGTTTGGAAGTTTAAAGTTGCACAAAATTCAATAATTTAAATGGTTTGCATACTTTTCTAAAGCACTGTTTTACAAAAGGATGTTTAAATATCTTTAAACATGGAGGAGATGGCAGTGAAATAGGGTCATCCAGACACCCCGTTTTAAAAATACCCGTCCCAGTTTAGAGAGTAAACAGAATCTGTGCGTGAAGGAAGTGTTCTGTCTGGGCTGCAGGAGCTTACAAATACACACCATCATAGTGAAACCAGACCAAGACATTGAAGATATGGAAACAGCAGCATCAGGAAGTTCTGCAACCGGTAACTATTTTCAACACGGTTTCGTTTCTGTATAACCGAGCGCGATGATTGAGTTTCAAAGCGGCGGGTTAAGGAAGACCTGCTGTCGACCCATGAGAGGTCGGGGGAACTGTTTATGCACGCCAACGTTCCCCGCAGTCAGAATGATAAACGCCGGCTGACCTGCAGGTCTCTGTTGTGGTTCTCGCAGAGCAGCTGCATGAGGCGTAGGATGGGCTGCATGATGGTGATGATGACACTCATCTCGCCTTCGTCTTGGCTCTTGTCGGCGGTCGGAACGGGGGCGCCGTCGGCGGCGGCCGCCTGGTGCTCCTCGGCCTCCGCCTCGCGACGGTAGGTGGTGTAGGCCTTCTTGGTGACGGCGGAGGCCTCCACCAGCTGCTCCTTCACCTCCTCGGTCACCATTGCAACCACCGGCACGTCTTTCACTAACCAAAATTATACAAAAGTGAGTCAAATGGAGACAATTATGGAAATGAGATTCTTCATTTGACAAGCAGTATGGTATTCATAAAACAACCTAAATATTGCCACACTGTACTCCTACTGTACTAAGATCTGCCTCGTTATTGCTGCTGTTAAACATTTTGTTTATAGCAACATTAAACATATTTAGTGATGAAATAAAATGCTGCATAGAAAACTGACTTTTTTGTTTTTTTGCATCAGGGATCCACATTCGAGTTTTAGAGCCAATGTTTCTGCTTATTGCCTCTTCAAATCCTAATTTGATGATATTTCAAACTCCTTAAAGTTTCCTCACCTTTCTTCCGTGTTGGCATGTCTTTGTCCGGCGGTTCCTCGTCCTTCTTCTTGCTCCCCAGGTCGCTGGTGTTGACCGTCACAGTGGCTTTAATCTCCTGCTGGGCCAGCTTCATGCGCTCATAAAACACCTTGAAGAATTTTTCTGACTTGTTGTCTCCAGTTAAGCGATTATAAAAGGACCTCTGGGAGAACAAACGAAGCAGAGAAAAAGGCCCAACAATTACAGGACATCAGTGGAATTCAACATTAGTCTCTCCGTTTTGAGAACTGCAAATAAAAAGAAAGATATGAGGTGTTATAGTTCTTCTCTAAATGAAGTCTGTATTTTGAAGAGCAATCCAGCAGCTGAAAAAGTGACATTCCTTGAAGCTACTTAGCATTACTAAATATGGAGCCAAACATTAGCTCCAAAGGTGTCTGTTTTAAACTTCACACACACATATTAGACTAATTCAGCAGCATTGTGGCTGACAGTGACTGATAAGACACAAAAGATTTATAACTATGCAAATATTATGCCTAGCTAGCTGTTTGCAGCTAACAATGCAAGGGCTAATATTTGCTTTTCAATTAGCTTTCAATTAAAACACTGTTTCACCATTGTTTTGGGTTTAGCATTTGGTTGTCTCTAGAAAAAGCGAACTCTTTTTTTGTCAAACCACAAATTGATTCTACAGACATTAAACGAATTGATATGCAGATTTTCTCAAACACTTCTTAGATCTACTTTGTTTATTCAGTTTGTGAAACACACAAAAGGGGGGCATTTTCAGTGCTTTATTGGAGCCTTGGAATTAGAAAAAAACCACATGATATATGGACTAGTTCAGCCTTAAGAACATTTTTAACAAAAACTTTTCTGAGGATTTATTAAGTATCTACTTTGTAAACCTTCAAAGGCAGAGCCACTATATTGCAACGCAGCTTCCTGCCACAAGCTGTTAGAATGTGCTAAGTTTCTGTACAACATCACTGCAATTATGCACTGATTCACCTAGAAAGTGCTTTCATCATCCTTTTGTATGTTATGCGTTTGCTTTACAATGAAGTGACAAAAGGTGGATTTGATTTCAATTCGTCTATAAACACTGGCCTTTTTGACTGGGATAAAATGTAATACCACTTATCCTCTACATCGTTAATGACTTATTCTTTTTATACAAACTACAACCTAATGCCATCTATTACACCCATCAGTGTATTGTGCGGGACTTGAAATAATCTTGTTTATTAAAACAATATTTCTGTTTGACGTCCTTTAAGGTGACAATATTCAGTTCTACTTAATACGTTTTAATGAGTTCCAGTGAGGCTCTTTAGTCAGATTAAAAGCATATTTAACAATGACCATTTTTGAGCAGACAAAACATGCTTTTCATTTGTCAACACATTTCTGTACTAAAAGTGAATGTTATTAGTAAGTCTGTCGCTATGAGCAGTTAATCCCAAGAGAAATTAAAGTGAGTTTCCATGGTGATGATTTATTTCTGATACATTTTATTTCTGACTTAGTTCGGTGGTTTTTTTGTTCCTGTTTATGTATTGTTTAAATATACAGTATTATTTGAAAATGGTCTCAAAACAACTAGATTATCATTGATCGCGACTATAACCGGGACAATTTATTGTCAAACAAATTATAATTTATCTAGCAGGCCTAGATATTGGTCTGATGTAATACTCTAATCATGAATGTTGTGTTTTCATGAGCTGTAAACAGAAAATCCTCATAATTAACAAAAGTAAAGGTTTGAACACACTGGTCTCTGTGGAATCCATCTACACAGTGTGCGTCACTTAACGAGTTGAGTTACTGGATAATACTCTACTGAATACAACTTCCCTTGTTATTTCTTGCAGATGGCTCTTTTTATTGTCTTATTGCTTCTGTGGCAAAGCTCTGAGTCAGTTGTTTGGTTAGACACGGTTACATAAGAGTCCTTTCACAGGAAAACAAGCTTAGCACTCCTCCTCGCTCACCTGACCCGACATTGCCCTGTGTGCCCTCTGACCCCTTGGCCAGCGACGTATTTGTGGCATGTTATGGACAATGCCGGGTGTCGATGTCTATGAGCTGCTCTCTCCATCGATAGCAGAACCCAAGATGAGATCTGGGATTAGCCTGCAGCCGACTACTAAAGGCTTCTTAGGCGTGCAACCAGTTCCACAACTCGTCCACGTGCTGCACATGCACATACCTCTAAAGCGAGCATGCTTTGAACACGAGGCTAGTCGCTTGAAACACAAACTTGGCTAGATCCTAATGGAAGTTTTGCAGATGTAATTACTTTGGTAAGTGGGGAAAGTTGGCCGAAGAAATGAGAGGGAATCGAATGTTCTACACTTGGTGCGAGTACACAGACTGTAATCTTGTGCGACAGCGTTAGGGTTACGTTTTATTTTTTCCTGCAACCCTCTCGTCTGTTCTGCCCCATTTTCCTTGCAACAATCCCACCCCCGTCCTCGTCCCCCTTTACGTAAGACATGTAATCAGCTGAGTGGTTACAGTGAGGGCACACAGCACCTCAGCTCTAAACACTGTTACATCAGCCCACAGAGGGCGAGCTGAGGAGGGCCAGATGCAGGGGAGAGAGAGAGAGAAACAGAGAGAGGAAAACCCTGCCCTACTTTCATTGCCAGAATGGCACGAAGGGAACGTGTGGTGTGAGAGGAAAAGAGTCCGAAAGTAGGAAGGGAGGTGGGGCCCGGGGTTGATGTAAGCAGGACTTATCACGTAGAGATTCTGGGGCAGTTTGGAAAGCCTGTTGCATAAGACTCTTTCTAGGTTCAGCCTAACTAAATTACTTGTCTGAGATGGAGGAAATGTCTAAACAATGAAACACACAGCCGAAGTATCATATCAGCTCAGGGAATCTTTGATAACGGCGAACAGGGCCGGCCATTGAGTGCAGGCATGCAGTGTGGGTATGGCAAGTCCCGAGGAAAACGGATCCCCCTCATATGTTAAAATGTTTTTCTCCTCTTCCTTTATGCAACCATTCTTGCTTGTTTCTGGGAGTACACAGAAACAAGTGATAGTGATCTGATTAACAAGCAGGCTCTTTTTTTTTTTTAATCAGGGAAAACTCCAAAGAACAGAAAAACAACAGCTCCAGGATTCAGCGTATTAAAAACAGAACTCATGACCGTGTCCATAAAAACTAAATTTCTTCACCAATGTGAAGGCATTCATTCCACCAACACTCGGTGGTCGTATTCTGCCCCCGGGGCAAAAGGAATGGCGTACAAATTTTGTAAGGGGGCCCTGTTTGCTCTGATTCTGGGCGGATATCAGACCTCATTTGTTTTTAACCAAAGTGAATCTGCTGATGATTATCGCTGCAAAGTGAGACCGGCAGAAGCTTGTTTGCTCAGACTGGTTTAATTTGCGTACGAAGTTGCAGTTCAAGGATGGATTTACAAATTGATTTTAACGTTGGCATGAATTTATACACAAGAAAGGACTGCCTCGCTTATATCTGTAAAATAACTGCACGGTTTAAAAAGTTAATTGATGAAATGCAACCTCAGTTTCACAGCTTTTTTCTGTCCAGTGGCTAAAGTGCAGAGCAAAAGTTTTTATTCTGCTTTTACATGACAACCACAAACAAAAGAGTACAAATGTTTGCAGCTCCTCCAGAGTTGGCCCAATCAGCAGAGATCCACCAGAACCCAAGGTGAGATCTGGGATTAGCCAGATCTCGTCTATGGGAAGAGTGTTGGTCCTGCAGGGCTGTGTGCTCAGCCCGGCTCTCTTCACCCTGTTTACACACGACTGCGTGGCCATCCACCCCACCAACACAGTCGTGAAGTTCGCTGACGACACAACAGTAGTGGGTCTCATTTCAGACAACAACGAGACCCACTACAGAGAGGAGATTCTGCAGCTCACTCAGTGGTGTTCAGCCAACAACTTGGTGCTGAACACAGGGAAGACCAAGGAGGTCATTGTGGACTACAGAAGGTCCAGGAGGACGGATCACTCTCCCCTTCTCATAGATGGAGAAGTGGTGGAGCGTGTGGACAACATCAAGTTCCTGGGCCTCCACATCGTGGAGTCAGACTATTCCAGGAGAGTCTGACCTCTCCTGGAATACAAACACCTCCCACCTGGTGAAGAAAGCACAACAAAGGCTCTTCTTCCTCAGGAAACTGGACTTTCCTCACGGCTGTTGGTGAACTTTTACAGGGCGACGATCGAGAGCATCCTCTGCCTCAACATGACTGTGTGGTATGGTAGCTGCACAGCACTGGAGAGGAAGCAACTGACACGGGTGGTGAGAACAGCACAAGGCATTGTGGGATGCCCCCTCCCACACCTGGACTCTATTTACATAGGCCGGGTCAAGAAGAGAGCTGGATCCATAGCCATGGATTCCAGCCACCCGGGCCACAGACTGTTTGTGCCGCTGCCACCAGGCAAGCGGTACAGCAATATACAAACTACAACAAACAGACTGAGAAACAGTTTCTTCCCCACAGCCATCAGAGCCATTACTCCCTGCCGCCCCCTCCCACACATATAACCTCGCAGTCACACATACATATCCCCCGCCCCCACACAGCCATATTGTTCTGCACTTTGCACTGTCACATCATCTGCACTTTACCATAATTGGACCTGCTGCTTCTTCTTTGGTGGGTTGAGTGCCTTTAGTTAATTTTAGTTGTATATATTGTTATTATTATTATTGTGTGTTTGTTCATTTTATTTATTGTGTATATTTGACTTTTTGCACGGGAGTTGCAATAGAAATTTTGTTGAATCCTGTTCAATGACGATAAATGCTATCCTATTCTAAAACTATGAGTCACTTCAGAGTGGCAAGAAGAAAGCAATCGTTGAACGAAAGCGTCAACAAGTTTGGTCAGAATTTATGGAAAGAATGAGTGAGCTAAACACAGGGCAATTGTGCAACACACCCTGTAAAAAAACACTTAACGATGAGACACGAGTTCACCTTGAAGCAGCAAAACAACCCTGACAAGATACAACAGAATAGTCTGGATTCACATTCACAGCACTGAACTATTAAATACGTTGAAAACCTGCACAGAGCAAAGATACAAATTACTTTCTTGCAGCACATCAAGACATCATGTGACAGAAAAGGAGCAAATTCAAAAGGAAAGGCCCCCTGCTTCCAATGTGATTAACCTCTCTAGACAATGTGTTCAGCACGTGCTTCTCCCTAGTGCCTGTTGAGTCATTCTTAAAATAAGCAGTCAGTCAGCCAATTAGCCTGAGCTTTCTCCACAGGGAAGATTAACCCTCTTTGTGTATCACTACAGAGCCATTAAGGCCGCCGGGAGCTGTGCAGCTCCTCCTGTTGCCGGTCATGTAAGCTCAGACCGACTCGCCGCTCTCTCTCCTAATCTGCGGGATCAACATGGGAGGCACAGCGGGGACCTTCTCTCTGACTATTTAGCGCGTCTACTTTTCTCTCCGCTTCCTGTCAGATGCCACTCTGGCTCCTGGCATCAACACGAGCCAGTTATGTAAGGCCTGTTTATACCATCAGCTATCTGGTTTTATCCGCCTCGGCAGCCTGACACCTCAGTGAGTGACAAAGCCATCTCTGTTCCTATTGGGTAGCAAAGCTTGGATACTCTGCCACCGCCCAGCTACCCATCCACTGAGATCTACTCCTCGAAGCGGACACAAGACAGACGCAGTTCACCCGTCGTTTAAAGCGTCTTCTCAGAAATATGGACAGGCAACACGCCAATCAAAGGCAGCGAAGTATAAAGTAAGCACAACAACCTGACCAGAACTAAGCAAACTTCCTTAAAGTGCAACATCTGAAAAGGAGCAATCCTTGGATGTGTGTTGTGGCAAAAGGAGAGCTGGCATGTTGACGGCGTTAATGCCTGGAAACTCACTTTGCAGAATCTTTTTAAAGCTTTCCAAGAGGTGGCCGAGCCATGAACTTGAACCAATCAGAGGTGGAGGGGGATCAGTCTGGGAAGGGAAAGCTGCGTGCCACAACAAGCCTCTCGAGTAACATTGGCGACACCTGTTTGCTCCTATGAGTTTCAGCGATCTCATGCAGTGAGAAAGTGTTGAAAAGATGTTCTTTATGCCATGAGGAGCGGAGATGATACACTTCATTAGTCTGATAACAGAAACAGGCTCTCATTAAATAAGCTCCCACCTACACAGAGTAGGTACCTGCTTGTATGGATTGATAGGTAATGGCATTTGATAAAGAGCGTTTGAATAGAGTGTACACCACCTTTTGTTTTTTGTCAATATAATTGAGACTTAACCTTTATAATGTGATCTGATTATTTGGAAACTCTTAACCAGTAATTCAGATTTTATGGCCCTTTATCTTAGCCGTTCTTCAAATAGGGAAGACAAGAGAACAGGCCTTTCCTGTAAAGGACTTTACCTGGAGCTGACACACGGTCACACGGCTGCAGGATGTTCATATTCACACACACACACACACCTTTCACACTCCCCACAGACCACCATACTGAACCTCCCTGGCTTCAGCATGCGTTAAGTCCTCAACAATACAGCTAACAAAAACAGGAGTGCCACACCCTTCTGCAGACAGCATTCTCCATGGACAATGGCTTTACAATTTCTAAGAGTTTTTAGCCATTTAGCAATCTCTGTAGGCATTTTGTGAGGAATCTTACAAGTGTACATAATTTCTCACTGTGTCTGATAAACATTTGCCCCTGAAAAGCTTTTATGTCACCTGCAGACAAAAAAAAAAACGGGTAATTGGAAGAGAAATCATTTTCACTATGTGCTGACATCAATGGCAGTGTTAACCCTTCGAATGAAGCTCTATGAAGTATGGAAGAGCCTTAAGGCAGACAAAAGTCAGGAACGGAAACCTTGTAGCTCAGAGAATAGCCTTTAATGTATTTTGGCTCTGAGCCAATCTGTGATTTAGAAATCAGAAGTATTTCACAGAGCTGTTGTTGCATCAACTTTGCAGATGCTGCAGGTCTTCTGGTTCTGGTCTGCTGTGGATCCCCAAACCAGAACCAAACATGCAGATGCAGCATTCAGTTTCTATGTTCCACTAATCTGAAAACTGCGAAACTGCTTAAACACAAGAGTTCCTTTAAATCAAGGCCATAAAACAACCCGACTAGAGCTGCATTTGAATAGCAATAAGAGGAAAAGTGATCATTATATTTGATGATGGCAAACTGATACAGTTTGATGATGGCATTTGACAAAATGTAACATTTATTGCTCGATTCATCATTGATTTTCCCTGGAAGAGGTGGCCAAAGCAGCTGGGGCGGGAAGCCTGGGCCACTGCCCAGGCTGCTGCCGCGACGATCCGACCACAGATGAGTGGAAAGTAACGGCTAGATGGAGGTAGAGTCGCATGCCATCAAAAAAGCATCTAATTGCAATATTAATGCTGAAATATCACAATGCTGACATCTGTTCACATGACTCCACATTTTCTTTTCTCCTTCTTCAATTTTTTTGTGCCCACCATTAAAGTAAAGGGTTTGTTCCAGGTACATGAAATGTAGCAGCTTTGATGGTCATGTCAGTGCTTTTTGAAGTTTATTGTGTTTTTTGCTTCTCAGTCGACCATTTGAAACATTTGTGCAGCCTGTTCTAACCACAGGAACAAAGACGAGGAAGAAGCCATAGCAACCAGTCGTAATAAACAATGTTGAGTATGAATATTAAATCTAGATACTTTTGAAATTGTCATACAATTTAATTATGAAATAAAGAAAAAAGAAAGTGACTGATTGTCAGGCAAGTAAAAATCAAAGAGAAATGAATAAATCAAGAGTTTGCCGGTTTGCTTGTGTTCTTCATGAGGAGTGGTTTTAATCAACAGCTAATGATGTCATTTGTTGCTAAATACTGGGCGGATGCATTTCAGATGCTCGTTATCCTCATTTTAACAGTTTAGTCTCAAGTTATAGATGTTAGTCGCTGCCATTTCCTTCCAGCGATAAAAGCTAATTACACGTACCCTACAAATCACAACATTATGAGGCGCAGCGCTTGCTAACGGCCCGTCTTCCATGGTGCTTCTCAGCAGCTGTCACAAATTCCTTTGAAGAACGGCCCGAGACACTTTCTTCCCTTCTCAGCGCGATTTTTGTTTTTTGGTGAGAATTGCAGTGGCGACACGCTTGGCTGAAATCAATCACCCCTCTGAAGCAAACAACCAGAGCAGAGTTGGCAAGCGGGTGTGAAGTGGGCGGAGCGTCACGAGCGGCGCTCTATTGTCGCCAAACATGCTGCTGAAATTCGCCAGTTCTGTGATTCTAACACATTTTGTCACAGGATGTGGTGGCCTGAGCGGTTGATTTGTTAAAGGCTGACGGAGGGGTCTTCGTCTTTGAGACCATAGCATGAAACTGTCTAATGAAAATATTTCCTGCCTTGCTTTCAATTTCTCATCGTTTGAACGCTGGCCTTGTTCACACAAGCGGCTTTTTAAGTGCGCTACAATCTCTGCAGACCTGTGAAGTTAATAATTTTCTCTCTCCTAATCCATTCCTTGTAATGCATCTAGATTGAACGGGCAAAATCCAGTTCATCAAGTTCCAGCGACATGCCTTCAACCTTTACCGGTTAAATCCCAGATGGTCACATTTCATAAGCTTAATTCTGGCTTGTTTCAACCTGAACTCAAGCTCTCACTTCAGCTTTTCTTTTTTTTTTTTTTACATCTACTCTGTTGGTGTGCAACGGAGATAGATTACGCCATTGTTTTATTAATGCTTGTTGCGTTTTCTGCTTCTCAATAAAATTAACCATTTGATGCATTTGTGCAGCATGTTCTGCACACAGGAACAAAGACGAGGAAGAAACCGTAGCAATAAGTTGTCATAAATAGAGTTTTTCTGTTGTTTTTTTTTCCCCACATCGCTTGTTGGCTTGTTTACAACTCGGGTTTTGCCCTGAAAACAAACGTCCAGATCGCGCGCATAAATCTGTGTTTTTCTGCAGTTTTTTCCACTCAGGCAACAATGGGCCCCTCTGTCCTGAAAGCGGGGCAATGCAAGTGGTTGTGCAAGACAGGAAAATGTGATGGATCTGCTGATACATAGAGTTTTTATTTTATTCTGGATCACAGATAATATTTATACAAAGCTCAATTGTAGCACGATGTTGTTCAGGAAAATAGTTAATTTCATGTCCGCACATAACTTTGGTACATTTTTTTTTTTTCTTTTGAGTTACACAAAATGCTGAACTTTTCTGCAAGACATCCTGTAAATTACATGCAAATCATTTGTGGGCAATTATGTTTGATAGTCAAATCATTGCTTCAAATAAAACCTTCCTTGATAATTTAACATGCACGTTTAGAACATTTCCATTCTGTTGAAGACCAATAAAGAAACTTTTTTGATTTCAGAAATGTTCTATTAAAATAGTATGCCATGTGCTGTACAGAAAATTAGTTCTTTTGCATAAAGTTCTGCTGCAAGATTGTGGCCACGCTGGTTTTGCCGAGCTCAGCATTCAGCTAATCTCCTCTCGCTCTTCTTCTCCTCACAATACCTCATAGATTCCTCATCTATGACGTATTGTGAGGAAGTCTAATAGTGATTTAATGGTCAATAAAGGAGGAATTTGTGCTTTAGGAAAATGTGGTCAGGTCCCACATCACACTGGAAAATGACTTTGGGATCATAAAGCTCATCAGCAGTGAGCAGTTAAGCTGGGCGATGTGGCTTAAAAATAAAAATCTCCAATTTTAAACTGATTCCCTCACCCCCTGTTTTCTTTTCTAATAAAAGATATTACAGAAAGTATTTTGAAGTGTTTTTTTTTTTTTCAATCATAGGAAGAAAGGAAAAAAAACAAAAGCGAAAAATTTGCTCCGCGTGACGAAAATCGCATCGTTCGACTTCTGTCCGACCATGTTGGCCCTTAATTAATGTGCACCAGGCAGCGTCTCACGCCCACGAGATTTTATCTGGTGCGCACGAGATAATATGTGTTGTGCAGCAAAAAGTATCTGGTGAGAAGGTTTTTTTTTTTTTTAGATATCTTGATTCTCCCTCTAGTGGTTCTGTCCAATCAATCCTTCTCAGACTTGTATGGCAGACTAGTAGGGTGAGGCGATGTGAATTTTATGACTATACGACTATGTTGTATAGTCATAAAATACCCAGGAAAAAAAAGTGCAATTCTACCAATGGCACGTTTTAATTTTAAGAGGAAAAGAATTGGATTTAATGAGAAAAAAAAGCTTCTATAGAGTTACGAAGATCTGACATAACCAGCTCAGTGGTTTGAAACAGATTCAGTCGTTTGCTTAATGGATGCAAAGTCCTGCTACTGATAATAACTGGGTGTTGATGTGATAAAATATTAAACACTTCCTCATTTGCAAAACTGGCACCAAAGTACAACACTCAACTTTTCTGATTGAACTTTTTTGTTACTTTTTGTGTGAAAGTGTCTGCAAAATTGTCACTTTATTCTGAAGACACAAGGAGTTCATTGGTGGAGGGGGTGATAATCTGCATATTCCAAAAATGAAACCTTCAAAAACCAAAATTTCAGCAAATTTCTGGACTAAATATCCTTTTTGATCATCCATCGTTTTTGAAAAAATCTCACTTTTTGTAGAAACGATAATAGAATTTCAGTAGCTGCAATAAACAAAATGAGAGCGAGAGGAAAAAAAAGAGTTTTAATTTGAGATTAAATGAGTAAAATACTATTTTCTTGCGCTGCCCGTGGCAAAACCAAATTCTAATATATGTTATTGTATCGAGGTTCTAGATCAATCAAGTCTTCTGGTTCTGCTCTGCATCAGGAGAAGCAAACATAGAGAAGCAGCTTTCAGCTTCTATGCTCTACTGTTCAGGAACAAACTTCCAGAAAACTGTGAAACTGCTGAAACCTTTAAGCCTTTAAGTTCCTTTAAATCAAGTCTAAAAGAGTTGACTTTGATTAGTAGTAACTGGAACATTGATCAACATATTTGATGATTAGTGATGATTTTGATGACGGCATTTGACAAAATAATGTTTATCGTTTGTTTCATAATTGGTCATTTTTTTATAACGTAAAGCACTTTGAACTGACAAAAATACAAAACGACAGTTAAGTCCTAAAGTTTGGCAGAAGCAGGTCTAAACTCAGGCCACAAGAAGTGGTGTTTTCTCAAGTTGCATCATAGAACCTGCTGAAACCAAGTCTGTGGGTTGGATCTTTCACTGCCCCTCTTCCCATCAGCAAAGCATGACCCAGTTAAGATTCTGGCAGGAAAGCCGGGCGGCCCGAGGCGCTGGGCGTCACTCTTCCAGGCAGCGCTGCAGCTTATGTAACTGGGAGTCAAGCCAGCGTACACCTAAGGAAGTCAGGTCTCGTCAGGTAACAGCAACATGCAAATGGAGGACGCATTATGCAAGATAGCCGGCAACATCACACACACTGCACAAAACCACAAACCAGAACGCCCTGATAGACGGTTTTACGAGCAGCACGCAAACACGCACACGAAGCATGCACAGACACACCGGCGCAGCCCAGCAGTACACCCTGCGATGCTGAAATGATTTCACTGCAAACAGTGGCTCTCTTGTCCTGAAAACTTCCGTCTGCGAGACTCCCAGAGAGTTAGGGTTGCCTGGGTAACCCCTTGGCGAGCCGCGGGGAAGCAATGATGCATTTGTCTGCACAGCTTGGAACTTTCCCAGAAATCCCGTGTTCATGCTTTTTTGTTTGGCTTTCTTTTTTGTCCTCCACCACAAAACAAAATGTGAATAATAATTAAAAAAAAACAAAAAAAACCAAGTCAAGGTACTTTCCTACATCTGGCTGCAGATTGACCACAATATTTCCTGAACCTTAAAGGTGTGCGCAGCAACATATCTGAGTGCAGATTCCAATCGTGCCTTACACGCATGCTTTAAGTAGTCATGTAATCAAAACAAACACACAAATGCTTAACCTCGACTGAAACTTCACACCCACAGAGAGTTGTCTAGGTACGCATGAACTCGGTGACCTGCGCTCACCTGGATCACTGTGTTTCCGCCCTCCAGCAGTGCGATGGCCAGCAGGATGCTCTCCTGGAAGATGCGGTCGCTGGTGGCGTTCATGATGAGGTCGATCACCAGGTCGGAGGCGCCCTCTTTGTCGAGGTGGCACTGGACCTCGGCCAGACTCAGCTCCCCCCGACCTCCAATGCCGGAGCTCACCACTGGAGGCGAAGAAGTCAAACCAAATCAGAATCCACTTTCTGGATCGTTTGTGTAAGGGGCAGAACATGGTCACAAACATCTCACCAAATTATCACAGGAAATATTTTTTTGGAAACTTGGCAAAAATTTTATGTTAAAGCGTTATCCATGTTCCAGGCACATGATGGTAAAAAAAAATGTCACTATCAAGTAAGCATGTTAACTTTAGACATTAAAAAAAATGCTATATATGTCAAATATGACTTTACTTCAAATTTACTTCAGGATTTAACACCTTGAAATTGGGCCTTTGGTTCTTTAAAAAGTCCTGCTCTTTCTGAAACTCCGCCTTCAAGGAGGCATCACCGCATCGTTCTACTAACCCTTCAGTCTTTACCAACAATGCACTGAAAAGTAGCTCATATAATGAGCTCAAAAGTGTTTGCTAACTGCTGCTGGCTGGTCTGAAGGAGCTTAGTGGTGCTGCTAGGGTTTGGATTGGTTGGTTGGCATCAGAGATTAAAGTGTTTTTCAAATGTGCATTAAAAACATTTTGCTGAATATTTTTTTGAAAACGTACAAACAGTGGCAGTTTTTGATATGGGCAGTTGCCCAGAGGGGCATCATCAATTGATGGGGCACCCAAGAACAAAAAATAAATAAATAAAAATTCTGTGCGTTGTCCCCTAAACAAATGTACAATTAGTTGAACGCATGTGTGGTGGAGTAAGTTTCACTTATTTGCTTTTGAGTACTCGTCAGCACCACCAGTTTCTGGTATAAAAAAAACAGCAACAAAAAAATTTCTTGCATTAGTGGGGGTGCAGAAGAAGGAGGAGCAAGCCCAGGGCAGAGTTCCTGAAAGAACCACAGGTGCGTACATCTTCATATTTTACACTTTTACTAGAGTGTCTTTAATCTGAAGACATGTTTTTTATTGATTGACAGCACTTGTGTAAACTTGTGTAAACAAGTGCTGTCACAATGAGGTTATGTGACCGCCCTCATTGTCCTATCTTTGCTGAGGTGAAGCATTTCCACAGCATGATTCTGCCACCACTGGAATTCACAGCGGGAAAATAAACTTGCTCCTCGGTCTTCCTGATGCCGTTTCTTCACTTATGTTCTTCAACAAATCTTTTGAGACCTTCATAAAATATGTGCATTTACTCTCTATGAAGAGTTGTTGCGTTGAAAGAGGGAGGCCAAGAAATGCACCTTTAGATTTCCATTTTTAAAACTCCTTTTTTCAACCATGCATTCTCAATTTTATCATCATGCGCTAGTTTATGTTGGAAAAATCCAAATAAAATAGGCTCATTTGGAAAATCTGGCCAACAATACCTGAACTTTACGTTCTAGTAAGATTAGATCAACTTGGACAAAC
The DNA here is from genome assembly GCA_911649635.1 of Poeciliopsis gracilis. Classification (NCBI taxonomy): domain Eukaryota; kingdom Metazoa; phylum Chordata; class Actinopteri; order Cyprinodontiformes; family Poeciliidae; genus Poeciliopsis; species Poeciliopsis gracilis. The sequence continues at coordinate 7,420,317 of CAJVRI010001323.1, read as the reverse complement.
CACTAATGCTCAGTAAGTTGACATTCAGTAAGTTGAATGTGATCAATTTGACCGCTTTTAAAAATTGTTGACTTAAGTGTATTATAGTACGGTTAGTGTGTATGAATGTTTGTATTTTTTTCCTCTGTTTTACTACATTCTTCTGTTTTCTGCTTTATGACATTCTGCTGTGATTTTTTGTTTTTCTGTTTTCTGAACATGAGCATTTGTTGTCAATCGACTTCTTTGGTGAAATAAAATGAAAGCATTTACATCTGAGGTCGTAAAGTGACAAAATGGGAAAAAGTTCATGAAGTGTGAATATTCTCGCAAGGCACCAAAAGAAAAACAAAACCTCCTCATGTTAAAAGAACGGAGCAACCAGATAAATGCACAATCAAAACAAATAAGGCAACATGTGGGCGCTTTATTAGAGGAGGTTGCAATTAAATGATCTATTTGGAGGAGAGGTTTACAGACTGACTCATGCATTCAGACGCCACACACGAACCACAACACTACAAGCGCCTTTAATCCACAGAGGTATTTTAATTCCCGCTGCTGCCGCCATCCGACGCACGCAGCGGAGGGAGGAACCGGTGACATAAGGGCACCCGTCAGAGCCATCTCTAGCAGGGCAGGCGGACTGAATCGACAACGTGTCCCGTTCTGCATGGCGCTTGGAACGCCGGTCTCCTAGCAACGACACGGGCAGCGTCGGGCCAAGGAGAGAGCCTTGAGGAGGCTTAAAAGGAGCGCAAGGTCACTGGTGTGAATTAGGTCCTCTGTTTTCCTTATGATGCAATACGGACCATTTTATTCGGGGTTAGCCTAACCACGAAAGGATGTCTGAACGGCAGTTTCCCATGCGTTTGCGTTCTGTTTATTCGTCTGAGAATCTGATTTGTGAAGTGAAGAAATGTGTGACCTTGATCAGCAGATTCGACCCACAGTCTGTTCCCTGCTACCCACTGGAAAGTGTCAGCGTTATCTGTGTCTTTTCTGTGTAATCTGGGTACTGGCAGCCGTTTCCGACATGAAACGACTCAAAACAACTCTTTGACGTCAAATTTTCAACCAATTTCTTTTTCAAATTTACTCAGTTTTGAAGCACAAACACTCAACTGCAACAACTGTCATAGCGCTAAAAAAAAAAAAAGAACAAACAAAATTGGAAGCTTATAAGAAATTCTAATGATACTTCTTTAAAATATAATTTGATACATGCATTGATATTCATATATCAATGCATATATGAATATGCATTGATATTCATATGAATGCATTACAGAGACCAAGACTTGCACTGCACTTTTAAATGATAAAGTATTTGGAACATCTTGACTGAACTTCCCCTTCTAGGGAGCTCTTTGAGAATTTGCAAATTTCACTCTCGCTAATCAAATAGAGTGTTAGATTGCCTAAAAACAACAAAAAAAAAAACAATCTCTTTATACAACACTCATATAATGGCTGCAGATCAATACAAAAAAGAAAACTTCTGTTCAAGAAACGTCTACATCTTTAATGGAAAACTTCATTAGTTGCACTAAGTGCCTGTGGGTTCACACACTTTATCAGTTTTCATTCCCCTCATGTCGTTTGACTCACGTGTGGGTGATTTTCCTTGAGCTCCGGGCGTGAGTGGGCCGTTGCTGTAGGATGTGAGGCTCTCTCTCCTCTGACCAGGTTTGACATTGCCATAGTACCGGTTGACCAAAATTAGACGCAAAGCCTCGCCCTGTTTGAGAAACTCGGCGTTAGGGTGGAAAAAAAAACAAAAAACAACCCAAAACATTCTGTCGAAACAATTTAACTCCAGTCCAAGTTATTGTAACAATGTGGCAACAAATTAAACTAAAAATCACACAAGACAAAACTATTGAAAACAAATGGTTACACAAGAAACAACTTTTTTTTTTTTTGGATTGCATGAGCAATATGTAGATTTGTGTCATTACTGATTATCACAACTCTTCAGATGATCAATGTGAAGGAGAATCCGGGTCAATTGACTCCCTTTTCATCCATCCATCCATCCATTATCTGTTCACCCTTGTCCCTATTGGGGTCGTGAGGTGCTGGTGCCTCTCTAGCTGTGTTCCAGGCGCCTGTCTGTCGCAGGGTAACACAGAAACGAACAGGACAAACAACCATGCACACACACTCACCCCTAGGGAGAATCTGGAAAAACCAATTAACCTGACAGTCATGATTTTGTGGGAGGAAGCCGGAGAACCCGGAGAGAACCCAGCATGCACAGGGAGAACATGCAAACTCCGTGCAGAAAGACCCCGGGCCGGGAATCGAACCCAGGACCTTCTTGCTGCAAGGCAACAGCGCTACCCACTGCACCACTGTGCACTGTGTTTTCTCCAATGCCTCCTGAAAGAATTTCAATTTGGCTTCCATTTGACTGAATGAAGCTATAAACGTAGCTGTCGGCTCGGCCTGGAGCTTAGCTAGAAGCTAAGCTCAAGGTGAATGCTTGTGCACTCAGTCCATTTCTAAAGTGGTTGGAAGAATGTCGGCTTGTCTTGAACATATAGCCAGGAGTTAGCCTCTCAGATATCACAGCATGCATTCTCAAGTTTTTATTTTTTATATACACAACTAACTTCAGTGATTTTCCATTTTCTTTCCACTGCCACCCGAATTGCCTTTATTTGACAGAATGAAGCTATAAACTTAGTTTTCACCTTGACTTTGCAGCTAGAAGCTAACATCAAGCTAGAAGCTAACATCAAGCTAGAAGCTAACATCAAGCTAGAAGCTAACATCAAGGTGGACGTGGCACTGGGGGTTGAGAAATTGTCTCCGATTGTATAAATATTACTCTTTAAATTTATATGTACTGCTAGGTAAGTGCTGAGAAGTTGATTTGATTAGATGATAACTTACAGTCTTGAGAAAAAGTAACAGTCATTTCAGTAAATATCTACACCATATCTGCCTATTCTGGAGAAGAGTTATCCACCTTCTTAGTACATGAAGAAATTACAATATTTTAAACGACAGACGTAAGACCACAATGAGGCCTCTTTGCCCCCCACAGCTCTTTCCTGGATCGGTGGAGTGCACAGAAGCAGCATTGAAGGATTCTTTGTAAAAACCACCGCGTTTATCGGTAAAAAAGATTGAGAACTGCGGGTGATGTCCTCTCCCGCTGATCTGCCTCACATGTTGCATTCAAAAGAAGTGTGAGCGGAGTGAATGGGCGCCATGCTGTGGAAGCAGCGTGACCGTGAGCGCTTCGCAACAGTTAGTCAGCTGCTGTCGCATGGCAAAAAAAAAAGGGATGGGAGTCTTGGACCAGACCACGGCAAAACACTTTACCTACCCTCCTCTGGTCCTCCACTTGCTTCAGTGGCTGGTTGGGATCAAGCTCCTTAAAGGTGTTGTGAGTAAACAGAAAGCATTGAAATAAGAAAAAAGTGAATAAAAGAAAAGTTTGGAAAACTGTGAGGTTATGGGGGAAATAATTAAGAGAACAAAACAGGTGTGTTAATCCTGTGCAAATTAGTTACTTTACAAGCATGCAGGAAACGGGGTGCAGATTCGATCATGCAGTTAAGAGGGAAGTGGTTGTGTCAGGGAAGATGTGAGGTTGAGTCAAACTCATGCGAGGTTTCATGCAAGGGAGGACAGCTATTCATTCTAAAAGCAAGCAGCACCTGCAATATTTTTAACAGGGGCAGTTTGTGTTTCATCCCGTGACACACAAACATTAAAAATATCACACTGACCGATCTCAAAATTTGACTCGTGAGAAGCTCGGCACAATCTCAGGCCCACAGCACGACGTGGGGCGATTTGTCGCGCTTCCATCCCCCCCAAACATCACAAATTGATACAGTAGCGAGATAAAAGTATTTACATGACAGAATGCCAAGCCGCCTGAGGGGAATAAACATAAAACAAGATCAAATGTGCAGGTGATATGAGTTACTCACACACACTGTTGCAACAGTTTTGGCATGAAAACCCCAACTGTACTGGCATGAAACTGGAGTTTGGACAAACACCAAAGACCGGGGTGAATCAGGCGGAGTCGTAGGGGTGAATGAGGGCAATTCAAAGACAAAACGCACGAGGATGGGCAGGGATTCTGATCTGCTTAGATGAAGAGATGTGGAACACCAAGCACGAACGTGATGGGATAGAACCAGTGAATCACGAATGACCCGAATCGTCTTTAAGAACACACCTCTGCAGGGACTTCGGGTTCAGGCAGAGGTGCCAGCTGATTGGAGATAAAAGGATGATGTTAGTTAAGGCGGGAAGGGGTTAATTTTCTTGTGTTGTTTTTGCCTTCAATGTGCAGCACCCTCTTTAAAAAAAACAATACAAAACCTTATCATGTATATCTATACAAGTCTACCGGACTTCTATAATCCACTAACATGCACGACTGGACTTAATCAATGTGCATGACTTGGAGCAAAGAGTGGAAGGGAACATTGCATCATTTTCATGGTTTTACTGAAGAGAAAACACAGATGAGAAGCAGCATTGACCTGCAGCGGCAAGAAAGCAGAAGCTCTGCGAAGGGGTGGGGAAAATGCTTTGTCTTCTCTTTCGACTTTGGTTACGGTGCAACACGTTAGTGTCTGTTTAGTGACCCGGTTCCCTTTTAACCTCTTGCCCATCCCTAACAGTGACACTGCAAGTATTAGCAAAGCACAAGATATGCATGCAATCTGCACCAATTTATGCACCGATGTGTTGCTCTTGTACAGATGCAGCAAAAAAGTCAGGAGGAACAATTTGCAAAGTGGTGGCAAAGACGGTGAGATGAAGTAGAGTTTAGATGATAGCAAAAATATGAAAAAAAAAAAAAAAGAAAACCCAGAAAATAACCACAGCTTACCTGCCTATTGTGTTCAGAATGTGAAAAACCAAGTTGCACAATTCATCTAATTTTAAACATTTCCAGATATATTCAGCAAAAACACAACAACAAACAAACCACAGAAAAAGGGAAGAATTGAAAACATCTAACTTCTAATTTTGGTACTTGCTTTAAAGTGAAAGCACAAAAGAAGAAAGATCATAACATTATATCCTTTAGGGCTGGACGATACGGACTTAAAACGTTTTATCACGATATTTTGTGGCATCATCATGATAACGGTAAATGTTTCGATACCTATTCATCACTTCTTTTGTAGATGACTGTACGGCTGCAACCGTGTGTCACAGCCCTCACTGACATGCAGACACAAATGCTGCTCTTGAAAAACATTCCCATTTGTCATACACGTCTTCAGGACATGAAGTGTGATTTGAATCACTGAAATCCACACATTAGTTGTATTTCCACACTTATTTATATTTCTGCTGTTGATCAAACAGCAGAGAAAATAAACAGTGAAACTAGCAGTCCTGACACAATGGACAGGAATAATCAATAATAAATCACAATTTTTATCATAAGAAACATTTTGTGATGCATGATAAATGCTCACCCATAATTAGACTAAATTATTATTGATTAAAATTTGGAAATAAAGAAAGCCACTTCAAGGTCTTTTTTTTTATTAAAAAAACTTTTAATGAAAAAAAGTTTAAAGTCCCTAAATAGTTATTTAATTTAGCACCAAACAGGGATACAGTTGCACAAACGACACTCTTCTGTGTGGAATTTGTTACCGACAGAAGAACAAAGGAAATTTCCCAAAAGCTCAAAAGGTGTAAGAATCGTTTTCAAGAGACACGTCCGGCTGTTGTTTCAGGTGCCGTCAACAGGAAGTGGGACTTCAGAATCGAAGTTTAGCGTATTAGAGGAAGGTTGCTCCTCTTGATGTGTTCATGTTTTGCCACATTTTGCAAGATTGCGAAAATGTACTAATACTACAGGTGATGCAAACAGAGACTGAGCTTTTAGCTACGCAAACTGTGCTAATCATGCTGAGCGCAAAGCTAATAAACAGCTAAAAATGCCAAGCCGAGGCATTTTGTCTTTGCTTTGAAACATGTTTTACTGTGCAACGATGACCTCCCACTATCCTGCCTCTAGTTCAAATGGAAATAATAAATGGATAAGAGAAACAATAATAATCTCTTATTAATTTATTGGAAATGTACAGACTTCTATGAAAATCTAACTCCCCACAAAGTAAAGCAGAGCTTATTTCCTCATTAACTATAAGCTACTTTGAATGAATGTATAGGATGTTACATAGCACATAACTAGATTCTGAAGTGTGCAAAAAGGAAAAAAAAGTAGTGAGTTTTATTTTTTAAGAGCAAAGCAAATGTGTTTTCATTCTCTTAAGTGGGTTTTGTTTCTACAGAGGCATCTTTCCCATAACTTTGACTGAAATTGGACATTTTCAGTGATGTAGAGTGAGCACTCTTTAACTTTTGGTTTTTCCATCATCTTTTTTAACATATATTAAATTATTCGAGAGAAAAAGGTACATGCTATAATCAGAAGCAGAAATTTACAAAATTAATGGAGGGTACAACTCTAATTAAAAAAAAAAGCCTGACACTGGCTCGTTTTCTAGTTACATGATGGGGACGTTTCAGTCACAAATAGGATCAGAATTAGTTTACACACACGCACGAAGGCTGGCTACGCGGAAAAGTAAACATTGAGAACCCAGTTGTGCCGCTTTAAGGTGATTAATTGTGCAACTGGACAGGAATTTCCCTGCATGAAGTCTTCTTTAGAGTCAACAACCATTTCCACAGAAACAATTTCATGCATCATGCAAGCGACTGAAGGCACATTCAGACTCTGTCAGCACGATTGAGCTTAATGCCTTCTTCATTTTTCTGTTGCGCGGACGTCCATCGCTTGAGTAACCTGGCCTCTTTTACGTGCCCAAAAATGCTTCTGCAACACTTTTAGCTATATAAAACAAAAAAATGCCTCATCTTTTCGACTTGACCTCCTTAGATTTTTAGCATCATATTTGCTCGTCATGTTTCCTGCAACTCTTTAAATTGTCTCAAAAGTAGTGGTGGAAAAAAAAATTGATGCGAAGAATCAGAGCGGCAAAGACAGCTGACAAAAAAAAAGCCGTTTGCATCTTTTAAAGGGGCCAGAAATGGCAATTTTTCTTCTTTTGAAACATGAAAGCCTTCAGTAACAAAAATGTTAAAACGAGGGAAATAATTTAATTCTGCAATCTTCAAGTATCTGCTGATCTAGTATAGTAAATCCTCACCTCTGTAGTCTACCCAGAATGTTTTAAATCAAGGTTCAACATCCTACATCTGCAGCCCTTTTGATATTTTTTATGTCGAAGAAACCCACATTACTGATGGGTTTAAATTCCAGAGACAAAAACCAGGAAAATCTGGGTTAAAATATTGTTGCCACTTATGTAACTTCTACTTGAGAGCTGGATTGAGGCTAAGATTTGAGCAGCCTCAGGTTAAGAAAACTACGACTGGCACTGCACATTGTAGTGAAACATCTAGAGCTCCCCCCATTGACTGAAGGGAAAAACTGCTGCTCAAAACTTAAGGAAGAAGAAAACTTAAAAACCCAGTACGTTAGGAAAAAGGTAGAACTTTTGAACATAAATTTATAGACTGAAAAACCTTTGGCTGAGTTAAAGATGTTGGAAAACTTCAAAAGTGAAAATAATAAATAAAAATAAAACTGACATTGGAAAGTCGGTGACAGACAAAGCAAAAATAAATAGGAATGTTAAAAAAAAAAAAACGAACACACACAAGCATAGGGAAAAAAAACAAAACATCAATCATCATCTTTACAACCTTGACGTGACGCTCAAACGCGTTCATTAAAGCAACCAAGAAATAAATCAGAAAGGTTTCATGATGACATCCCTGGCCAAGGATGTCATCATGTTATTATTGCAGGAAAAAAAATGAAGGAAAAAAAAAAAAAAGAAAAAAAAAACTTAATTACTCTGTCTCATCCAATTCATCCAGCATTCTTGCTGAATATGCAAAATCTGGTGCATGGACTGGGCAAGCGGCTACAAGAAGTGTGAGGCAGGCAGTCAGACAGTAGTGAAACTAACAGCTGCACTCATTCCTGGGGTTCTTGGCTCGATGTCTGGGTTTGGGAGGAGCCTAAGCTTGTGTGTGCGTGAGGCATGGTCGGTCAGAGAGGAGCATCGGGTTAAACGCCTCTGTTACGCAACAGGTACAGGGATGGGGTGTCTTGCAATTAGTGCAGGATGAGAGCAAGAAAACATGAGTAGACTCTAGAGTTATCGCCAATGGGCAGAGAATTGCCAAAATAAAGTGCTGCTCTGTGAGATGAACCTTTTTTTTTTTTTTTTTGGAAAGTGGGGATTTCCAACACTTCAGCACCAAACGGCCAGTAAAAGGGAGGAAAAGGAAGCAGGGAGAGCAAAACAGCAGCAACATAGTAGAGAAACTGAGAGAGTTGCAGCTTCCTGCAGCTCTGGAAAGACCCTTTCCAATAAATAAGCTCCATTTTCACGCCTAGCGTCTTCGTCAAGTCCCTCACACTCAGCAGTCTCTTGTATAAACGCAGTTTTTTTTTTTTTTTCCTTCTCAATGTTTTGAGGTGGTTTTGACAGGTACTGCAAAAAGTCACACAAATTCTCCCGCTTTGACGGAGCGCTCTTTCAGTTTTGATGCATTTAACAAATTCGGGAGAAACCAGTTGGTGGCTTGAAATTATAAAGTCTTTGCCCTCAACAGCAGCATGAGCAGAGCGTCCATCCAGTTTCCAAACCTGCCTTTCACACCAACGTCTAGGAGGCAGACATGTTTTGAATTTATTATACATTACGTTTTCTATGTTTTTCTGTCTATTTTGCACAGAAAAACTTGTGGGTGTAAACGAAGCAGATTTTGATTTTGTGAAACAGGAGGTGTGAAGAGTGTCTGTCAGTCTGGATGTGCACCTGGTTCACTCGGCGTGTGTTTAGTGTGAAGATGGATGTAGATAAATTACTGCTTCGGCACGGTGTACGTTACTTTCAGGTGCTCCCTTTTCGTTGTTTCTGTATTTCAAGATCAGCTGACCACCAGAGTAAGATTTCATCATCTACGACTGTCCATAAGGGGTCAAATAATTAGGAAAGATTATGAAGTTGAGAATGTAAAATAACTAAGAAAAAAAAAAAAAAAAACAACACAAAAAACGATGAGTACTAAAAAAAATGACTGACATGGGGTTAAGTGTGCTTAATGGAAGATTAATGTGACTCTTAATCTGGGAATATTACAACTGGCTGACGAGTCAAGAAATATTTTTGATTTTAATATCAAAATACACAAAATGTATAAGTGCAAACCTGTTCAACTATAGCAACCCTCAAGTGGACCAATGGGGAAACTTTCAATACTCTCCAATAAGTATTCAGCATATTTCACAAGCATAAAAGAAACCCCTAATCACTATTGATCATACAGCACACTCAAATACGCTGAGGAGCTACACATGTGCAAGCAGGACAGACAAGCATGTAGGATAATTCGAACTAGAAAATGCCGATAATGTACTGGACTCTCACTAATGTAGGCAAACACGGAACAAGGAGGGATGATCTAAGCGGCTGACGCTGTCGCAGATGGGATTGCGAAGCTCAAAAAAAGTCTACTCAAAGGACAAGTATGTCTATTCTGTTAGTGGAAGACAGATCAATGAACGTCACAATAGTAAGTAAAATGATCAACCTCAGCCACATCCATTTCATCATCAAAGGCAATCAGCTGCAAGAGAGAAAGTATAGGAGGCAGACAGTTAGTAGAGCTTGTTAGTGAGTTGAAGCTCCCGTCACAGATGTGCACATGGAAAGCTTTTTAACAAAAGAAATAAGCATACAGTGACTTCCGCGATTATAGGCACCGGTGGCAAAATGTGTATAAAAAAAATAAATAAATAAAAAATCCTTGATTTTCTTTTTTTTTAAAATTAAGCTGACCCTATTTATTCAATAAATCTGATGATTTTACTGAAAGACTAAACATTCTCCATTAAACGTACTTGTAGGTTGGATTTTTTTCTCTTTTCTCGTGAGTTTGATCTTATGCTTCAACAATAAAACACAAATATTTAAAGGCTTTTCACACATCGTGACCACAGCCACCAATAAGTGCAGAAGGCACTTAAACATGTCGAGTTAGTCGATGATATTAGCTCACCTATGACTAATTAACATAGAAAAAGGCTGAGGAAATAATTGTTCTTGCAGAGTTTTTCCAAACATTTTGGGCACGCGGTAAAAACACAGAAACATGCTGAGTAATTTTGGTCAGGTTTCCAGTGCAAATATATAACTACACTTGAAATAGGACAAAACTAACTTACAAGTAACTTTTCAGCAAGAAATGGGAGCTTGTTTTAAGTCAATAATTCCCTCATATTGAAACAAACATAAATCTCTTGCTGTACAAAATGAGTTTTGTCTTATTTCAAATGTACTAAGATATTTGGATTAGAAAGGAGACAAAAATTACTTTGTAAGATTTTGGGTTTTGCAGCTTGAGAGTTTCTTGAGGGGTGTGAAATAAGTCATAATATATTTTGATAGTAATCTACTAAATTTAACCTTTTCTGTTATGTCAAATTAAAAAGGTTATCCTTCATTAAGCCAAATGGCTAACGTAATCCCAAAACTGGGAGAGCAGATATATGATGCAGAAATCTGTTTCTGCGACAAGAGAAGGTCACATTGCAAAGTCTGGATTTTCAGCATTTCGGCTCATTTGGTGGTGGGACTGTGTTGATCATAGCTGACGAACTGATTGCATCAGTTTTGTCACCTCCTAAATCTACCTGACATAATTACCTTGTAGTTAAACCCGTTTCCCTGCAGTCTGTCCAAAAATATGGAGAAACTGGAGATTTTGTGCAAAATAAAGTGCAAACTGATCAAAATGAGAATATCAAAGTTATGTTATTAAACTTTTAGGGGTTATGCTACATAAATAGAAAACCTAATAAAGTGATTATTGAAAAGTTGCCAGAGTAAATTCAGAACCAGTGACTAATCTCTAAATCCTATTTTTAGGTACTTAGTATGATAACTTAGTATAAAGTTACTGTGTTAGTACAAAGATCTTTAGCAGCAAATGAATGATATATGAACCAAGCATGTTGTTAATAATGTTAATAAGGCTAATTCTTATCCTCTGTGTGTCGTCTTGCTGTCCTGCACAAGTTATTTTTGTAGAATTGAATCCATTTTTAGTGCAAATTTATCCCCTCAATTGCCCAAAAACATATCCAAGCTACAAAGTCAGCATTATATCCAAACTGTAGCAGTTGCAGAGATTTTTAACGTATTCTGTACAAGTTAATAAAATCATTTCTGTGCACTAGTCAAGCTCTTGGCGAAACAAAAATGGAAAGAAGTCATACCTTTTAGCCTAATTTCAAGGTTTTAGTTAGCCGACAGAACAGAAACAACACCTGACCTACCTTCACTCCGTAGCCCCGATCTTTGGTCATCATTTCCCTGAGCGTCTGCAGCACTTTGATGCACAGACGCTCCTCGTTCTCTTCCAGGAGCTGCTTGGTGTGTTTGATCAGCCTGGTTACAGAGCGGACGAAACAATCAGAAACATTTTGATATTGTGTGACCTGGAGTGTCCAGCTGTAAACCAACGACAAGCAAATGAAGCAACATTCAATGGAAACAAAATACGAGGCCAAATCAATGGTTGAAAAAAAATTACTTCAAAAAGGACATCTGTGTATGGGTGATGTCGACAACAGCAAGGGGAGAACATGAAAGAATAGTTTCATACCGCTGAGCAAATCACAAATAAAAATAATGATGTTTTTAAAGGCTAAAAGCACACGTATCAAACTCGACACATGAGGTTCGATATTGTTTGATTACAGTTGTCTATTCCTATTTTAAAAGTATTTTAATGTTTAAATGTCCTTTGAGAACATTCGGGATCTTGATGTGGTCCAAACTAAAGTTGAGTTTGTCAATTAAATTCAGAATATAACCATACAGGGGTTTGCTTCAACGTCTGGCTTTACTTTGAATGTCTTTTTTTTATTTATAGACTTCATTCTTAATTAACATACTAAAGTGGCTTCTATAGTAAACCATGCACTTTCATAACACCACTAACACCAAGTGTCTTCCGCTCCAGTTGTTGAAAACTGGGCCAAACATTAAACACCGGACAGGCTGAGCCACAACAGTACCATTTATGCTAATCAGCGTTTCCAGTTCCTGGAATATCCTCCGTTTGGTCCAAAATGTCATGCTGTGCGCCGACTGGTACTGCTGAAAGAAAACCCATTTTTTTCCTTCCTGTGAAGTTCCGACTCTAATTCTAAATCTTTCTAATCGCATGCGAAGCTCTTAATGGCCGAGCTTAGACTTGCATGAAACTGTTTATTGTTCTCCGTATAAGAGAACACGCCAGCAATCCCGCCCAACTATTTCATCCTGGAGTTTAAAGCAGCAGAATCAGAGGAGCAGCTTTTGGTTTCAGGATCCTCACCCACCTAAACTGGCAACTTGTTTTGGTTTGATGCCAAATGCATCCTCGAAAGATGGTGCATTTATTTCAACAAACTTCCTGTTGCAGATTTTTTATTTTAAAAAAAATGAAAAATGACGTTTTTTCAAATATTTGTAATATTTGTGGCTCTAATGCAGTTTTATTTAGCAGCAGAGGACAAAAAAGCCTTTTGGATTAGATGGGTTAATGAACATATTAATTTGCTAGCATCCTGAGATAAAATGTTTGGAAATCAAATTGAATAAACACAATTTGCATAGTTGGATTTCTTAACACTCCATTAAAAGAAAGATCAGGAACTTTCTGAGTTGGCCACTTAGCAAAAAGGAAGGAAAAACTACAATCATGCTGTTATTGTGGGATGTTGTGCAACAAGCTGATGCAGTTGGACAAATGACAAAAATACAAATATTACATAATCTAAACTAAATTACACTTCAGTTTATGGTTATATGACTCAGTCTTAGCAAGCTCCATTGTTTACCCATAAAAACCATCTCATAGAGTTGTGCAATAAAATCAGAACTACTGCAGATAAAACCGTTCAATGCAGCAAAACGAAACATTCAAAACTTCTATCAGAACTCAAGGCTCACTTTGATATGAATCCTCCGCTTTCGCATTTCTTGCGAGCCTCCGTGTTCTCGGGGAAGAGCAGCTCGGGGCGATGGAGGACGTCCACCAGGACGGAGAGCTCGGCTTGGACCAGCGGCCTCAGGCGATCCTCCAGAGCGGAAACGATGTCCTGCAGAGCATGGAGGAGAGTTACCAAAAAGGAACCTACAGTGAATTACACAGGAACGTCTAGAGATTTGGAGTCACGTCAGCTTTTTTTTTTTTTAAGCTAAATTCTAATTGTGAAGGTTTTGCATTCAAGAAAAACTGCTTACATGTAATGTATGGAAAGTTACTAGATCTGGCTTTTGACACTATATGTAGAGTTAATATGCACTCCTTGTGTTTCCACAGTTCTCTGTGATGTCAGCACGCCCAGGGCGGCCATCTTGCATATCAAGGCTGTTTTACAGCTCCTATTTATTTGGACTTGAAATTCAGGTCATTTGTGTGATGGAACATGAGGGCCGGGCTTTTTTTATATTATGTGAGTAAAGTTATAATATTAGAAGAATGAAGTAATTTTATGATTACTTCAACACAAAAAACTAAATTTAATTCAGGAGTGTTGAGCATGTTGTGATGTAATACTTTGGTATCAGATTTACAGACAATACTTCATAGAAATAATTAATCTTTTAACACATCAGTGCCAAATTACTAAGTGTTATCAGCAGCTAGACTTTGAAACGACGGCTTGCTGGGAAGAAAGAAGAAAGACCTACAATTCTGAGGCAACTTTCTTCCTCATTAAAAACGACTGTTTTTTTTTTTTACGTTATTTTTTTTCAGGTATTGTTGCATCTATTCTTTTAGTGCGACTACTTCCTCGTAAAAGAACAAAAGATCTCGTAGCCTGGCGCTAATCTAATACATCCCGTCTGTTACAAGTAACAGACGGGATGATTGAAATAAAAAAACTTTTGAAAAAAAAAAAAAAAAAAATGAAATTTGGATTGGTAAAAAATCTAAAACATTACATACCGGTACTTAACTATGGCCTTTTTTATTCACTACAGATTATGTGCAGTTAAATAAAATAATGTAATCTATCCTATTTATTTTTTTAAATCTATAAATTGATGAAATATGCATAAATTGCAAAAAAAAAAATACAAATACAATTTTGTCGTCCTTTTGAACCAAATGCTTCAAAGAATTAAACAAAAATACATTTTATATCTATACAAATGACTTTGGTAACAACTAAACTGCAAGTCAACATTTGTATGGACATGGAGTCGACAAAAGCAAAAACGTTGATGTTTTACCACTAACTGCAGGTTTGGGTCATTATTCAACGAGCCGTCTCATTAGGATGTAAGAAAACCAAAAAAAACTAAATGTGCAGCTGGGAAATGACAGAAGGGAGAAGCATTAAGTGAAGACAATTAAAACCAGAGGAAATGTACTGTCTGGGAGGATGTCGGTGACTAACCAGAGTCTGCTTTGAGCATCATCACAGAACAGCACAGAGCTCCCGTCACGATAGGGCCTGTTTGGTTTATCAGGAAAAGAATGACTGCCTCAGCCAAACACAGTTTCCTGTGCGTGTCCCGGATAACAGCTGATCTCAACCAGGGAGGTCACTGACTGAGTTCTGTTTGTTTTGTTTTGTTTTTTTCTTTGTACTCTTCCAGTGAATTTTTGAGTCATGCTTTGCAAGTAATTGGGTGTAACAACTTTTCCCATCATTGAAAGTCCTATTTATATGGCTGACTTGTGAGGCAACTTCTACAGAACCGTCTAGGAGACGAGGGTTACAACACGCATGACGCCACTCCTGGGAAGTACCAACAGTCAACGATCTCGCTGAGGTCTTAATCATTTACAGGTGGCCCAGTCGGACTACGCAACAGGAACCACGGCTGTCGGCTGAGATTTTTGGGCTTTTTCCTACAATGTTTGAGCTCCAGGCTCAAGCAGAGGCGGAAACGTGTTGCTTTTTTCCCACATTATGGACCAGATTAGGCTAAATGACAAAGATAAAATAGTCAAGAAAAATATGACTCTGGTTCTCAAAAGTATTAACATGATGAGGCCATATTTTGAGAATTAAAATGTTGAGACCATCATAAATTATATCCAAACGTTTCTCCACTTTTACATCTGTAAAAAAGAAGAACTTTAAAAAGTACATTAAGGTGATGGAAAACATCTCAAAAACAGGTTTTTATTTAATTTTTGTTTTCAATCTTCTTTAAAAGCATCATCCCACATTTTGACTAAGTATTAAATCATAACTTCACCTTCCAAACCTTCTCCAATGTTTTTAAAATTATTATGTTGAACTCTTTCAGATCTCTTCAGGTACATTTTCTGTTTTCAAAATTTAACTCTGGCAAAGAGCCTTTTGATAATTTTGCTTCAGTTGTTACTTTTTTAAGCACTTTGACAAATAACAACAATAAAAGCAATAATAATAACAACATCCCAACTCCATTTGGAGGAATTTAAGCGGATGGCATAATGCAGCCACCACTGTGTTTTATTGTGGCTCTTTAACAGATGTTTCTGTGATCAGTTTCCCTTCTGAAATTGTGGCTCAAAGGTAACAAATACATTTTCTCTCAAGTATTAGGGAGATTTTAACCAGGCCTGGATGTTTTCTGTGAAAGAAAAAGCTTCTGTTTTGCAACCCCACTCCGCTCCACACAGTTAATCCCAAAAATTATGAATACCTTAGATTTTCATCTAGCCAAGAAGTGTGTTTCTGAGAGAAAACAAAGTTAAACTACAAAAACAAATAATTATCTAGAAGAATTAACTTACAAGTAACCTTTCAGAAAAATACAGCAATTCTTGCAAATCAATAAATCCATAATATTCATGGAAAAGTTCTAGTTCCACTTATGACTAGTATCTTTTCATTGATATTAAGAAATTATTGACTTAAAACAAGCTACTATATCCTGCTGAAAAGATACTTGTGAGTTAGTTTTGTCTTATTTCTAGTGCAGTTAGATATCTGAACTAGAAAAAAATACTTAGTAAAATGTGTTTTTCGAGTGCAAGCTGATTGTTCAAACTGTTGTCTCCATGTAGAGCAAAGGAAAGGTGTTGCAGCAAAAAGCAGCGGAGGTAACTGTAGAACAAAGCTGAACCTGCACAATGGAGCAACGAGCTTTTCAAAATGGTCTTCCTGCAGGACAGGACAAGAGGAATCATGAGTCAAAAGAAACAAGACGATAATTTAACTTAAAAGGTCACTGAGACCTCAAGTACACGGCGATATGGATATTATTTCAGTCACAAAAAGTTGCTTCTCAGAAGGAGAAGTGTCATATTAAGGGGTGATTAAAGTTTGGAAAGGATTTATCTTTTATTTTTAGGCATCAGAAATATTGAATTTTAACATGTATGGCAATGATTTGGAGAACCACTGACTGATCAGAACAAGAATCACTGGGTTTTAGTTTCGTTTTGATTTCACCACTGCCATTAGGCATGTGCATATTTAACTAATTAATTAATGGCTTGATCTTTGGGTTTGTTTTATAAAAAGGTCTTATTGGCTCTAGTGGCTTTTATCTGAGAGTTTGGATGGGAAATGAGGTCATGAGAGAGGGGGAAGACATGCCACAAAGGTCATCAGGCGGGGAATTGAACCTGTGACATCAGCGTCGAGGACTAAGCCCTCCTTGTTCCACCACATCACCCCGATGGCTTGAAAATAAAACAAATTTAAATAAAAAAAAAAAATTTGACTAAAAAAAAGGAAAAATGATGTTTTCAAGTCGCTTTTATTTTTATCTTTTTGTTGTTGTTGTTTCCTTTGTTTCATTTTTTCCGTCTGAGCTGTGAGGCAACATTTCAGGTTCAAAATGCAAACTATGCTACCAACCTGCAGCTTTTCAATGATGTTTCTGTAATCTTTAGAGGAACACAGGCTGGACTCTCGCCTGGACGTGTTCTTCGCCGACTGCTTCCAGTTGAGGAGCGTCTTCTGTACGACGTTATTGGGCTTGACGAACAAGTTGTTCACCTGACTGTCGAGGTCCACCGGGATGGCGATCGCTCTGCTCTTGGCTGGGAAAGGCAGATGGGCGCGGCGACTTTAACGAGACTCGCACGGAGAGCGGCGGTGAGCGTCCAGTTTAGCTACTCACCCACGTCCGAAAGCACCTTGATGCACCCTTCCACCGAGTGCTTCTGGGCAGGGTTCAGCCAGTTGCAGTGGTAGACCCTGAACACTCCCTGCAGCAGTTGTACAAACACTGGCTGACGAGTCTGTAAGGCAAAGATGAAATCGAATCATATAAGAAATGATCGCAAGGGAAGAATAAAATTAGCAAGTACTACAAGTGTTCGTACCGCTGGAACTTTACAACACTACCTCAAGACGTCACTGGGTTTTACTGACATTTCACACAATGGCTCAACACAAGGTGATAAATAGTTGTGAAGTGGAAGGAAAACAACAGTTTTAAATGTATATAGTCTAAAAAGTGTGGTATGCATCTGCCAACCCCCTTTATGCTGAACACCCTGAAAAAAATTCAGTGTATTCAGAAGTGACCTGTTTAGAGTTCAGCTAATTTGGATCTTTGGATCTTCCACAATAACTCTTATTTAACTGTGGCTGAAAAAAATTAGAAGAAGCAGCTAATTTCTTAAATACAGAAATAATAAATGCAGGTTTTTAACAGTTTTTCTTTTCCACCCTTACAATATTTGAAGTTTATCTTTATTTAAGATCCAAAAATATAGATAAAATTTGGGTTCTTTAAAAATGACAGAAATGTAGATAAATATCGACTTTAGAACATTTACCTTTATTCAAAAAGTCATGTGGCATTTGTGGCCTTTTTTAAGTTTGCTTAAAAAAGGTTATAAATGTTGCAGACCTCTGGTCTATGAAACTGTGTGTTAAATTGGTCCAGTCAAAGCCCAGGTCTAAATCCAAACCTGTTGCAAGACTTGAAATTTGTTGTTCACATGTGCTCTTGTATCCAGGGCGATTGAGGTCGACAGGAAATGTCGCAAAAAGTTTCATCTTCAGATTTGAAGACAAATTTTATTGAAAGTTGGTTCTAAAATAGTAAAACTCCACCGCACTTTTCAGATTATTTGTAAAAAAGGCTTCGTATAGACCGTGTATTTCCTTCCACTTCACAGTTATGGTCCACTTTATGTTGCTGTAAAACCACAATAAAATGTGGTTGTAAACCAATATGAAAAGGTTTTGGTTTTTGCTAAAGATGCACCGATCCACGTTTTTCCCCTTCTGATACCGATATCTGAGGTTTAGTATTGGCCAAAACCAATCCGATATAGAAAAGCAGCGCTGAATTGACTGAAAACATTTGTTTCTTTTTTTTTTTAAATGCAGATATTAATGTACTTGATTGAAATTTTATTTGGTAACTTTGCACTTTTATGTCACACCTGAGCACAGCAACAGCTTCACAAGCTGGTCAAACATGGAAAAAAACAACAGCTTTAATTTTTTCAGGAGGACAGCAGCCAATGTGAAATAAAGACACTACTTAATCTATTGTTTTTGTCAAAGAAAATGCAATTAGGATTTTTAAATGGACTGTGAAATTCCATTTAAGAAAGCATGACATCACTCAGAGCACAAAGCATAGAATTAGACTGAATAGATTGGTTTTGATGACAACGTGCCTAATCCACAATTGTTTAAAATATTAGGACTGATACAGATATTAATATTGGATTGGTGCATCGCTTATTGTTCTTTAATCCACAACCTGAGGTTCTGTTTGGATGAACTCAAAACATTTCAGGTCCATCAGGCCAGCTGTTGATAACCAAACACTTACCTAACACAACATGTGCAACATACGCCTACCGACAGCACAAAGGGTATCTATCTGCCAGCTGCCCAACAGTGCAATAAATACCTCCGTTATCTTTCCAAGAATGGCTGCCTGTCACAGGAGAAAAAGGTTTCTGCTGTGTCATTGTGTATCACTAAACCTCTGCTCTGAGTTTCATAAGGGAACACATCCAGACTCATAGATTAAGCATCAGGATATTTAGAGGGAACCAAAGCATTTCATACACCCACAGTTTCAGGGGATTTTTAAGTCTTTGATTCCCAGGAAAACTCATGAAAACTCCAAACATGGACTACTATGAGGTCACCACACGGCAACATTTCAAATACAATAGACGCCACATCCCACAACAACCTCGTGTTACACATTCAGATCTGGGAAGACGTCTGAATGTCTTCCCAGATCTGAGCGGCAACAGAATCTCAGGGAGAAAAAGTTTCAACTTTTCACTGACTAAGCAGTGAAAAGTTGAAACTACAGCTAATGATTCTCAGCATTCAGAGCCAGTGACTCAGCAACACACCCAAAAGGTTGGGAGTGGAGGAAGGGCTTGGCGACGATGGTGGGACGTTATCACTACTTACATACATATGGCGAGCCATCTGTGTAAAGGGAAAAAAGTCAGCTTGAATGATATAAAGCACACGTGATGTGGGTCAATTTTAAAGCTGCAGTTTGTAACTTTTATTTTAAAAAAATATCTTTTTACATATTTGTTGAAACTGTCACTATATTGTTTGAGACAAACAAAAAATATGGAAAAAATACGCCTCCACCCAGCGCTAACAAGAAACAACCAATCACAACGAGGAGGGTCTTAGCCCTGTCAATCACTCTCCATGTAGCGCTGCTCATTCCCCTTTGTGAACTCCCCATCCTGTCCGCTACGGTACCAATCTGAGCCTGTCGTGAATGCTAAGGCTTGTTAGCATAGCCACCGGATAAACGGTTTCCTGTAACAATAAATTGTTTCTCTGCCATTAACAAGTACATAATATTGATTGACAGCACTAAGACCCTCCCCCTAGCTCTGATTGGTTGTACTTCTTCAGGCGGCAATAGTAGGAGGATCTTTTTACATTTTATCTGTTTCATAAAATACTGTCACAACCTGTTTAAACAAACATGTAAAACACTGTGTAAAAGCTGCTCACCGCAGCTTTAAGGAGATTTTTGTTGACTGCATGCAGCAACCTAAGAAACACACCTGCAAGTCTGCCCGTGTTTTGTAAATCGAAAATCGGTCGCGTCAGCTTTCATTACCTGCAGGCTGGTGCTCTGGTCAGAGAAAGGAGAGCTGAAGAAACATGTGACTATGCTCATGACGGTCTCGGTTACGTAACGCTCCAGGATCGTATCCGCATGCTTCCTGTCGCTGGTGTTGTTGCACACCTAAGAAAGCACAGAGGAGAGAGATCAGGCAAGGCAACGGGACCAAACTTCCTGGATGCAGGAGGCGGTTAACAAACGTGCACCGACGGCGTCGTGGACCTAAAAAACAAAAAATCTCCCGGAAGTTTATTGTCATTGTTTTGACAATCTCAAATAGTTTTTGGCTTACCCTGCAAATGTCCACCAAGAAGTTCTCAAACAGCTTCCACATGTGGTTGGACGTATAAATTTCTTTCATCTCCACCTCGGTGTCCACATAGCAGTGGTTTAAGAAGTTGATGTAGGCAATCTTCACCTTTCGGGATAAATCAAACATTTTTATAAATTAAGAAAAAGAGATGTCTAGAAAGCAAGTGATTGTTGAGAGCAATACCATACAGACATATAATTATTTTTCATCAAACTTTAGATATGACTCATCCCTAAAAGCACATGACTTTGTGGTCTAATTATTAAATGGTTAATGTAAAAAAAAAAAAAAAAAATGCATGTTTAGAGTGGAATAAAAGGCGCCTACAGCTCTTTATTTACACAAATAAAATACATTTTTTGGGGGCACGTTACTGTGTAAGAAAGGAACTTTAGGGGAATTCGATAAACTTGATCTTTTTATGTGACTGAATTGGCGGGCGCAGTCATCAGAACATGTGGTTATAGTGTACGTCAAGTGTGGTTGTAAAAAGAAGAAAAAAAACATTAGTCGTCGCTAACAGGAAAGAAAACCAGTCACTGCGGCCCTGCGAAGGAGCAAAAGGCTTCAGAAAGTTGTTTCAGTTGCCTCTGTTGTGGTTTTCTTTCACTGCAGTGAGAATTAGCCTTTTTAATTCTCAAGAAGATGAAAACGAAGCTCAGTTTCATCGTTCAAAATGTTCTGAATGTCAACTGAATCATGTTTCTCCACCTTCCAATGCACTTCAACACTTTTGAAACAATTATCATAAACTGTAGTTTAAAAAAACCCAATGGAACTAATAACTGCAAAAACATCTCTACAAAAAGCAAGCGACTCCAGACACAACCCATCTGTCACATGTTAGAGGGCCAGACATTGAAATCTGACCCTCTTTGGCAGCATTTGAGCCTTGAACCTTCTCATATTATAGCTGGAAAGATGAACAGCAAAGGTCATAGGTGAAGAAACAAACAGCCATTATGCATAAGAAAAAAGAAACTAGAAAACTGCATTTCATCCAGGATAAAGTGTAAATTTAGCACAGAGGAGCTCCTATGACTGGTATTCCTTCAGGATCTGCCCGGCGATGACCGGCCTCTGGATCTCGCTGTTGCCCTCCAGAGTTCTGGCAATCTGGCAACTTTCAGGTTGACCCGCCAGCGGTGGGATTCAAGAATCTGTTCTTTTTCCATTCCATAAAAACACCATGTGTAATCAGTCACAACAACTCTTCAGAGCCGAAAGAAGGAAACTCAGCGAGTTGTTCTCACTTTTACTAAGGTATTCAAGATTAAGTAAGAGAACCTGCCAAAGCAGTTGTTAAAGGAAACTGCATTTTCTACGATAAGTCTGAGCATCATTCAGGTTATTACTAAAGCAGAGAGAACCTTCCAGTGATTCCATTCGAAAATATCCAGAAAACTTTCACAAAAAGAAATTCATGACTTTTCTTTTTTTTTTTTTTTGCCATTTTTGGAACATTTGACCAAAAAAACAGCAGAAATTGCACTTCCTTTTCACACCAAACAGTAAGCCACTCTACCACCCACACACACTCACAGACAGCCTCGTCATACCTCACTGCCACATACACAACAGGTACTAATGTCACAATGAACAGTGAGCCTCTACCCTGAAAATGAATCATGAATGCTCTCCATACAGCTAAGAACCAAACCAGACGTTCCAAACTAAACTAAGTAAATAATTCATGTTGTCTGTTTTGGGTCGTTTTATCAGCGGATCATATCCGGCTGACACCACTGAAAACTTCAGCTCATAGCAGGAAGATTGAACCAGTTGTTTTCTTTTGTTCAGCTTTTAATCTCAATCTGCTGAGTAACGTTCTGGGATTTGGAGATGCGGGCCAGCTTCTATTAATCTCAGACTGAAAGGTAAAGGAAACTCACAGAGACCGTAAACTGCAATTATCGATTTCAGACGTTCGACAAACTCAACCACTTTCACATTTTATGTGACCCCTCCTCTCACAATAAATTGGTGATAACGGCTCACAAGAAATATCTTCAACGCTCAAATCTTTATCAGTAGGTCAAACTTTTACAACATCTGGAAACCACAATTAGACGATGCATTCCTAATCGGAATACAGCTAGATTAGCTCTTTAAAGGAAATAATTCATCTTTTCATCTTTTCCCCTCACACCTCTGGGATGCAGTCTTCGTGGGTGACGACCCGCACTATGTCGTCCAAGGGCAACAAGGAGTTGCACTTTATCTCGGTGTAGACGTTCTTTCCCTCGGTGCAGACGGCCAGCAGCTCCACCAGGTGGATGTGATACATCAGAGCGCTGTTCTCGTCCAACCGGTCCCGCTCCGACCGCATCATCTGGACGAGGGTCTGAAAGGACGCGCGGTCGTTGTAGAAGACCAGGACGTCTTCACCAGAGTTCACCAGCTGCGTAGAAGAACGGTGCGATGGTTGAGATTCCACATCAGATCTCTACCTGGATAGCATCGCTTTTGTTCTTGACAACATCTTTATCGGATCAGTGCATCACCGTTTATAGTTCTTGCTCATTTTTCTTGTATGTTTCAGAGCCAAAGACAAGTTTCCACTCCAGTAGACCGTAGAAATTAAGTCAATTCAACATATGAAGATTTAAATAAAAAAAAAAAAAAAAAATCTAAACTGATTCGATTTCTACAGACTTACCTCTGCCATTACAATGTCCTGACACTTCTTTATGAACTTGTTGTCAGCTTTAACAATCGTCTGAAGAAATTTAAGGTACTGGACATGTCGCCCATGTGTCTCGGTGCAGTGGACGAAGTGCTGAACGACGCGCTCGTTGATTTCATTGCACAGCTGCGAATTGTTCATGAAGATGTGCTGCATGGTGACAGCCTCAAGGATCTATGAGAATGAAAAGAAGGGTGGGGAAAGAAGGAAAAGAAATCAGCTTTCCCAGAATGTCTTATGTGCAAAATTAAACTCTCAGCCGACACTCACTCCTGGGTTGAGGAATAAGTTGATGTGCTTATGGAGAAGAGTCTGGTTTTGCTGGTTCCCAGCGCAGAAATTCTGCAGAAATTCATGAGCCAATTTCATGATGTCCTGCATGCGGACATCTTCACCCTGGAGGCAAAACGAAAAACGTAATTATTGGTTACTAAAAACGAAAAGGAGGTGGATGCAGATTGAGTAAAAATTATGCAAATCTTCCAAGATCCTGCTATGAGTATGTACTCAATTCACTAGAGAGTTAGGCTTTTGAACCTTCTCGTAGGGGATTTGTAGCAGCTCCAGCACCACGCTGTGAGCTCCCATGTTCCTCAGCAGCCTCTGTTGCTGTTTCTTGCTCTTCTTCCCTGAGATGCCCTCCTGGACACACAGTTTACTGAGCCGTACAAGGATCTAAGCAAGTTGGAAACAAAGTGGGACTTGGATTAGAATAAAATCCCTTTTAAACTTGCTGATCAAAATACAACAACAAGTGCACCTCCTTCACAACTCTGTAGTTGTAGTTGCTGGTGCTTTCTGACTTCTTCTTGTCTGAACCAGGAGAATCTCCCTGCATGAAGACAAAACACAATTACTTTGTCATATTTTTGGATCCTATTAAGTCTTATAGTTGATTAATGAGGCCAGCCTAGGAAATATTAAGGCAACCTTCTTTTTGTTGTCAGACTCTGAAGGGCCGTCTCCGTCCATCCCGTCCTCTCCTTGCCTCTTGTAAACCCACAGCTCAGATTTCTCCACAATAGACCGCAGCTGGTCCAGATCGGACTTGATCTGCTTGTAGTTCTCCACATCCTGACTGGTGACAAGCAGCTGAACCTATAAATAATGTCAGCACTGTAACATTTATTTTGGACAAAATAACATATGCATTAAAATGAAGAATATTTGGTTGTTAGCGTCTTGCTGAATGGGTGTTCAGTTGATGTAGATTCAGGCTTCTGTTCCTGCATGATTGCTGCCAGTAATAATGATACATGTGTAGTATCATGACTTAAAAACCCACTCAGTTAAAGATAAGGACTGTCAGAAGATTTGTGGTTGAAAACATTTCTGTGTTTGAGGCGGAGTTGAACTTTGTGCTCAGTTTCAGCTGGCTTAGCAACAGTGCTAATGCTAAAAGATTGCTGGCAAGGTGTTTCACAACATTGAGGCAGTTGCTGCTAGTTAACATTTAGTGCCTCGTTGGGCTAAATGTTTACAGGCTTTATTCACAAATGAGCTCTTATTTATCTCTTTAACATGAACCACTAACCAGATGTTGAAATTTATACTAATAATTTTTGTTTGATTAGTAATCATATTTTAAAAATTGGTGAGATTTGGATCCACTAAGGCATCTATAATAAATTTAGCAAATATTGGGCACCAATTTGTATATTTCTGTGTAATTTTACTCAGAAATACACATTGAAATCTAGTCAAATTAATTGTATGTGGATCATTGCCAATTTTATCCTGTTTTATCAGCAAAAACTAAACTTCTAAGGATATGTTAAACATATTAACTCAACCGAAAACCCTGGAAATGTATTGTGAGAAGCAAAAAAATAAAATCTGGTATGGTTTACTTGTTTGAAGGCCAGAAGGACCTCCTGCCTCTGGCTGAAGTGTCTGAAGAGCAGTTGAAGCGCTCCAGACACAAGCGGCGGGTAGTCGTGCATCGTCAAATGCAACAGGACCCTCAGAAATGTCCGACCACCGTGATCGTCCAGATCTAAAGGAGTGTTTTCCTCGCTTTGGGAAAAACAAAAATAGATAACATTCCCTAAGCTATGGGAGAACTTTTTTATTTTTTATTTGTAACATTCCATTTGAGATTTCACCAAAAAAAAAGTCTTGAAATACAGAGAATCTGAATCACCTTCCACCAAAGATCCCTTCTGCTTGTTCCTCAATGTTCTCAAAGTCAAGATTTCCTGCAGTTCAGAGATAAGACACTTTTACCAACTCTACGAATCCAAGTACCAAATAAAAAAAAAAAAAATCTGCTTTGTCACATAATGTGGTTCCATACCAGGCGTCGGAGTTGTAATGTTGTTGCCTCCGTTTGCACCGACAGCGTTGTCTCCTTGAGGATTGCTCTCATCAAACTCACGTTTGAAAATGCAGAGCAGGCATGAAATCCTGTAGTCTAGCCTGACGTCTAGAATGAACTACAGGGCAAAAAAAAAAAAAAAAAAAAGTTACAGCATCAACTAATATTTGTTCCTGAGCAATTAGACATTTCACCGACACGTACGATTAGGATCTCGATAATCTTGAGCTTTGTGTCCATGACCATGATGTCTTCTCTCTCGGGTTCGGTCTGCGTTTTCACCACGTCTCCTTCAGGCTGATGGGTCGGTGTGGTGGGCAGTAAGCCCCCTCCTCGCAGCACTACCTGCGTCATCAACTCCCCCACTCCATGAATAGACTTCATTACGTTACTGCCACCTGAAGAACACGGAGCAACATCCAAACTAAATCAAATAATGACAGTCTGAGTCAAACTGGCTTTGCGTTTCTTTTGTCTTGCCACAAGGAATATCTCAGGTTGTAAAACGGGTCAAGTTGGGCTCCAGAAACAAACCGCTTACCTTTGCTTTCATCCCCTTTCTCAATCTTGTTGATGGGGAAAACGGTGCTGACGTGTACACAGTCTAAAATGTTGAGTAAGATCTTTGTCAAGCGTAGCAAGTCGCTGAAGTTGTAGAAGCCAAAGTATATGAGGTTTCTGGCCAGGTTTACTACCTGCAAATAAAAGAGTTTGAACATATTCATTCAGCCCTCATCTGCTCACAAACCTCAACAGAAAACAATTACCTCAAAGGTGAGCTTGTTTTTCTCCTTGTCAGAGAAGGGAATGTTTTGCGACACCACCTCTCGCAGGTAGGTCTCAACGAAATCCATGGTGAGGCTGAAACGCTCTTTGATCTCATCTCTAGTGGTCCCGTCGTTATCATAGCTGTTTAACACGGCGAGAACGCGTCAGAGACGTCGTCGGATGGCGGACGCACGTCAATTAAAAGCACACAGAAGTGACACTCACTCGTCAATGGCGATTTTAGACGGAATCTCGGACCACAGACGAGCAAATTTGACCGGCGTGACCTGCTCCTGAGGGTCCCGGTCCACGTGCATGTGCAACATCAGGCGGCAGAAAGAGGCCCGCAGGTCAAAGGGCAGGTCTTCATCGGACATGCAGCGCAGGATCAAATCGACGTCAAGCTGACCAGCGATCTTGTTGATGGCCAAATACTGGCGGTCCAAACACATCCGAGCAAAGAGGTTCAGTTGGCACCTGGATGGAGAGAGATGGGAGCGTTAGAGGGATCAGACCTGGGAGAGGAATACTTTTCCACTAAATGATTTGATACTTTATGGGCACAAAATCTCTATCAATAGTTGTCCAGTTAACAGAGTCTACCACTTTAGTTCTGGACTGACGTAGCTTTCTTCAAAATTACCAAAGGCCTTTTTGCTGATTAAAGTTCTGCTGGAAGTTTAGGTGGATGGTCATGTCCTGGTAATTAATGAAACTGCGTCAAATTCTCCTAATTTTCAAACAACGGACTGAGTTCAAGAGATATTCCACGTTTGGGATACTGTTGATCTTCTAATGTTCCAACTTCTAGGAGCTTTTAGAGATCACACCGAATTTACATTGCACAAAGTTTGACTCAATTTACTGAAGAGGCAAAGTCACACCACTCCATTCATATGTTTCATTCTACTTCCAAATGACGGATGTCACCTAAAATCCCCAATAACTAAATTGTAACATGGCAAAATGTGGAAATTTACATGAAGTGTCATCGCTTTCTGAAGGCACTTCCAATGTTTTAATAGTCTTTTCATGCAAGACATCTCACCTGTAGTAGCTGACCACTTCCTGGTCCTCTTTCTGACCCTCCTTTGCATCCTGGGCCAACTCCCGAACGCTCTTACTGCGGACCTCCTTGCAGTTGTCTTTCCAGTACAACCAGACCTCCTCCACCTCTTCTGCCTCTACAGGATCCTCCCCATTTGTCGTCAACTCAATCTCAAACCTGGACAGCACTAATCTGGTGGCAAGTAGAAAGACAATCGTATTCTTTCAGTGCTCATGTTTGCTCCTCCGATTCTCTCTCTCTCTTAAAACGAGTGTCTTACTTGGTCTCAATGAGGATGTCAGCGTTGCTGCTGTCCAGCACTGCGTTGCAGATGAGCTCCTGAGTAACTGGGATGGATTTGTGCATGGATACACAGAGATCTGACAGGTAGTCCAGAAATCTGTGAACAGATTATTTTGTAAGTATTGGAGAAGGCAAGGCTGCAAAACATGGATTTAATTTATGTATCTTAATTTTAGGGTATACATCTAAGTTCATGCATCATATATAAATTTAAATTTTGTTAAAGGGGCAGTATTATGTGTTTCCCAGATACATAGGATGATTGATGTTACCTTTATTTACTACAAAAATGCTACATATATTAAATATGACTTGACTTTGTAATTTAACGCCTTGAAATTGGGCCTCTGTCTCTTTAAGAAACTCCTGCTCTTTCTGAAACTCCGTCTTCAGGAAGTCATCACAACATGGCTCCTCTATTAACCGTTTCACAACATTTTTATCAACGTTGCTTTGACAAGTAACTCCCATAATGAGTTCAGCAGATGCTCAACTACACCAGGTGTTTGCTAATTGCTGCTGGCTAGTCTGAAGGAGCTGAGTGGGAGAATGGGGAGTGAGGGCTTGGACACTGCAGGTCTGAAAAGAAGTTACATCTCTAAAGTGGGGCTTGGTCCACCCAGCTGAATGGTTGCCATGGGAGATTAGAGGATTTCTCAAAAATGCAAGGAAAAAAAAATAAAAATCAAGGTAAGACTCCAGGTATATTTCATAATATGATGTAAAGCTCAAGAAAAATAAATTTTACACAATACTTCCCCTTTAACAAAACCTGGAAGAATCAAAATAACTGGACAGGTTTTCCTCGGTTAATATATTTATAGCCAATAACATTCTTTTAGAGACTTTACAAATAAATCCTGGTCATTAACAGCTTTTATCTCACTCTGTTCATCTGAAAACATCACCTCGGTTCCCGATTTTTCCTCACTAGAGTGACAAAGGTGTCGATCTCAGCAGCGGTGATGTGCTTTTCCAGCAGCTTCCGGTTGTTATGGAGCAGAGCTGTGATGGTGTCTTCTGCCAGAACGTCGTAGCCAATCTGCTTCTGCATGAAGCGGAACTGTTTGGCTATATATTCCTGTGAACAGAATAAAAACGGTGTTGCTTATGACAAAAAAATAATAATAATCAAGATTCTGAGTTTTTATTGCAGCAGTTTGCAGCTTACTTGGTTCTTCCTGTAATCCTGTTGGGAATGGCGGAGAACTCTGTAACAGAGCCGGCAAATGTGCCTGAACGGAGCGTGCCGCTGATCTCCCAGCTCCTCCAGTCGCAGCATGGGACCATCGCCGCTGTCTGTGAAAGGAGCTTGGAGAAGCTTAAAAATCTGTAAAGAAAACCATTAAATTATCGTTTTCAAACGTTTGGTTAAGCGGCAATCCTATGCCAGTTAATATGAAGTCTACAGAGTTAACGGCCCACCTGTTTAAGGATGTTCTGCTCTCTCATCAGTTTTTGTCTCTCCCTATTGGGTTTATTGACCATGATCTCCAGCACGTCCTGCCCACTGTTGGGGATGTCCACCACAAAGAAAACCAAATCTTCTAGCAGCTTTGTCACAAACCTGGAAAGTGAAGATGAAAGTATTTCACCCAAGCAGATTTTTGCTAAATCAAACTCCCATGTGTTTAAATAACACAGTACCAGACATAGTGCGGCAGACTGAGAAGCATACCTCCTTTCATTTTGCGTAATGGTTCCTTTTTCCAGCTTGCCGGCTATAGAAGCTAACACCTTACTAGCATCGTTGGCAAAGTCTAAATCTCGCACTTCCAATGGTGGCACTGGGACTATGGCGAACGCTTCCTTGTCTTCTTTCACGGCCGATGTTCCAATCTGGAAAACGTAGCAAAACGTCCACCTGTCAAAGCAGACTGAACAACGCTACACTTGGTCAACTGATGGCGGCAGGCAAAGCCCTCACCCGCAGCATGACGGGTTTCTCCTCCTCCTTGTCAATTGGGAGGTTGGTACTATGAACCCACGTGTTGGTGCACAAATGTCGAAGCCTGACATAGGAATTCCTGAAAGTCAAGAGAGATGGTTATAAGAAAAGAAAAGAAAAAAAAAACAACAACAAAAGGACAAAGTCAACAAAAAAAGAAATAATTACAAAGCAGAAGTAATAGATGTGTTTCAAAACTTTTGGCAAAAAGCTGGTTTTCAATCTCCAACACATTTCGCCGTTCCAGGACACCACAAGAAACACAAAATATTAACAAGTACACTTGAAATAAGACAAAACTAACTTAAAAGTAGCTTTTTAACAAGATATGGGAGCTTGTTTAGTCAAATTTATTCATATTAATAAATAAGTCCTAGTTCCACTGGGAGATTGTTTCCCTTATAAGCCCTTATATAATATTCCCACAATGTCAGTGGAACCAATAGATTTTTTATCATTTATTTTAAGGAATTGTTAACCTAAAACAAGCTCTTATATCTTACTTGTAAGTTAGTTTTGGCTCATTTAAGTGTGTTATGATATTTGCACTGGACACGATTTTGTGTTTTTGCAGTGTAGGCCTCTACAAGCTTTGAAAATCTAGAGATCTGATAATTTTGTTCATTCTTCTTTGCAAAAACAGGTCAGTCAGTCAGTTTGGGTGGAGTATGTCTGAACAATTTCAAATCTTCTCAACAGGATTTTAGGTCTGGACTTTGACTGGACTACACTAACACAGTCAATATGGTTTGATCTATAACATATAGATTTGTTTGTGGTCGTTCTCCTTGAAGCTGAGCCTCCTCCCCAGACTCAAGTATTTTGTAGCCTTCATCAGGTTTTCCTCTAGGATTGTTCAGCGTTTAGACATATTTATCCTCCCATCAAGTGTGACAAGCGCCCATGTCATTGCTGGGGACGGTATTTGAAGGCGGCATGTTATTTTTAAGGCCTAAAATGACAATTCATGTAACATCTGACCAGAGAATGTTCTTCCACATGTTTGTGTCTACGTATGTGGATCGCCACATCTAAAAACAGAACTCGTATACTAATTGGAACAAACTCCTTCCATTTTCCACTTCAGACATTCAACAATAACAGTCTCCCTTTGATGTCGAAACCTAAATTTAAGCATCATGTTTTTGTGTGAAGGAGATAACTCGTAAATCACACATGCAGAGGCATAGAGGAATCTTTTAGATAGCTTTATGAATTGTTGAGTTGTCAATCAAGACAACTCGAGACATGTTACAAGTGTTCGACTGCCTCTAAAGCAATGACAAGCAGCACCTGACAATAAAACAGATTGAAACAGTGCCAAGTAAAACATAGAGGAAAGTGCACAACAGGATCTATTGCACAATGTACTGGGATAAAACGGCACACCTAATAAATAACAAATGACTATAATAATCAGACAGCGTCTGTTGCAACCTTATTGCCTCCCCGGTGAACTGTGTTGCATGTGTAGAGATTAGCTGGCGTTGGCTTGTGTGGCCTTATTGCTCCTGTAAGCGCGTATTAAACTTCTACGCTTGCTTCACTGCAACATCACCCGGCCTGCCCCATGTGTGACCGTCTGTGTCATCAGCCTGGCCTCAGGCGCACCACGCAGATAGTAACCACTTTCTGAGCAAAGATTATGTAATTGGCCGCCGAGGCTAACGAGCTAACCTTTGTGTGCCAGTTCTGTCAGGCGCTAATTAGCTGGCGTGGCTAAAGTCTGAGAGGCAGGGTTATATCCGGATGATGTGACAGGTAGTTACACAAAGGGCATGACATTGTAAAGGCTCTAATCAAACTGTGTAGCCTCTATTTTCGTCTGGCAAAGATAAGTACACCATTGGACTTTCAGAACTAAACATTCATCCCTCATATCATGCAGTTAGAGAGAAGTCAAACAAAGCAAAACCTGAACACAGATGACAAGACTGCAGTCAGCGAAGGCATCAACACAACATTGCTGCTTAAAGGGGCGATGCGATATATTTTCCAAGTACATGGTGCCGTTTGATAGGACAGTGAAGTAACTATAACTGTTTCCATTCCAGCCACGGCGCTAGAGCTCAACTATCAGCCATTGGAGGAGACGTTGACATCAGATGTGTGACAAACTCCTTATTTTTGGGAGCGGCTGCATATGCATGCAACGTTTTGGGGAAATTGTAGTCGGCCAACCTTTGACTGAAACTCAAGTTTTGATTAACGGTGCAAAGCGGTAAGACCTCTGGGAGAGCCAGCTGCATGCACACTGTCCAAGAAGGCCAGTGCCCATAAATGAGAGCTTTGCTGCTGCATATAAACTGGCATGATGCCAAAAAAAAAAAAAAATTTTTAACTTATGTTTCCATTTAGTACATTTTAGTTTTAGAACTAAAAAATTACTAAATTTTTTAGTAGTTTTAAGGTGTGACATTTAAAATCAATGGAAACTAAGCTTATGCTGCCTTTGATTGTTAGAAATATGCTCCATATAACAAACAGAACGTAAAAGACCTTAGACTTCACAATCTGAAATTGACCTCTGTCTCTTTAAGAAGTTTCTACTCTTTCCAACACGCTGCCTTCAGCATGCCATTACAAAATGCTTCTCATTCATGTTTCGTAGGAACATTGAACTGGGAAGTAGTTCATATGATGAGGTCAGCAGACTCTCAGCTCGGCCAGGTGTTTACTAAATGTTGCTGCTGCTAGTCTGAAGGAGCTGAATGGTGAAGGCGTGCTCTGTGAAGCGGAAGCAAGCAGGTGTGTTTTTGATGAGGGAATAACTTTATAACAAAAAAAGGTACATTTTACACAATACCGACCATTTGAACAGTTTCCATTAACTTTGTCCTATTAAATCTACCAGAAATTCAAGATCAGACCAGATTACAAATCATCCCCACTAAAAGTGTGCACCTTACAAAATATGTGGTTTGTGTTCTTGCGTAGAAACTTAAATAATTATGCTGATATTTTGAAATCTGGGAGTTTTCTCCCTTTCTTGCTTTCGTCTAGGCAAGCCTGACACATTTCCTGTTTTGCCTTTGTAATACCATTCTTGTGTTTAAAAGATCTGCTTTTAGTCAAAAGAGAGCGATCGCACAGTCAGAACGGACAGCACATAACAAAACCGGTCCGTGTCCACAGTTGCCCACTTTTAAACTCAATACCACAGACACTAGTTTCGACTAATGCTTTAAATTCCCCCTCCACAAAAACACATGACTCACATGTTTTTCCTCTTTGAAATGCTGTTTTTTGACATCACTGTGGTCTTCATGAAGGGACAGTGTTTCGTCAACATAGTTGTCATTCGTCAAGGTTTTTTGTTTTTTTTACCGCACACTTTAAGATTCGTTCAGTAGTGTGTTTTTGTTGAAAGTGAATCCGTCTTGAATTTTGCTTCTTCTTCATGCCTTCATAAAATGATTTGTCTTCCTAATGATTCGGGGGATTTTAGAGGCTTGAACTCATTCACAGTTTGGACCAGGTTTCGTTTACGTGCCTTACCTGGGAACCATTGAATCCCCTCCTCTTAGGGTGGTGGGGTCCAACTCAAAGATGGAGGTCACCTCCATGCCGTCGGGTACAGGGATCAGGGTGTACATGATTTTCTCCTGTGGAGCGCGGAGGCGGCCTCGTAGAGCCTCGTTATCAGCATCCAGCTAAAAACAAAAAAACAGTGAAGGACCCCCTGCACAGAATCAGTACTACTACTGATACTACAGTATTTGTGCTCTTAAAGAAAACAAAATATATTCTTATTTAATGACTCCCAGCACTGATGTGCATCAACTAAGATGATTACACAGTGACACCTTGTGGTAGTCGGGTGCTACTGACACACACAAAGCAAATGAATCTGTGTTGGAGTACAGATTTTAATTCATATGCACACAAATTCACACCGACATACCAACCAAACAACATCTATGTACGGTGTGACAATACCTGAAAATTGAAGGGTGTAAAGTCCACCACCTGGAGCAGCAAAGAGAAACCCAGAGATTTTTAAAAAGAACGAAGCAGAGGCAAAGCTCCAACAATGAGAGAACATCTGACTTACAGAAGATCGCTGCTCGGCGCTCTCCTCCTCAAAGTCTGGATTCACCTGGAAAATCCATTTGAAAAACATAATCCAACGAATCATTCATTTAATAATGATGTACTTGTTTTCCTTCAATAAAATATATTCCACATAAATAACTGGCAACTTTGAAATCTCTGCTTCTTGGACATGTCAGAATCAATTTTAAGGTGGTTTTGATGCCCTTTAAGCAGAACGATCTAAAAATGCATTGATTTGGCAAAATTACTGATCACAACAACATTGCAAAGAATTGTAGAAACTATAATTAATATCGGCCAAATGTTGGGTTCTCTACAACAATAATATGCATTTGGTGATGCTAGCTGCTTATCGTAGCAGAATATGTAGATGTTTCTTTACCTAAACACCAGTTTCAATCATTTGTAGCTTTTCCAATAAAGTCATGCTCATATATATATTTTTAGCCAGAAGTTATTTTTGCAAAAAAGAATCATCACCTCTTTTTTTGGCAAAAATAGACTTGAGTCATTTTTTTCAGAAGGTGACAAAATACACCTGCTAAAGATACAGCACAACAACAAAGCATTAAACACAAACATGTAAAAATACACATCAATCAAATCAACACTGATCAGGACTTCATGATTTTTTTTTTAGGATTTGTGCATCATGTATTTACATGTCCACCTTTAGCATCTCCTCTTCATTAACAAATCTGTTTTTCAAGAGTCCTTCAAAGCAACATTACCTCCGTTATCAGAACAGTTCAGATATTTTCCACATAATTTCCTTGCTTACCTTATTTCCATTTTTTTTACTACCTTTTGTTTTAATATTGCTTTGTTGAGTATGAAAAACTCTCTGTAAATTAGATGTCTCTTGGTGTTTAATTATTGCTGCCAGCTCATAAATTGCCTGTTTGTCTAAATCACAATATCGTAAAAAAAAATTAAATGAATAAAAAGGGTCCAATCCACCGACACACACCTCACCCACCTCTGCAGCCAAATAGCACCCGGTGGCCAAATGCTTAAACCTGAACAGACTGTTCCAGTAGCCTGCGCCTCCTCTGCACGGGTCATGGTGCACCACCTGGTGATGAGAAAAGAAAACAGCATTTAAAAGTACAACTAGCATTGTTTCTGTATCAGGGATCAGCAATTTATTGACTGGGGAACAGATTGCATTTTGGGAACCCATTTCACCAACCTCCACTTCCCACAGTGCTTTGCTGCTGGTGGCCGAAGTCGCCGACTGTCGACCGGTGGTTCGGAGAAAAACGTACTGCTTCTTCCTGTGGTCGTCACAAGTTAGAAACTTTTCCTGCTCTGCGTGGAATAACCGCACGACATCACCCTGAAACAAAACAAAAGAGCCCACAGGACATGATCAAGTAAATGTCCATTTTTACTGTTGTAGACAAAAAACTAATCAAGTAATATCAATCGTGTTGGTGCTTACTCCCTTGAGGATAGTTTCCAGGTTGTCACTCCACTTCATGAATAGAACAACTTTCCAGCTTGTGTTGCAATTTACAGAATTGACCTGAAAAAAAAAAAGGGGGGCAAACAAAACACATAACAGAGAAATGCCATTTATTATAGAGTTGTTACAAATGTTTCCATTTTACCATAAATGAAGTGACAGTCGTACCTCGTTACACCCCGGGTTGTCAACTAGCTGGTGGCTGCTGGCATGGAGAGGTTGTCCTGCATTCACAGGGTTGAGGACGACTTTGTCTCCGATCACCACCTGCAGGAGCAACACGGATTTACAGAGGAAGACCACATTGCTTAGAAGCAAGAGGTAAACATAGAAACCCTTAAAATATGACAAAAACAAATCAATCATTTTACAAAATAGACCTAAATTTTATAAATCAAATAAAAACGCTACAAGCTCCGATTTGTTTCTAACTATATATGCCATCTCTTGAACACTAGGTGGAGCTAGAGTCCCTTTTTGTCTCTTACTAACATAAGAGACAAAACCCTCAAGTGTTAATTCATGACAAATAGTGATCTAGATAAAGCTTTGATTGTTTACATGCACCACAAGCTGAACTCAACTTTTCACAGCGGTGCAAGAATTCACCTTAAAAAAAATAAACCATCTTTAAATATTTGATTTCAAAAGTCAAACATTCTGTGCCACAATCTGCATCTTCTCAAAGAAACAATTTTGAGGTTTTGCAAGGCTCTGGTCAGACTGACAGAGGCTCTTGGTCATTTTAAAAGGATGAATCAAAAGTGGACGAAAATATTCCCAAAGGGATTAATTAAGTGGAACTTAATTAGCCATTCAGCCAGCTTAACTCCATCACCTTCCATTAGCCACGATTAGAAACTGCAGCTCGAGCAGCAGAGGTTACGTTCACCTATGCTCCATTTAGCCGAGCCACTCCGACTTCCCTTCAAAAAGCATCATGCAAATGTAGCTTTATATAACCCATCACCAAGAAAAACAGGAAACGTCCATTTATTTTCTTTTATAACTTCTTGCTTTTATAAGCACTCCAGACAAAATGGGTGTGTTTTCTGCTGCAAGAAAAAATAAAAAATGGGTGTGCTAAGCTAAGTGTCCATTTTCATTCATCCCAGAGACTCTCACATTTCGTGAGTTTGTGTAGCCAGCACAATCTTTAACATACTTTCTTTAGATTTTATATAGCAGACTAACACAAAGTGGCAAATAACGTGGAAAAGAAATGAAAGTGATGCATAGTTTTTAAAATTTAAACCATGAACCCAACCCTAAGTCAACCCTAACCAGTTAAAAATGCAACTTTAACTGGTTACCAAACTCTACTCTAAATTTGTGCATATTATTGTGCATGTTTTTAATCAAAAACACCTCAGTTTCCACATGGACATCTGTCATTATCAAATTTCAAGTTTTGCTACACATCCTTGCATAGACTTTAGTTTCTACTTTCACTGGGAAAGGACTTTATAAGAGGAGTTTTGGGAGAACCGCTGCCTTATATTCACATATCTTTCATCTACAATGGCTTTTCCAGTGTTGGGCCACATTTTGCATACATGTTATTTTCCCATTTGTCCCTCAAATGGGAACCTTTCTTCCACATGTTTGGCGTCTCCTCTCTGTGTTTTTTGACCCGTTACAAAGAAAGATCTCATCTTATGTATCCTTTCCTTTACACTTCCTAATTTTGGTCTGTTTTCTGTTGGTCAATCACAATGAAATGCATTGAACTTTGTGTTTGTGAGTTGACAACTTGAGCACAACTTCAATGGATCCGGATACTTTAGCTGGGCACTGTACATCCGTATCTGCAGCCTGCGGTTTTCTTTTTTCCCAAGCACAGAGGAAATTGGCTGCACTCGAAGTGAATTCTCACACTGCGTCTCATTTCCTGCAGCTCTCTCTGGATCAAACCGCAGGTCAGTACATCGGATTAGCGCAGCATAGGTATTAAGAGAGATGTAATTAATAGATTCAGTTTTACTGTACGCTGCTACGACGCAGACAAAGCTGACTTACAAGTAGCATTTTAGTAATTATGCGAATGTTTTAAGTCAATAATTCTCATATCTAATTATAAGAATATAATTCTTTAATATAGATAAAAAAGTAACCAACCACTGGCAGAATATTTCACTAAAACAACCATTTTCTCATGTTACAAGCTCCTGTGTCTTCCTAAAACATTATTGCAAGTTAGTTTTGTCTTCTTTCAGGTGTACCAAGATATTTGCACTAAAAACTGCTCATATTTTGTATTTTTCCAGTGTATTCAGCATAAACAGCCTCGATTCTTTGTTCTGTATCAAATATGTTCTTCATCTTGATGAATCTCATCGTCCAGCGCTTCACCTGAGCTTGTAAAACACAGCAGACAAGATTTTGAACACGCAGTGCTTCTAATCCAACCAGACAGACTCTGCGTCACGGACAGATCATTGTTTATCAGCAGTTCCTCATGCTTGACAAGTTGAGCATTTCAAAACAAATGCCGCCAAGCCTGAACCGGAGGCTCGGATGTGGCGAGTGCATGCGACTTCTGTTTTCGAACCCCGTGTAAAGTCTAAAAATACACGCTAGATTCCTTCTGTTGGGCATAATTAACAGGAATCCCACACCCGGCGCTACCCACACTGTCTCCCAGGGATCTCAGCTTGTAGAACGGCTGGATGTAGAACCAGGATCCCTCGTTCCCTGCCGAGTCCAGAGTCACTCTCATGGCATTCTTCTCCAGAAGTGCAGGTAGCCGCTTGTTCACCGTCAGGTATTTATTGCTTTTCAGATGCAGCAACTGTTGGCACAACAAGGCATACAGTTACAGGAGATGCAACCGCTCAATCTCGCTCTCCCTCTCTGGAGAGAGACGTGGAAAATGTTACACAGCTTGAGAAAAATGTGGAAAAACTGGTGCAACAGAGGCCATTGGCACAACTTGAATGAACTTCACAGCAGAGACGCTTGATATTGTCTTTTCTATTTAGGTCATGCAAGACTGTCAGTTGTTACTTTGAGAACTTTAGTCACAGCTGGTTTTCTCCTAACAAGCTTCTAAGTGCATATTTCCCAGGCAGCAGTTGAATTATATAAGGTATGTGCAGCTGGGACATCCCACACCGTCTCCCTTATGCACATTACACAGCAGGTTTCTCAGATAAACGCACATGAATGCAAAACCTTCATGAGCAATGAGCGAAGGGAAAGACCTTTTAACGGTGACCTTACAAGACTTCTTTGTTCTGTGGCAATTATTTAAAACTCTTCAGATTAAAAAACTGAATTATGGTCAGTTTTATCAAGCGCTCAGCTTCCTATAAGCATGCCGCACAGCGCTGCAGTTCATGCAAGCAAAGCCCCTTATCTCGTAGGCCGCAGCGCACCTGAATCACATTTCCATACTGGATGACTGTTCCCAGCAGCTTGCGGTTTTCAGACTCGTTCTGCTTCTTCTCGAGGTCTGCGGCGTGCTGGAAGGTCACGACAGAGCACACGGGTTGAGTCGCAAACACGCATTGTCAGAAATCGCCCGTGTAGTTACACTGCAATTATGGTTTGTGAGGATGGAAATAGATCTTACATGAAGCTTATTGAGCAGGACCGTGTCCGTTGTGCTGTTGCCGCCGGGCTTCGCCGCTTTCCAGAACTGTTTCTGTGCCGAGTATCTGTTCATTGGACACAGCTTGAAAAGGCAGTCTGGAAGCACAAACAGAAAGACACACGTTTCATAATTTATCGTAAGAGTCTGCTCTCGTGCCCAGCGTCCTGACCTCGGCAAACGCAGCCATGTTCGGGGAAAGTGGTACATTGAGACTAAAAATAGTCGTTTTCAGAAGCGGAATGGCCTCGACTTGGTCTCCCTCAACACAAACTTTAAGGATATGTGGGGATTCACAGATGAGAGTTACCAGCATGAAGAAATGCCTGTTTCACCAGCAGCAGGTTTAAAGAATAAATGGTGGCCATGCAAAAAAAAAAAAAGAAAAACACAAACTACACAAAAAAAATAACCTGGACTTACATAAATGGAATATAAGCTTCTGAAAATATTTGATTCATAGATTACAGTAAGTCAAATCAAGTTTATTTTCAGCATCAAGGTAGTTCCTCATAAAAACATTCAGCCAACAACTATGACACATGAGGTAAACATTAGATTCTGTCAAAGGCCATCAACATCAAATAGGTTGATCAATGTTTCACTTACTACTAATCAAAGGCGACTCTAAGCAGGCGGGTTTTTAGCCTTGGTTTAAAGGAAGTCGATGTTTCGGCTGTTCAGCAGTTTGTTCCAGACTTGTACTGCATAGAAGCTGAATGCTATTTAAATAATAAACGTAGCTTACAGATCAGTAGGATTTTTTAAAAATGTATTTAGTTTGTGCGTACTGCAAACAGAAAAATGGGAAGCAGCCATTTGTTACTTTTTGAATTGTTAGTGAACGAATCAGTTGATCGGCTCTGATTTACTTCATTTTAGGCGATCGGTGATTGGTCGATGCCAACGTGTGAAACTGATCTTATCCACCAATCTTATCTACAGACGCTTGAAAATCAGCCACTGTTACTTTTCACTCTGGCATGAGAGATGACAGACTGACGGACCCGCCCAACCTCATGAGCGGATCGAAGGAGCCTGGATTGTTTCACAGGTATCGCTCAATGTTTTTCACAAAAAATAAGATCGATTGGAACATTAAAAGTGTATGTCATAATACACTGTACAGAACAACAACTGAGAGTCAGTTATAGTTTGTTTGTTTGTTTTTTTACTTCAGTACCAGCAGAAATCAGAATCAGTAGCCCAGACATCCCTGTTAAACTGTAAGGACAGATTTTGTTGCTGCACAGTGACTAGTGGGATGGAAAGAAAGATGCACCAAAATCAGCCATGAAACGGAACCGACTCCAAGTTTGGAGGGAGCTGCTGGTTCAAGTGGTGAAGTTTCTTGTTCATGAGTGAAGATCAAATTTAGCAGGAAACTGACATATTACATGCAATAGAGCACTGAGCCACAAAAACAACAAGCTCCTTTATGCCAACAGTGTCCTATGCAGACCTAACAAATGATTTACAATTTACTTTTTTTTTTTCTTAAAAATGACAAAGGACAGAAAATAGTCAATCAATCTTTCAGAGTTGACCTGAATGGAAAGTTGAAGAGGGATAAAAAAGAAGCTGTAAAACATGTTTGTCAACATGTTTTACAGCTATTTCTTTGGAGGAGTCACATTCTGAACTATGGAAACTCAAATGGAGAAAAAAAAAAAATCCTGATGTGCACAGCATAGAAGAAAAACTCTGACTGAAATGGGGATTCGGTGTTATGGACAGCGTGAGGCTCACTGCTATTTTAAGGGGCAGCGAATATAGAAAGCACTCTGCTCCATTCACAGGAGCAAACTGGGCTGGTTTGTGCATCTGATAAAAAGACACCCACCTTTGTTTGGGAAAGGTTTCAAACATGTTATAACAAAATACATCAGTGTCTGGTCCAAAGTTTGGGTGACCTTCTCTGCTCAATCTGTCCTAAACACAAACTTGATTTGGATCGGATTTGCTAGAGACTTATAAATATACAAGATACAACTAGAAAAAAAAAAACTTTCTGCGTTGTAAAATGATAGACTGGCTCATCCGTTCAAACATTTACTATGAACTACTGCATTCCAAGTGTCAACTAGAACTCCACTGAGAAATGACAGATAAAAATACGCATTTGGGCTACCGTACTCAGAAAGGCGGTCAAAGCAAAGAGTGTCGAGGGATTACCCATCATACAGCCTGGAGTGGAGGAAGCAGGGCAGGAAAGATGCGGGCAAAGACCCAAAAAAAGAAAACGGGGCACTGGGAGAACATTTGTCCGCTGCAAATGGGCAATAATGGCTATTAAAAGCAGATAAATACCACGGCGTACTACTACGAAAGAAAGGCACTTACTAAAAAGTTAATTGCAAAATGTAGACAATATGAATCTGCAAAAATCTTCACACAACAGATCAACTAAAGATGAACACATGTTGGACTTTCAACCTCATCGTCCTTAAAAGCCGTTTCCATAATCGCAAAATTTGACATTTCAAAAATAAATTTGCTTCATAAAAATAGAAAAACCAATGACAGTTCAGTGCACGTGACATCAGCGCTTCAGACCTCGGCCTGCGCCGCCATGACGGACGTAAAAACAACATATGTGCGCCTTTAAAGCCTGTCGAAAAGCAGATACCTTTAGCCTGACATCGCTTTTACTTGCTGTGGGACTATTGATTCTTTTAATGTTCTCGTGTTAATTAATACGCCCTGTTCTTTATTAAATAAATTCAAAAACACCCTCAACTGTGTTGCAAGCAGTTATGCTCCCTACTTGCGACTCAGTCTTCAATTAACAACCAAGTCTGCACGATCTCAGAGTTCACATTTCTTTCCTTTTCTTGACCTTTGCAATGACACTATGAAACAGTAATATAGCTGCACAGGAAGTGTGCTCATAAGGTGGATAGTTTGATTTCATACTCAGTTTATTGTGTACTTTTGAGAATAAACAACCTGCATGTACAAAACATGAACTGATCATTTCATCCATTAGCCCCTCAAATCAGAGACAAGCTAGATTGAGCACTCGGCTCCCTGCAGAACGGACTTTTTAAATAGCTTACAAGAGCTCTTAATACTCCACAAAGAGGTTAGGCTCTAGGCCTGTTACAACCCTTCTGACTGACTCTGGTGGCCGACACAAAAGGCTTTTTTTGTTGACGGATTAACGATTACTTCACAATGCTGAGGTAAATGGTCTGCTTGTCCGGAAACCAATTTGGCGACAAGAACCAGCATTTGCAAAACATGAATTATTATCATGTGTACAATGATGCAGTGACTAAAGCGTGCAAGTAGGTCAATACGGTGGGAAATTCAGTCAGTGTGCCTCTGCAGTTACAGCAGCGTAGCGATAAGCCACTCTTTTGAATATCATTTGACTGGCTCAGTTAGTCAAACTGAGCAGGTCACTTTTCTGCATCTTTAACTGGGACGAAGTGGCCTTGTGAAACTGCGACCTGTCTGCAAACACAGAAAGGTACGGAGCGAGCGACCAGTCCTGATTAATCGCTCACAGCTGCTTCTCCACAGAATGAAATCGGAATAATTGCGTCAAACTCCTGAAGTGTTGATACGACATAACCTTTCTCAGTGCTACATTTGCCATTTAAACCGACAGTAAAAGACGCTAAATAATTTGTGCTTACAAAAAACACATTGAAATGCAAGAAAAACAAAAAATTCCTAAAATGTTTAATGAACAATAGAGACCGGTAGATATGAACTTACACAGCACGCACTATCCAATGAGTTAGAATATTTGTTGTGATGAGACTAGTACCACTTCAAAGCAGAAATGGTTCTGTTTGTTGGTCTGATGTACTGTTATAATCTGAAACGAGCTTTTATGAGCTGTAAACAGACTCTTGTGTGGCGTTACTTTAAACAGCAAGTCATTAGCGAACAGTTACTGAAATAAACTTTTCATTTATATAATAAATCGGACTTTGTAGAGCTATGAAAAACTAATTACCTCCTAAACCTAATAAGCATCTCTGGAAATTAGTCATTAGGATTCCTCAAAAAGCTCCACTTTTGTCTCGTCTGTTAAAGTGTTTTTCCAAAAGTATCAAGCGTGAATGAAGGTCTCTTCAACACATAGTCTCAAACATGTTTCAAATCCAAAATTGAAAGATATTACGATGGTTTCACCGTCTCGTGTCACATTGTGAAGGTTATGCATTTAACATGGACACAACTTTAATCAAAACAGTGTTTATTTTTTTCCCTTTCCTCTGATCTGCTGTAAATCTTTAAATTGTCTTGTGTATTAAAGGTGCTTTGTAATGAAACTTGCCTGATTTGCCAGGGCCTTCAAATCACAAGACCGTTGGCAATAAGGTTGCGGTTGTGACCTACTTCAAAATAAACAAGTTGTTTTGTTGTTGTCCTCTATTTAAACACTACTCGACTGTGCATCTGCGTTTAGATTTGCTGCCCCGTTAAAATAGGTCACCTCTGACTACCATGTAGCACACGAGGCTAAATTAGGCAGGCACTCGCCTGCTGGGGCGGAGACGCCATCCTCACACCTTCAGTTAAACTTTAGTTAGAGAATCTAAAAAAGGAATGATTTTGTTAAAAACTTTTTGGTGCAGAATTGGTCAAAATTAGAGCTGAAATCTGGGAAGGATTTGTGTTTCTATCCGATACGCAGGATGAAGCCGTCTCAGTTCCCGGAAAAATCCATGTGAGCTAAAAGCCTTTCTTCCGATGAGCAGCCACTCTGGACTCGTCAACCACCGAGCAGTAGAAAATAACCGTGTTAGAAACCACGACCAGACCACAATAAGCAACTAACTTCAGTAAATCTAAAATGTGAAACATCTAAAGCATCAGAAGAAAAATAAGTGAGCCACATTTAGAGTTCCAGTCAAGTATTGGTTCGTCTTGAGGCCACAGCTCCAAATAGACACCTAAAGTAAACTTTATTACTGTACCCAAACTTAAAAAAAAAAAAAAAATTGCTGCCAATTCATCACTAGTCAAAGAGTTTATGAAACAATAAATCATTTTGTCAGTAAAGCTTTAGCAAATATTCCTCTGAGGTGAGTTCAACATCTCTTCTTTCCAAACTCATTAACATAAAACATAAATAATGTCTCCATATGATCAAATCAATTGTATTTTGTTCCCCATCAAAAAGCTTTTAAATGAAAAAGATCCAGACAAACACAACACTTCCTGTTGGTATTTGGATAATTCATAACAATCACGACTTTACAGGATTTTGTTTGTGAAATCTGGGATTTCCCAATAGAAATAAAGCACTTTACACAGATTACAATAATGTTTCAGGAGAAAAGGCATTATTGCCATCATTGTTTGTGATGTGATCTGATCTTTGTCATGTGATCTGCTGTCAGCTGCGCTCAGATATTGTTGGAGAAAACCACAGCTGGAATATTAGTCATAATGTTTATGAAATTCAAACCAAATCAGAAAGTTTTACACAATCAAACCAAGGAGCTGTGTTAAAAACAAAACACAGTAAACATGCTAATGCTATGCCTGCACTTCATCAAACCACAGGAAAC
Source organism: Poeciliopsis gracilis (assembly GCA_911649635.1). NCBI lineage: Eukaryota > Metazoa > Chordata > Actinopteri > Cyprinodontiformes > Poeciliidae > Poeciliopsis > Poeciliopsis gracilis. The sequence goes on along the minus strand of CAJVRI010001323.1, from coordinate 7,376,164 downwards.
GGCGAGATGAGACTTTGTTAGAGTCAGCAGATCGTGGCCAAAGTCCACTTTTTCTGACCCAAGTATATATATTTTAAAACACAAATGGTATAAAATAAAATTATGGAGTGAATGAAAAATAATTAGCCAAATCAGTTGCCAAAAAATTTTACATTTAGAGTAATTCAACTTTCACAGATAGACTTCTGGTGAATAAGCTGAAAGAAACCCATCAGTATAAATTGATGTGGAAAAAAATATGGCCAATCACCAGATTACAATGCCCTTAAAACAATAAAGATTAGATTATTGATTGTAAATATTCTGACAAAATAGGAATAAATTTAAAACCAATATTTTGACATTTCTTTTATCCATGTGGACCTTTCAGAAATCATTCATAACTATGTTCAATATGTCTGTAATGTGATTAATGACTTGCATCATTAATTTGGTATATTTAATGATGCAAGTCAGTTAAATATTTTGACATTTAATGACAAATGTTAGAGTAAATGTTTCTGTTTTTTACTGATATATTCAACTTGATTCTGTGCGTTGCAAATACATTTTTAACCTCAGAAATTTGCAGAAGGATAAAGTAGATGATTATTTGCTTCAGGGGAAACTATAGTGCTTTAGGCCATAAAGAAATAAAAGAAAAACTTTAATTTTGGTACAAACTAACGCTTCATTTCCACTCCTCATAAACCTCTCAAAAGAGAGTAATACTCGTTTTACAATAAACAAACAAAAACAATGAAAACTTAGAGCAGTTATGAGCATACATACACTTTACTTCACTGTGGACGACTTTTAGGAAGAGTTTATTATACCTGCTGACAAGCTAAGCAGCTATAAAGCCATCCATCCATCCATCCATCCATCCATCCATCCATCCATCCATCCATCCATCCATCCATCCATCCATCCATCCATCCAATTTCCGGTCACCCTTCTCCCTAACGGGGTCGGGAGTATAAAGCCAATCTTTCCCTTCTAATCCAAGCGATATATTTGAAGGCAGGAGATCTCAAAACAGGTAGTATCACATTACAGTCTTTAGAAAGTCACTATGGTTTCAAAATAATAATTAAAAAAAAATACTTAAGAGTGGGAACTGACTGCTTTCCATCTAAACAAAGGTCTAAAGGTTAGGCTGGACCTTCGCTGCGTGATTCTGAGGCTTAAGGTCTATAACTATCGAACCAGCATGAATCGAATCAATACGGCTTTTCAGCTCTAAACGCGTATAAGGTTATTGGAAAACTCCAGCTGTCCTGAAAAATCGAAGCGGTCCTAATGTAAAAGGGATACTTTTAGTGGAGTTTATAGATGACTGCTTCGTACATTTTTAAAATGGTGTGAGAGTCCAAAACTTGACAAAAAAAGAAACAAGAAAATAAAATATGTCAGGAAAAACAATAATAAAAATGTCGAATGGCAGGGCAGACAAAACTGGCAGTAAATCTTAAACAATAAAAAAAACTCAGACATGAATGAGAGCGAATCCTCACCTCTGAATTTCTTGGGTGGGTTGTTGAGGTCTCCTGCATCTGGTTGTACGACACAGCGGTCATCCACAAGCCTGACGACACACACACTCATGTGAATATATTTGCCAAGTTCAAACTTTAGCTTTAATAACATAAAACTACATCATGTTTAAAGTTTAATCAGTAACACTTTCATAACAAATTTATGTCAGATTATGATTTCTTGGTTAATGTCAAGTTGTCATAACAAAGACATTTTGAATGATCTCAACTTTGCATTAAAAGTGTCACAATTTACCGAATGACACTTTGTGACAAAAGTCATAAATATTCATGAAGACTTACTCGTGTTCATGACAGGTTTATGACGGTGTTTTTAAATAAAAAACTCATCAAAATTCATCAGGCTGAGATGGGTAAACTATTCTTAGAAGTGATAATATGTATAACATCCTTTTTTTCTTGCTTTCTTCCTCGCTCCAAAATCAAGAAAGAAAGCAACTCAAAGCCCATTAAGTGACCAAACCAAACTCTGAGATGGATTCTAGTAGTTTCTCTCTTCCTCATTGGAAACTGCACAGAATTGTGCATCCGAGAACCACAGAGATATCACATGAGTATCGGGTAATGACGCTGCCAAATCCAATGAAGACGCACCCAACTAAACGCAATTATATTGATAATGGCATCATAATTGTTGCAAAGCTCCCCAGAAATTAAACACAGGCTCACTAACAGCTCATAACTTAATGGCCACGTTAGTGAAAAAGTAGAGTTTTTCCTTGTACACTTTTAAATTTTAGAGACTGAATGACCTCTTGTCATCAGGATTTATATTTATGGCACTTTTATTTGTATAATTGAAGTTCAGAGGCTACATCGGTCAACAGCACCGGATAGATTACTGTCTAAATAAAATTTACCACTGGAAATTTGTGTTTTAAGTGCCAGACATTTACAGTGAATGTGACAGGTTCATAAAATGAGCGCCGACACATTCAGTTTTTAATGCATGGGAACATGCAGGTCACATTCAGAGTGACTAAACTGTTTTTATGACACAGAATAATGTCCGACTGGTTCAATGCCAGCTCACTGTAGAATGAATATAACATCAATATTAATATACATGTCCCCATTCAAATCCATGTGAATTCATTCTCATTCACAGCTGGTTGCTTTTCTACGCAAGTGAAATGGATTCTATTTACTGCAAGAATTATAATGAAGATATGAATAGTGAGGTTTTAATTTAGACAGTTAATCTTGTAATATGTCCTGAAACAAGGACAGCTTCATCAAAGAGTTGTTTTCAGTTTAATTTCTTTCCCAAAAGAAACCAAGTAAGGACTGAAAAATAAAAAAAAAAACACAAGACTACTGCTGCTGCTGAGATGTATTAAACGTTTAATGTTATGATCCAATTACATTTAAACTTATATTTACAAAAGGACAAACTCAGAAACTAATTTCTGGCACAGAAAGCCAAATTTAATCACTTTAAAAATAAAAATGTGCTTATCAGCAAGCAGAATGCAGGAAAGTGTTCAAATTACTTCTTTAGTTCAGGCCTTTAATTATCCACATTTCAGGCTTGTTCACGTTTCATGTGATGTTTTAATTTTACCCGACATGTTGCTTCTGGCTGGAAGTAGTAGAGCCATTTTGAATGCTAATGATTTCACTGGTATTTTATAACAAAATACCAGTGAAATCATCCCCAAAAAATTGTCAGCAAATATAAGAAGGCTTAGATTCTTGAAATACCAAACAAAAAATCTTTTTCTATGAAGAATTTCTGAAATTAAATTTTCTAATAAAACATACATTAAAAGCAAAGCTGACACTACTTTTTATCCTTAGGACACGTGTCTCACTTTCTATCAGAAACTAGCGTTCCTGCTGAATGAATATTATTTTAAATATAAATCTGAATAAATGAAGAATTTTCAGGCTTAGCTGCTCCGTAACTCTGAACAGTCTCCAAGGTTCAGTTGACTCCAGACATCAAAGTTGTTGCCACTGGTGCAAACCGTGAAGAAGAAGAAGGCGACAGGAAGTAGTTGAGGGATGATGGCGCAGCATGTCTCTTTTTAATGACTTATCACGGGAACAAACTTTTTCCAAGTGTGATTTTAATTGTGCTCATTTCGTGGAAACACTGCAATTGCGAAATTGTGCTTTTTCGACATTAGCAGAATATCAACAAATTGGATTTGTGATGGAAACACAGCTACTGTTGAATAAAGAGAGGCGGTTGACGAGAAATTCATCACGATAAACCACAAACGATGCAATAAATGCCCACGCTTAAAACCCAGCCGGTTTTCCACACCAAAGTTCTTGCTTAGCCACCATCTTCCCTTGTGCTGTTTTTCTAAGTAGGAATGTTCTGATCCAATTCCAAGTATTGGCCTCCTAATTTCTGTCAATGTATTGTCTGAGACTTTGTCAGCTGCACCTACTGGGAGCGGCTGAATATGGTATAGCCGACTTTTCACAACCAGTCTCTGTGGCGACTCCCAAAATAGTTTTATAAGGTGTTTTGATTATTTTATCAGATAACTGGATTTTCCCTAAAGAAAATTAGGCACTTCACAAACTTTAGAAGAAAGTTTGGTCTTTGTCATGTGATCCACCTCTACCCACTTCCTAGTGAGAAAGTGAAGAAGACAGAACTCCAGAAGGTTTTGTACATCCACAATTAACTGGAATGTCAGTGAAATATGTTACAAATCAAAGTATTCATGGGCCATAGAGTAAATGAGTGTAAACAGTATCTTTAGCGCAGGACTTCAACAAACTATCAAATGCCTGTTAATGTAGGATAAAAACATAGCAGGAGTAAAAGTTGAGTTTACTGACGATTGGCGTTTGCGTTAAATATAAATTTTATGTAGAGACTTGAAATTTTGCTTTAATATGTCAAGGTAATGTTCTGTCCTTATGATGCCATCATCATCAGTTGTCTGGACTCTACCAGTCTATCCTGAACCAAAACATTCAATATAGTATGTTGCAGGAGACAGGATGACTGCTTGCAAGGCTCCCTCTTTCCCTCCTTTCCGAGCCTGGCCATTGCCTTCCCATGCAGTTCTGCTCGGTTCTCACTTCCCTTCAGTGCTCTGTCTGGGCTTCTTCCCCATTGAGTAGAATTTCTCCGGTCCAATCCGCGAACGGAAGGAGAAGCTGCGAATGATGACGCCGATTTTCTGCGCCGTTTTGTAGTTTAGCAACCCAAATATTAAATTCACTTTAACAGCCATTTGGCTTGACGCTTTCTTCTCGCTGCATCACATACGTCATGGCCAAACATTAGCTACTGGGAGAAATGTAAAACTTAAAACGGCCTCCACACGTCCACGAAGCAATCTTTTCTCAATAGCCAAGAGTCCAGACCTTTATGTGTTATATGTAAATATTTGGTTTGAACTGTACATGGCAAAATGCTGGGCTGTTAAACTGCATTTTAGAACGATATAATGATTGTTTTATATCCGTTAGTAGATAAAATACAATTAAAAGAACTTTTAAAGATACAGCTGCATCTTTTTGCAACCCACTGACTAAAGTGCAGAGGACCACTTCTGTAACGCTGAAAGAATTCAGGTGTCATCAGCAAATGGATCCATTGTGTGTGATCAAAATGATGCAATAATGGGCCAAGGTCCAAAAGGGAACAGGTGTTTCAAGACTCCCAGTTATCCTGCGTCAAGGAGAAAGCCGCTTCTGCTTTCTGCATCGAAGCTTAGCCAGCCAGGAGAGCACCAGGTGGATCCAGGTGTCTGTCAGGGGGTCACATTCACAGAGCTGACAGCACAAGCAAAACTGAATACAGAAACAATGCTGCTATTTTTAGCTGCGCCCTCCATGCTTTCCTCTTTAAACACACGGCGCAGCAGCGGTGGGTGATCACAAGTGCGAGAGCAGAGGACGGAAATTTAACAAATGAGAGATGTCATGTTAGCAGCCATCAAAGCTGTGAACGCGTTTGTTGCTATGACGGTTAATGTGATGTGCCAAACTGTGAAAGAGCGTGGCTTCTGAAGTCTTGCGAACAATAGGCCACGGCGCGGCCACTTCTGAGCGACAAATAAAATTGCTACACGGCGGGAAGAGAAATAAAAACAGACTGCCTGTCTTTCCTTAAGAAGGTGAAGGAGGACAATATAGATGCAGAATGCACTTTAGAGACAAAAAAAAAAAAAAAAACTTGGATAAGAAGAAAGACAGACTAGAGATATTGGCGATCACACTCTCCTCCTCTTCCTCCTGGTTGCTACTTCTGACCAGTAATTACATGACACGGTTTGTTCTATTTTCACACAATGAGACGCACTTTTAACTCTGCGCCTACAATTAAGGCGGAGGGGAGATGCCAACTACCTAAATGCCGTTCAGACACAGAGTGATCTGAGGGACGAAAAGGAACACAGCAACAAGCCAATCTTCCATCTCGAAAATAAGAAAAAGAAGCTTCACAAAGAAGAATCACAACATAATTTTAAATAACCAGAATCTCAAGCACACCAGCTTAATGGTTAGAGTGAATTCTCCAGTTAAGAGAAGCTGTCTCTAACCCAAACGTGATTCAAGTACAGAAAAAAAAGATGGAAATGTATTCGTGTTATTACTCGCATCATGTGTCACTGTGGTTGCTTTACTTTGGACAGCGCTCGCTCGTCTGCACAACACTGCCTGAGGTTTCATCTCTGGAGGAATCCTTGCAGGTACTTTGCAAAATGAGGGAAGTGGAAAGTGGCTGTAGTGATGTGTGAATGAAAGCTCTTACCCCAGAGTGCTGATAAATCCACTGGTGGAGCCCTCCGCATACAGGGAACAAATGTCCCCGATGTGGAGGAAACTGGACATTTTGTCTGACATGGTCTCTCTGGGTTAATTCACCTACAAAAAGAGTAAGAATAATAAATCAGAAATGTTAAATGTGCAATACAGAGTGCAATTACTTACAAACCATTTATTTCTTTCAAGCATAAAATAATAAGTAATGATAATAACATATTGATGTACCAAATCAATGGTCCAGGACAAGACACTCTTGACTGACCGACTCCGTCAAGAGTGTCTTGTTCATTTAACGCATTAAACTGAGTGGTTTCACACTTTTTTCTTCAAAAACCCAACAAGCAGCACGTCTGATGCCTTTTTTAGTAAAATTCAAAGGCACTTTTTGATGCGTCCTTGAATTTATGGAGACATTGACGATTTCCATAAAATCGCAATTTATGCAAATCGAAATTTGAGCCCCCCCCAGGAAAAACCCAAATTCGGTATCGGAAGCTAAAAACCATTTCTAAAATGTAGATAAATACACAATTCAGAGAGTAGCTGTTTTCATTCTACTGAAAATGTTTTTGTTTGTTTGCATGTTTGCTTTGGTTTCTCCACGGCATCTACTATATTCAAAACAGTGGTCAAGGCAACCAAAATGGGACACAGTAAATATATTTTACATCCACCTGCCAGAAACTCCAGTGGGTAGATCTACTTTGCAACTGAACGAGCTGCCAGGTATTAAAACAAGCGCAGGACGTCCAAAGAGGAGGAACAAACTGGTGGAGGCTTCATTAAAACCCTCAGGCTAAAACAAAGCAAACTGCTCAGTCAGGTTTGACACCCTGCAAAATAAAAAAATAAATTAATAAATAAATAGCTCGAAGGCTTAGAAATTAGCCCTTAAAAGAAAGTACAGCTGGGGAACAGAAAACTACTTTCTGTGTGCGCCGTGTTATTGTCATCCGCGTGAAACCGGTTCACCCTAAATGTGGGTCGCCGCTCAGAAAGCGTGAATCCAGCAGTGATGCAGGTAAAAAAATATCCTGCCTCACTTCAACCGCAACAACTTGGGCTTCAGTTCAAAACCACCTATAGCTTCGTGTCGATGAGCAGAACTCGAAGGCGCATCAGACCAACATCATTTACTGAAAGCGCGTAAACGGTTGACTGAAACTGCACGTCTTACCGTAAAGGTCACATTGACCCATATCCCGACGGCCCGCCGAACTTCCCACTCGCGTAGAAACTTTGCATTCTGTTACGTACAGAACTGCGTGAACACGCGCGCATTTAAACGCCTCGGAACGGCGTTAAAAACCGCGGACAGGTAAACACAAGCAGCCGGAGTATATATTTACCCTCGGCTAATTAAAAAAAAAATAAAAATTATACCGTTTCAGCGCACGAGCAGCAGCCAGCGACAGAAACAATTGAGCGCGTGGGCTACTTCCTCGACAGGGACGCTGTCATCTCTGTGGGGGGGAATGAACAATGCGCGAGGCTGGAAAACTACACACACACACACACACACACACACACAAGGAGTTCATACCTGGCAGGAATGAGAGACGGCGTCGGAGGACAACGAGAGAAAAACGCGAGAAGTGGGTCAGCACGGGATAATTTCCACAGCACCGTCCTCGGTTAAGTCCATGGCAGCGAAACTCCAGGTGGGTAAGAGTCGCGTGAGCGGCGTTTATCTCCGGCAGCTCAACGCATCCTCGGCAACAATCCTCTTCTTACCTCCTCCACATGTCACCACGGGAACGCCCATTCAGTTACTATTTATATTCGGCAGAGCTTGCTGGGTACTGTAGTCCTTAACCTGAGGCGTCACTTTGAGACGAATCGACGTTTTGGCATCGCAGGATGAAATGTCTGAACCGAACCTCTGTGGCTGCTTTTCAACTCAGAAAAATTATTGACACTGTCTTAAACCCATTTGGATTAAAACAAAATAGAAAAATTAAAGAAGTAGTTTTTTTGTTGTTGTTTCTTATCATATTTTTATATTACTATGAATCAAATGTACTCAAATTGGACATTTTTGACATTTTTTCCAAATCTCTTCAGGTTGAGATCCCACTGCAGCCACACATTTTATTCTTGTAAATCTTCAGCAGGTGTGCCGGCAAACACAGAAAGCATCGTTTGTCTCGATACCGAGATAGGTGGATGTGGCAGTGGACTTTATATGGTGCATGTAATGTCAGAACCAGAAGCAAAGCACACCGTGTCATGAATAGGGACTCAAGCTGTGCGTGTGAAGGAGACAAGAGAAAGACATTCCTGTCAGAAACACTGACTCAGACACTGGCAGTCAGTGATGGATTTCTGAATTATGTTATGTTATTCCCACACCAAAAACATACCCGGAGTACTGTATGAAGGCGGAGTTTCAGAAAGAGCAGGAGCTTCTTAAAGAGACAGAGGTCCAATTTCAAGGCATTAAATTACGACATCAGATTCAAATTTCCTTTAAGTCAGCATTTTTGTAACAATTGAAGGTGACATAGTTACTTGATTGAGCCATAAAATGGCATCATGTGCCTGGAAAATACATAATACTGCCCTTTTAAAAACATTTATTTGCCGTTAAATGTCAAAAACCATTCAGCTAAAGTAGGCGTGGCATTTTTAGTTAGAGGACCGGGAAAACCCTCAGGAATCTACTGAAACACCAATAAAATGTATGTGAAAATACCAAGATATATAAAACAAACAAGCAAAAAAAAACCCCATAGCATTAAAGCTTCATCATCCATAATCATCCATGATTACAATTTGAATGAAAACTGAGTGGCACCCAGGAAGAAAGAAGCACTTTCCTCCCTCAAATGGGCTCAGTTGCATTCATCAGACCCATTAATTAGCTCTTAATCTAGTTTCGTAGCTGCAGGATCCAGAGAGATGGGAAGAATGGAATATTTGAAAAATGATAAGTAACCATTATCATAAAAGCTGGCCTAGTTCCACATTCCACATATGCTCTTTTTTTTTTCTTTCCTTTTTAACTGTGCACTCTCTTTGAGATGTTAATATCTGCCAAGTGTTCCTGTTCAGAACAACCTTCAGTCATGGACACTGTGTGTTTCAAAGGTCTCCTGGTGCAGACATAAAAACACAGGCCCAGAATGAACCAGTGGAAAACAATAAATATGCAGGTAACAACACTGTTAGTGACGTCAGATGATCAGTCATCAATATCCATGTCCTGCAAAAATATAGTCTCTTGCTGAATCTACAGTCTACAATTCCTTAATATGGATGAGAAAATACTAGCTATAAGTGGAATAATCTGACTTACACAGAAATACACATCTCAGTCAGAGGAGGGTCATGGTGCTGTCAATCATGCTTGTGCACATACTGCTACAGTATAGCTTCATCCCGTCAGCAGAGCTTGTCATGAATACAGAGGCTTGTTAGCCTAGCCACCAATGAATGAAAAAATATTTGGGCTTTTTTTGTTTTGGAGAGCAAGTTTTTTCTCCACCATTAGCACATTGGGCCTCACGTACTGGAATGTGATTGACAACACTGACAAGTGACAACACTGAGAAGTTCCTCCCGGCTTTGATTGGTTATTTTTGACAGAGATCGGTGCATTTCTTCAGACGACAATAGTAGCACAGAAAGGAGGTTTTTGATTTTTTGTTTTTTTCACAGATATTCTGTCTCATAACGTACTGTCACGACATATCAACAGTTCTAACGAATACGTTAAAAAAAAAACTTTTTTTAAAAGTAAAAGCTACATACCACAGCTTTAAGAAATTATTGACTTAAAACAAGCTCCTTTTTTTGCTTAAAAGTCACAAGTTAGTTTTTCAAGTGTACTAAAATATTTGCATTAGAAACTAGACAAGAAAATTCTTGGTAACATTTTCTTTTTTTTCTTTCGTTTTTTTTTTTTTTGCAGCATTGCACTGATGCCTGAGAAAAATAGTTTCCTGGATTCTGTCGAACAAAGAAACATGCTGCATTAATCATCTGTTTAAATTGAACAACTGGGCTAAGTTTTTCAGTGTTAGGCTTGTAAGCAGTGGTTGGCCTGTCCAGTCCAGTATTTGTGGTGCTGGTAAGTCTGGACTTCCCTCTGGATCTGAAAAAGAAAAAGGATTGATCAATAGAGGACATCGGAACCACATTTCCAACAAGCTTTTGTATTTAAAAAAGCAGATAATGCTCCTCCCTTTGTCGAAGGAAGGCTGGAAAACAGATGCTTTGTTTCTGCACATCAACACCTGCTGTTCTAAATGGGACGTGTAATGTCATATCATCACGCAAACCTTTTTTATTTCCAGACTTCGGCTCTAACTGACAGGAAGTGAAGTTGAACACAGATTATTTAGTACGCAGTTGTCATGGATACAGCTCTCAGACGGTAAGGCTTCCACACAGAGAAAAGAGGATTAAAACTGGACATGTGTTTGATCAAAGCAATAGTGTGGATGTGAAACTTGGTTTGAGGTTCCAGGAGCATGTTGTGGTCTTTCCTCTCAGGGTATTATGGTCGGCGTTTTGTTCCAGTGGCCCACCATAACCCCATGTCTGCTGTCTCCCAGCATGAAGCATGAGTACAAGAGAAGCAGCGCCTCACATGAGGAGAGGAGTGTGAAAACGGATTGGTTTCCTTTGTACCACAAGGGCTCATGAACATGAGCACAAACATAGTGGGAGGCGGCAACGGCCCGTCCTGAGTGTTCGCCTGACATAAAAGTGACACGGAAAGCTGCTTCCGTCAAACAACGCCGCATCTGCTTGTTCGGAGCGTTCGGGAGACAGTGGGATGGCAGAATGCTGTAACCATCTGTGTAGGAGAGCGGGCCGAGAGTCATCCTCGCGTACGGTCCAGAGTTAGCGGGCTGAGGCCCTTCCCTTGGCAGCTCTGTGTGGGCAAAACAGTTGAATCTTTGAGGCATAGATGGTTTTCAGTGTGGGCCAGTTTGTGCTGAGCTAATCTTTTTGCGTAAATATTGCCTGAATCATGATTCGTTGGACGCTCTGTATTAAGTCTGAGCTCGTTAAGAGGAGACAAGGAAGGTTTCTGTCGTTCTCTCAGAGCAATGAGATACTAAAGAAGTTTGGGGAAAACGCCTGTAGTGTTGATGTGTCATATACACATCACCTGTTCTAGAAATCCTTTCACTTTCCTATTTGAGAAGAAGAAATTGAGTTCACTGGGAAAAATGCCACACAGAGCACTGAAGGTGGATCAGGACCGAGCAGAATTGCACCTTAAGGCAATGACCTGGCTCGCCTCAGAGGTTTCTAGGGAAACATTAGAGCATGAACTGTGTCATAAACACCAAGAAACATAAAACAAAAAGATAATGGCACACAAAGAACCTGTCAAACATGACTGTTCACCTAATCAGAGCCAAGAAGAGGAGCAATTAAGAGGCCCTTGTTAATTCCAGAGAAGCTGAGGAGATTCACTGCTTGGGGGGGACAATCTGTTACGAGGAAAACAATTAGACAGGCACTCACTCAAGCTCCTTTACAAAATAACAAACAAACAAAAAAAGAGTTGAAAGGCAGTCCTGAGAGGACTAATTTCAAGTTTGTACATCGGGGACACGGCAAATATGTGGAATAAGCTGCTCTGGTCTGATGTTTCACTGAACACGACATTCTCATGGTGAAACATGGTGTTGGCAGAATCATTATGTGGGGATGCTTTTCTTAAGCAGGGACAGAGTGGCTAGGCTGTAGAGAAATACCTTTGCAATGTGTGGGTGATTATTTATACCATTTACAAATATGCAGGAAAATGACAAAAACAATAAGCTAAAAGTGGTCTACTTGTTAGAATGGACTAGTCAAAGTCCAGAAAAAAAAAAAATCAAGCTGAGAATCTATGAGAAGACTTGAAATTGGGTGTTGTCCATGCAATCTGATTAAACTTTCCTGATTGGGAAAGTTTAAGGACTATGAAAATAAGCTGTGGAAATAAAAGTTTTCTTTTGCTTGAGGAACATTAAATCTTTCAAAGTGATTTAAAAGACAACTGACAGTTGTTGTTTTGTTGTTGTTTTCACACTAGATCTCATAGCTTTCCTCAGTAGCATGACATCACACCTTAGGTACAATCTACTCCACCTTAAGTCCGACAATTTTTGTTATTGCCACCACAAGATGATCGATGTATAAAAATCTGATTGTCTTTGCTGCTGCAAAAGAATTTTAGGGTTACTGTGGAGAAAAACAAAATATATTTTAGAATTTAATTTTACAATTCTAAGAAAAGCGTCAGAATTTTTCTGCCTTTTTTTCAACAGATGATGATGAACAGCATCACAGTAATTTTATTTAGAAGTTCACTTCTAAGCGAGGCCAGCAGATGGCAGTACTTTAGGACTGGTTGCTCATCAACTCCCATAGGAATAGAATGTTTTTCCAATGTCATCAGCAGTGATGTCATAACTCTATGACACCACAAATGAATCTCTCTCTTGAATGTAGCTCACAGAAAGCGTTTTGTCAGACCTGTTCCACAGTTCTATCACGGCAGTTCACTCCACAGAGCACGTTCAAAAGTCATTGAAACAAGCGGGATATCTATTCCAGGTATTGCACGCCTTTCATCGACATGAAGCAACAACACATTGCATGTCAACATGAAGCTTTTCCAGCCAAGCTTTCATGGGTCGACATAATGGACCTCAACGTCCAAGTCGACTACGACGCTGTCGTTTTCCCTTTTGAGGTTGACAGCGACAGCCCCATTGAGCCGGAAGATGTACCATCAGAGATCCAGGGGGAATCAAGTCCTTCCGGCCACTTTGAGAATCCAACATCTTCAGAAGTCGAGCAGGAAACAACTCGGTCTGCTGGCTTCGAGATCACCCCCTCAGTGGAAGTCGTGGACAAGACGAGCCAACATGTCATCGATCTCACAAAGCAGGTTGGCGATCTTAAGAAGGAGTTGCAGAGTAAGACCTTTGACCTCCAAGAAGAACGAGATAGGAGGATTGCCTGCCAGGCTGAAGTCAAATCACAGCAGCAGGAAATTCAAAGACTGCAGAGCATGTTAGAAAAAGAGCGTCACCAGCAAGTCAAACGAGATCATGACAGAAACGTGCCAGAAACTCCAGGCGGCTCTTCCAAAGTTACAGCTGACAGGAACCTTCTTCAACAGCTGGATTACTTCAAGAGGGAGGCTGTAAAATACGCCTCCCACAACAAAGGACTGATAGAAGTAATGGTTGAAGAATATAGAGTGAGACTGAACTATGAGGAGCAGCTCAAAAAACACGCTGAGCAAGCTGCCAAATTCGTAGAACAAGAGGAAACAGTGAAATCATTGCAGGGTCAGGTTGCAGACCTGAAGCTGAAGTTAAAACTTGCTATGGAAAACAACCGTCCAAGAGTCTCCATCCAACCAGAGGCCCCCCTGCATCCAGAAGAGACCAAGGAAAGAGAGACCTTGAATCAACCAGGGGTCTCCATCCATAGCCTGGCTCAGCCTTTGCACCGACCCACACCCAGGTTGCAAAGAGACGAGTCCACGCAAAGCCAGACCTCCACACAAACATGGAGGCCTGAGGAAAACCAGACGTCCATGCAACCAACCTCCACACGTTGCATGGAGGGCCTTCATGGCATTGGCAGGAAGGGTAAGCTATGCCCGGCTCGGCCTTTACGCCGACCCACACCAGGCTGGTCCTAACCTCGGTCACTATCCAAACCCAGGTTTGGCTAAAACTCAGCATTAATTAATTGATTAATTGGTCTCTCTAAATTGTCCAAAGGTGTGAATGTGTGTGTACAAGGATAAGTGTGTTAGATGATGGATGGATGAATATTTGTTAAGTGTCTGACAGTAGAATATGAAACAGAGAATCTGTGAAAAGTTCTCTGGCTCTGCTACTGTCCAGAAACAACCAATCAGAACCAAAAGGCAAACTTTTGGTTCTGATTGGTTTCTAATGTGTTGAACCCTAATATTAACTAAAACATAATTTGGATCTTCCTCTCCTCGGGCTGCCACCTCATCGTGGTGGAGGGGTTTGAGTGCCCCAATGATCCTAAGAGCTATGCTGTCGGGGGCTTTATGCCCCTGGTAGGGTCTCCCAAGGCAGACAGGTCTTAGGGGAGGGACCAGACAAAGCGCAGCCCAAAGACCCCTATGATGCAAACAAACTTTGGTTCTCGTGTTCCCTCGCCCGGACGCGGGTCACCGGGGCCCCACTCTGGAGCCAGGCCTGGACGTGGGGCACGTTGGCAAGCGCCTGGTGGCCGGGCTTTAACCTATGGAGCCCGGCCGGGCTCAGCCCGAAGAAGAAACATGGGACCCTCTTCCAATAGGCTCACCACCTATGGGAAGGGCCGCAGGGGTCGGGTGCATTGTGTGATGGGTGGTGGCCGAGGGAGGGGGTCCTGGCGGTCCGATCCTCGGTTACAGAAACTGGCTCTTGGGACGTGGAATGTCACCTCTCTGGCGGGGAAGGAGCCGGAGCTGGTGTGTGAGGTTTACTTCAACGCTCATGTGGGCAATGACAGTGAGACGTAGAGGGGCGTGGTTGGGAGGAATGCTCCCTCCGATCTGAACTCGAGTGATGTTCTGTTGCTGGACTTCTGTGCTCGTCACGGATTGTCCATAACGAACACCATGTTCAGGCATAAGGGTGTCCATATGTGCATTTGGCACCAGGACACCCTAGGCCGCAGTTCGATGATCGATTTTGTTATCGTTTCGTCGGATCTGCAGCCGTATGTCTTGGATACTCAGGTGAAGAGAGGTGCGGAGTTGTCCACTGACCACTACCTGGTGGTGAGTTGGCTCCGGTGGTGGGGGAGGATGCCGGTCAGACCTGGCAGGCCCAAACGTGTTGTGAGGGTCTGCTGGGAACGTCTGGCGGAGTCCCCTGTGAGACGGAGCTTTAACTCCCATCTCCGGCAGAGCTTCAAACACGTCCTGGGGGAGGCAGGGGACATTGAGTCCGAGTGGACCATGTTCCGTGCCTCCATTGTCGAGGCGGCTAATCGGAGCTGCGGTCGCAGGGTTGTCGGTGCCTGTCGTGGTGGCAACCCTCGAACCCGTTGGTGGACACCTTCAGTGAGGGATGCTGTCAGGCTGAAGAAGGAGTCCTATCGGGCCTTTTTGGCCTGTGGGACTCCGGAAGCAGCTGATGGGTACCGGCGGGCGAAGCGGTTTGCGGCTCTGGCAAAAACTCGGGCGTGGGAAGAGTTTGGACAGACCATGGAGAAAGACTTCCGTATGGCTTCGAGGCGATTCTGGTCCACCATCCGGCGTCTCAGGAGGGGGAAGCAGTGTAGCACCAACACTGTTTACAGTGGGGGTGGTGTGCTGCTGACCTCGACTCGGGGCGTTGTGGGTCGGTGGGCGGAGTACTTCGAAGACCTCCTCAATCCCACCAACATGCCTTCCATTGAGGAAGCTGAGCCTGAGGACTCTGGGTTGGGCTCTCCAATCTCTGGGGTCGAGGTCGCCGAGGTAGTTAAAAAGCTTCTCGGTGGCCGGGCCCCTGGGGTGGACGAGATTCGCCCGGAGTATCTCAAGGCTCTGGATGTTGTAGGGTTGTGTTGGTTAACGCAACTCTGCAGTATCGCATGGACATCGGGGGCAGTTCCCCTGGATTGGCAGACTGGGTTGGTGGTCCCCCTGTTTAAAAAGGGGGATCGGAGAGTGTGCTCCAATTATAGAGGTATCACACTCTTAAGCCTCCCTGGCAAGGTCTATTCGGGGGTACTGGAGAGGAGGGTCCGTCGGATAGTCGAACCTCGGATTTTGGAAGAGCAGTGTGGTTTTCGTCCTGGTCGTGGAACACTGGACCAGCTCTACACCCTCAGCAGGGTCCTGGAGGGTGCATGGGAGTTCGCCCATCCGGTCTACATGTGCTTTGTGGACTTGGAGAAGGCGTTCGACCGTGTCCCTCGGGGTGCCCTGTGGGGGGTTCTCCGGGAGTATGGGGTACCGGGCCCTTTGATACGGGCTGTCAGGTCCCTGTATGACCAGTGTCAGAGTCTGGTCCGCATTGCCGGCAATAAGTCGGGCTCGTTCCAGTGAGGGTTGGACTCCGCCAGGGCTGCCCTTTGTCACCGATTCTGTTCATTACTTTTATGGACAGAATTTCTAGGCGCAGCCAGGGTGTTGAGGGGATCCGTTTTGGTGGCCTTAAAATTACGTCTCTCGGCTGGCTTGGGAACGCCTCGGGATTCCCCCGGAGGAGCTGGAGGAAGTGGCTGGGGAGACCCTTCTTAAGCTGCTGCCCCCGCGACCCGACCCCGGATAAGCGGCAGAAGATGGATGGATGGATGGATGGATGGATGGATGGATGGATGGATGGATGGATGGATGGATGGATGGATGGATGGATGGATAATTTGGATCTTACCTCTAAACGTTACCCCTGACCCAAATCAATGAGTCCATCATATTCAGACCAGGCTTTGGTCCTAATATGATGGAACTAATGCAGTGTTTCTCAATGCCCGTCCTCAGGTGAATCCCCTGCCCTGCATGTTTTAGGTGATCCCCTTCTGCCACACACCTGGATTGAATCTGTGTGTGATTAACAGGCTTCTGCAGTACTTGATGACTGCAGAAGAGGTCATGCAATCATTTGGATCAGCTGTTCTGAAACAGAGACGCATCTAAAACATGCAGAGCAGGGGGCCTGAGGACTGGGATTGAGAAACACTGACCTAAAGTGACACCGGACATATAAAGGTGCATTCAGACCACCTGTGTTTCGAGCATCAGGCGTATCTGGTTTGCATTCAATGTCTATGTGGAGACGCTTCGAGCGTCTAGCGCGGCGCGATTTGAACCGTTTGGAGCGTTTGACACGTCTAACGCATCCAACACTCCACATTGACTTTGAATGTAAACCAAACTTTCCTGATGCTCAAAACATGTTTGATGTGAATGAACCAGTAGAATGTTCAGTTCCACTGGTAACAATGACGTCAGCAGTGACGACATCACTCTTTGATGACATCACTCTTTGATGACATCACTCTTTGATGACATCACTCTTTGATACATTCTCCTCAGTGAAGCACACAGGCTGTTTTTACAGACCTGTTCCTGTTTCAGACTTTTAAGTTCTAACTTATGAATCTTCTCCAGGAGGATTGTTACAATTCTCTGAAGGCAGAATCAGCCCAGTACAGGTTCACATTCTCAGGTGAGAGAGACTCACCTGGTATAAAGTTGATTTCTCGGTACTGGAATTACACTGAAGATAAATTAGTTTAATCAAAGCGCGTCATCAATATGTGAGCATGTAGAGGAACATCAATTTACAGACTCACATACAAATTGTGAGGCACGTCAACTGATATTACCTCTAGCCTAAAACTTTATGGAGGAAAAGTCTATTCAACCTGCTGTAATGTCCTTTACTGTCATCCAATCCTAATCATCTTCGCTAAACAGGCAGAGGGAAAACAAACAGCTTTACCACCATGAATGGGAAATGACTTTGTTTTATATCCTAAACAAAAGGGACATGTTCTTCCCTTCATGGCATCAGACAATCCAGCATGAGGTAGCATGATGTACCTCTCTAAAAATAAAATACAATTATGCTGGTTTAATGGCCTCCATGTTCCCAGTGGAAATAGTCTGATTAGAGCAGCTGCAGAGATATTCTAATTAGGCCTTCTGATTTTTATCGCAGAACTTTGAAAAATAAGTTGGATTTGGCTGCATTTAAGCTGAAGCCAGACTTTTTGCCGGAGCGCGTAGAGAGGGAAGGGTTTTTGCCAAGTGACGTGATTACTGCAGGTGTGCGCGTCTTTCCTTCTTTTCCTGGCGCAGATGTTTACACAAATGGACAAATTCAGCTCATCTCCTCCTCGTAAACATGTCCGCAGAGCGGAGGATCACTTCACCACGTCCCCTTGGTTACGGCATAATCAGTGTGGCAGATCGTGCCAAGAGGGACTGTGTGTGTGTGTGTGTGTGTGTGTGTGTGTGTGTGTGTGTGTGTGTGTGTGTGTGTGTGTGTGTGTGTGTGTGTGTGTGTGTGTGTGTGTCTGGGAAGGGGGGACAGGTGTTGGATGTGTGTCTGCAAACATGAGTGGGGATTTTTTTTTGACACCGTTGCCCATCAAGAAACTTTTTTTTTTTGGTGTTGGAGCTGATTCTGTTGAGGTGGAGGCAGTGGCCTTAAGTCAACATGTTTAACCTGGAGTGCAACATGTTCGATAAGCCGCTTTAACTGCAGATAATCCAAAAGGATCAGTGCGAAGAAAGGACTCTCAGGTTCACTTTCACTGCACAGTTAGATGCATTGTTACCTTAGTCTGTTTTGACATTTAAAAAAAAAATACTTCAGTATTCTACTTTACGTATTTATTTCACACATTTTCTCATCCTGTGACGCGTCAGCTCAAACTTTAACAGGAGTAAATACAATTTACAGCATAAAGTGGCAAATTTTTTAATCAGTTTAGTTTAATAACTGTGTACCTGATTAATGATTTAGCTCAGTTTAGCTCAGCTAAGTTTAGCTTAGCTTAGCTTAGTTTACTTTAGCATAGACACAACCCATATTCAGCTGTTGGAATGCTGCCATTATTCTTACAGCACATGATTTACATCACTGAGACCAAAACATTTCTTATTGAAAGAATTATCACATTTTTCTTTGAATAAAAATGGAAGAATGTCACTTTAGGCTAAACACATAACTAGCTGTAGAGCCATATATTCAATTTACAACCAGGAGCTTACATTAACAAAATTACCGCAAAAAATGGAACATTATTTTGCTCTGATTCCACCAACAGAACTCAGATCTGATTACACCTATTCCTGTGGAATAAATAAAATAAAAAAAGAAGTAACTTAAATAGAACCATTCTGATGGTTCTATTTAAGATGTCGGCAAGACATCTTAAAAAGCCACATTCTGCCCCAATCTGAAGAATATTGAAGAACCGGTGAGAAAGTCAATGGCACCACAGAAAACATGGACCAATGGCGAGCCTTCCCACATCATAGCTCCTGCAAGAGCGCATCAACATTCCCTCACTTGAGATTAGGGCTCATTATTCATAAGTAAGAGCATGAGTCCTAAAACCTCCTATTACTTCCATCACAGGGCTTAAACATTAATGAAATGGTAAACTGACTGAATTTATATTGAGCTTTTGTAGCTATGCTGACCACTAAAACCCTTTGCACTGGAGCTACAGTCATCAATCGCGCTCAAACAGTCAGACACCAATATGCAGATCAGCAGGCAATTTGTGGCAAAGTGCTTCACCAAGGAAAACATAAATCAAAAAAATGACAATTTCCAGATTATAAGATGACTTCTCTCCACGGAGCCAAAAGGACATTTTAAAAGTCAAACATGGGGGATGTTGTTATGGTCTGGGTTGGTTCCGGGCCTGGACTTTAATTTAATTTGAGAAAAATAATGAACTCTGCTGTCTCTTCCAGAACGTCCAAAAAGGAAAATCCCCGCCCGCCACTCGTTCATGTAGAAATGCACATGCAATGATTTCTAAGCGATTCATAAAGTTTTGAAGTTAAAGTCAGGCATTAAATCCAAGTGACAAGCTGAATTAAAATAATCATTTGAAGAAGCATGTGTCAAAATAGGGAGAGAGATTATATTTTCACAAAGGACCAGATTGGTTTCCACTCCTGTAATGAATAAAATAATCATTTCAAAACAGCATTTCATATTTAACTCAGGTCATTTTTGTCCGGTATTAACATCGTTTTGACGATGTTGAGCCCGCTTCTTCACACCGCTGACTCTGAACTCTCACATGTGGAAGAAACGATCAGCGTGAACAGCAGCCTGTGCAGGCGGGCGCCTGCTGCACTCCAGAACTTCCTGCTGGGCCCAGTGCAGGTGTCCTGGGCCAAATTTAACTTAACATCTGCGATGGGAGGAGTCAATGTGAGAAACCCTTTTCACACCATCCGATCTTAGCAGAGGCTCACCCCGTGGAGGGGGGGGGGGGGGGGGTGGGAACGAACTAAACACAAATTCAGTTGGGTGCTTCCTGGACCGGTGCCTTATTCTGTATTAACTGACAAGAAAATAAATAAATCAACAAAAGTGGGGCAAAATGTTTCAACTGGAACGTGTAAAATGTCTTCGCCAACCGAGACCCTGAAAATAAGTTTTTTTTTTTTTTTCTCTTTTTTTTTTAAAATTTGGCTGCAGGATTCAAGGCAAGGACATCTGCTCCCTCATCAGAGACGTGCTCCAGTTTAGAGCAAATCGACTGCCAGTAGTAATTTCTCCGCTGGTCACTCACCCCGAAATAGTCACGGCCCTTTATCAATGCGACGCATAATCAAGCTGCATCTTGTCGCCTGTACCCTTTGGAAAAGTAGTTTGAAAAGACATACTGGCGAAGTTGGATTAAGCTCAATCAGTTAATATCTAACCATACAATACGATCATTTCATGCCAGGCATTAATTTATCTTTTCTAGGGTTTTTTTTTAATGCAGCCATTCCTGGATTTCAGTTTCTTTCAGGTCCAAGCAAATTCAGTTAGGTTTATAATTAGTGAAATTGAATCCGGTACCATCAGAAGCCACATGATGAATGAATGGAGTTGGTGCAACTTCGAGTTGGCATCCAGCTGTACGCCGAAGACTTTAAAGAGTCGTTAAGAGAACTTCAGTGAGCAAACGGCATCATAAAAATGAAGCGTAACACAACAAAGCACACCGTATAAAAAGTTGTGAAGAAGGTTAAAGTTGATGCTGATCAACAGGAAAAATCTCCTGCAACAGTCTGTATTGCAGCTGGTATGATGAAGTCTCTGACTGCAGTCATTCTAATTGTGCGTGTCGTGTTCTTTATTTTATAAAGAAGAATGAGCAACGATTTCAGCCTTTAAACTGGTAAAACACATAAAGATGTACTGACTTAAATGCAAACCACACAGATTTTTATTTAAAAATTGCCCACTTCCCAATAAAGCACTTCTTTGTGTCGGTCTATTTCTTTAAATTTAAATAAAAGACTCAAAAGGTTGTGGTTCTAATCTGGAGAGAAGTTCAAGGGTTAAGGCTAAAAGGCTCTGGGCAGGTTTTGCAAACCACAGTAAGTGTGGTTCAAAGGGAACACAGCAAAACGAGAGTATCTGGCAACATTATATTACGACAACTCTACTGAGTGCCACCAATAAAAACACTGTTTTCACTGGAAATGATATTTAGCAAAGGCCAGAGCAGAACCTCTGCGCCTCTCAAAATCCAATCACATCCCGACCAAAACACGTTTCATTTTCCGTGTTAGATTTTGGGCAGGGGGGGGGGCCACACAGGGAGTTTTGCAGGGAAGTTCACCTCATGTGATTAAGTGCCGGTTGCTAGGTGACAATGCTGGAGAGGAGCCGCTCTCGTCTGCAGCCGTTCTGCCGGGCGGATCTGAGATCGGCCTCCCGAATCAGCCAGTCTCTGTCCAAATCACCTCCTGTACACACCGCCGGTTGTCATGGGGATTCCAGGGACATCTGACTCAAGAATGACATGAGTCATGGATTAAAAAGGAAATAAATAAATAAATAAATAAAGCTGTTCTTCTTCTTGCACTGATGTTTGAAATATTGAACTGAATTCATCCAAAGGCAAAAGGAAATATCCCTCATTTTCAGGTGTCCTGCTAAATAAAGTTTATAAGTAAACACAAATGAACAGAAGAGCAAAAAATGATCTGAATTAGACAATGACTGAATTAGGAAATGGAACTTATGTTTCAGTGTTAATTTTCTCCCATTTCCCTGCCCTACTTCCCTGCAAGACCAGAGCATCAAGCGCCACTAAAAATGTTCTTTTAGTGCCATTAAGAGCTGGACTTGTCTGTGTGCTTTGGGTCATTGCCTTGCAGCATAACCCAAGTGTGAATGCACCCCTAAAATATTCCCAAGGTACTTTTCGTTGCTCTCAAATGAACTAGAAAGCGTTAAATCAGTCCCAGATAAAACTCAGATGGGAGGGGATTTGCTGTAGGTTGACGCCACAATCACAGAATCCAGTCAAGTCGCCACGGCGCTCCGATCGACGGGTTTTCAGTGCCATCTCTCCACCACCGCCCTCCTCTCCACCCCGATGTGGCTGCAGCACTGGTCCCATTTCAGGATGAAACATGGTCTCCATCCTAATTAACCCAAATGTGGATATTAATAAGATGAAAGCAGGTCTAGACTAGAAATGGGGCAGATTGAGAGGAGATGGTCCTGATTTCGGAATGGTCACGTTAACGCTAAAGTAGGACACCTTCACCCCTCCTTTGCCGGGGGAATAAAGTCGGTTTCTATATAAACTCTATATAAACTCTATATAAACTCGCGGTCCTTTGAAAAACAAACAACAAAAAACAAAAACAACGGTCCCACCTCTCGTGATCGAGCTCCACAATAAACACAGAAAATACGGAAGAACATGGGAAATTACACATCACGACGATAAATGTTGAATCAATAGACACATGCACATCTATAGCTAAGAGGAATTTCTCCCTTCTAATTTGCATAAGCCTTTGTGTCTGTCTAAAGAAACCTATTGAACAGCAGCCCTGATGGTGTTTAAATGGAGGGAGACAGACTGTCAGTCTGTTGGGACACAAGCAGGACAGGAAATAAATATTCCATGACCATGACAGTGAAAGGGGTTGGAATAACAACAGGTCTACTCCCTTAGATAAATAAAGCTTTTTTTTTTTTTTTATCTTATTTATCTTATTCATATCTGTTTTTACAGCGAGTGGGAGGCAGCATTAAGACAAGGGGAGAATCAGAAGGGAACCAAACAGGAAACGGTGACGAGCGAAGCCATGACTCATGCAAACGATTGTGCTGGAAACTGCCGATGCGCTCCACAGTCTCGTCTTAATGAGCTGCTGAACTGACCGAGGGTTCAAGGAAACTCATCATGGACCAACTGCTTTGTTTTTTTTTTACAGTTGAGTTAAAAACAACTTTATTTCAGCTGAGAACGGATAAATCGAGCGGAAGGAAGCGCGCGCAGTTCACGGAACCGCAGTGGCACTGCTTCCTCTGCGGTCCGTCGCTGGACAGCGCCTCCGCAGGCCGCTGGGCGCCATATCTCCCCGAGTAGTCAAACGTCAGTTCCTCCTTGGCGTGTATGTCCCGTCCGGCGAACAGAGCCAGCCTCGGTATGGCAGAGTGAACGCGAACAGGCAGCATGACCAGGTTGGGCGAGCAGGAGTGGTTGAGGAAGCGGCCCACATTTCCCGCCCGAGCCGGGTCCACGAACGTCTCTGTGACGGAGCCCGACCCCGCGTGCTCCCTGACAGCGATGATGTAGTTGTTCTCCTCGGCTCTCTGGCTGCGCTGTCTGCGCGTCGCCTCCGCGAAAGCGATCACCTCCCCCGCGTATTCGCACACAAACGTTCCGCGAGGGATTTCTTCCCACGTTCGCACTCCCCAGCCCTTGCTCTTGGTGCGGCAGACCTCCAGCCTGAGCCGGAGCCCCCTCCCTACCACGCGGTTGGAGCAGGTGTCGCCGCAGGCACAAAGGGCGTTGCACTCAAACACGGGGCAAGAGTAGCCGGATTCAGGTCCGTCGAGGTTCAGCAGCCTGCCCGCGTCATCGTAGGCCTTGCCGGACGTTTGAAGGCAAGAGCAGGTCTCCGGGTGGCAGGAACGGGAAATACAGGAGCAACCGGGAAGGGTGACTTCAGCTGGATCTATGGCGCATCCTGGGCCCTGAACGTTATCTGTGGAATACTGGAGAAAAATAGAAAACTACAGTAGCTGCACCAGATATACATAAAAAAAAATGACAAATAAGAAATTGGAAAAAATATTCATATGGCTTGAATAATTTCTGAATTATCACCGGCAGCCATTAGGACGGGTCACCAGCCTATCACAGGGCAAACAACCATGTGTATACAAACACACAAACACATGGAAGTTTAGAGAGTCCAATTAATCTAGCTGGCATGTTTTACCCTGGAGTACCAGGAAAGAACCCCTGAATGCACAGGGACAACATACAAACTCTATGCAGATAGGTCGGGATTTGAACCCAAGACCTTTTTGCTTCAAGGCTACAGTGCTACAACTGCACCACAATAACATGGTTCTTTGTGGATGTGGATATTTTGGAACATCCACATCCAAAATATGTGGATGTTTATGGTTGAATATTTCTGCGAGGCACTACATGTGTCAAAAGAGTGCAACTAGAGATAAAAATTCATGAGATTAATGAATTTTCATGTCAGTGAATGAGCCAAACAGGTTGATAGCTCAAAGATGTTACTGCTTATTTCTTAACAAAAGTTGTGCTAATGTTTTACATATTTTTTCAGACAAGCGTAGAGGATTTTAGGCGACAGGAAATAAAAAAAAAGGAAACAAATCTGCAGATACATCACTATTTAACATTATTGGGAGCTATAACTGTCATTCATTTGTAGTCATCTTGCAGAATACGTAACCCTACCTGTGGGCATAATAAATCAGTCTACATCCTCTTGTTGAGGTTGTAGAAAGGGCAGGCATTGATTGACTCGCTCCAAGTTGTAGACAGATTATGTATGCAGTGATGATTTACTGACACCTGCTGGTGAAACGAGGCATTACAGCTGATGGAGGCGAGGCTCCTCAGAGATAATGGCTTCAGTTTAAAAGGCTGTTAATCTAATAGCCTCAAGGTATGATACTTCATTATTCACAGAAAATAATATCAAAAAAATGTATTCACAGACCAAGCAAATATTAAAACTATTTCATTGTTCACAACAGCAGCTTTAAACAGCAGCAACTTTGTTATGACACTTACGAAAAACGCGTCAACCTCAAAGTAACAATTCAGTTCCTGTTAGCTTCAGGCTAAAAGCGTCATTAGCTTCGTTCATGGGCGGAAAGGCTTTGGGTGTCATTACCTTGAACGTCGGAGGCGTCAGAGCTTCACATAAGACAGGAACGTCCTCCGAACCGCCGCTCAAATCCACAACGTGCGCCTCAGTCATGCTGTGGACCAGCTGTCAACACCCTGCGAATCAAAACCAGAAGGGGCGGCTTCCGCCGATGAGGTTAACGACTATCTCCCCCTAGTGGTAAGTTGGAATCATTACATCCTCAAAAGAGGAAGGGGAATGACACCACCTTTAAAAAGATAAATAAATAAAAAAATACATGCTTTGTCTCAATAAAGAATTTGACGTCACATCTTTAAGGTCAATTGAATAATAAAAAAAATGGTGTTTGGAGATGTCAGAGTCTTATTCTACACCACATATTTAAAGTGGAAGCTTTTAAATGCTAAGTTGCAACTTGTCTTTAAGTTGCCTGTAAAACACAAAGTTTCATCAAGCAGGCTTTAATCTGGGCTTTAATCTGCTTTGAACTGTGTGTCATACGCACAGTTTTTCTCCACATAACGAAATATTATGGAAACAAAAAAGCTTACATACAAATAAATAAACTGACAGAAATATAGTCATCATTGCATGATTATTTGAGAATAAAAGTAACCTTTAAGGAAACTTCTACAGTTATAACACGGCCCAGAGGAAAGTATATCAGGAAAACACAATTTAGTAATCGGAATTGGTCATTTATTTTTAATGCTGTGAATAAAAAAATAAAGAAACTTACATAATTGCTATAATGCAATGCGAGAATGAAATTACTACAATTATTTAAAGAGTCCAATTGGACTCTTTAAAGTGACTCATTGTGCACTTGCAAAAAATGAAATAGAAAGTTACTGTTGTTACAAAAAGACAGTTTTCTTTTTCAAAGTCTCAGGAAAAGAAAATCTTCATGTTTTCCAGAACTGCAGAAAAGTCTGGTGAGGTGATTGCATCTCTGTATTTTTGAACACTAGGGGGCGTGCTCCCCACATGAGAAGAAATAACAAGAGGATTAAAAATAAATAAATACATAAATAAAAATCAGGAATATTTGTGGTTAGGTAAAAGTAATGTATGAACATAAGATATCTTTGAGGATAATTCAAATGATGTTATTATCAGTGGCTTGTGTCAAGAACATCACACAAAGTCAGAGTTTGTTCCCCTAAGATGACATCAGCCCTTTTTTCTAAGCAGCTACCTCAGCCACCTAGCTTCAAAATTAGATGTTGATCAATTTAACCTTTAAATTTGGGTTGAAAACTTGACTTTTTAGTGTTGAGTTAACCTTGGGCTGAATCGGTCCATTTTTGGTTTCCATAATAAACCAAACTGATTTGGTTTTAGGGGCTGCACAGTGGAGCAGTAGGTAGCACCGTTGTCTTGGTCCTGGGTTTGATTCCCGGCCCTATTGAAGTCGTCCAAAGACTACAGAAGTCTTTGGAGGACTCCAATAGGGTTACTTGTTAGGAATACTTGGCAGTTTGATGACAACAGACACACTGGGATGCTGAACTCTTAACTTGGTTGGAGAGATAATGAACCCAAAGCCCATCATGACCCGGTTCTCCGCAGATATCATCATCAACTGCCCACTGCTGCGTCTGATACCGAGCTGATGGACTTGGCCTTAAATTGGCTGTGATGCTTCTCCCAGGCTGCAGGGAGGAGAGCTGTGTTGAGGAGGACGGAGGAGAACAAAAGAAATTTCAAAGCTTTCCCTCGTCTGCCTCGCCAACCTCGAGAAATATAATGATGGCGGTGACCCGGGAAACACCAGAGGGGTTGCTACAGGGATAATCCGTGTAACGGAGCTTGGAGGCAGACATGGAAATTACTAGAAACTCCAGGAAGGCGAACACAGCAGGGTTCAGTTCAGGACGGATTCAGGGTTCGCCTACGCTGCAGGAGTCACCTCATGACACTTTTGGAAGTTTAGTTTGGCCATCAGCTAACTGCGGGGATAACGTTTTTATCCGTAGCACGAGGTAATGCAAGCTGATTGAACATGGAGTCAGAGGTGTTCGCCAGCACCTGAAGGCAAGCTTTCCTGACGAGCTGTGGGAAAACAGAAAAGTATAACGGAGCGAGACTCTTCGCAGCTAAAAGAGGGGGGAATAAAAATCCTACTTTTCAAACTTTTGCTCACTTTTCATTTACCTAAATATCACACTGAACCTAAACCGTGCTTGCGTGTCTGTGTGGGAACTCAGACTGTTTGCTAAACCTCTGAATGGCTCGAGAACAATTCCAGGCATTTGCTGTTGTTCAAGAGTTTAAGTTTATTTATTAAGCACGTACGATATAGCGACATCGGTATCGGACGACAGCTGTCCTTTATTTCTTTTTTCAACAGATTGACGTTGGTCTCTAAATTCCAGACGTCTTCGCATCAGCACGTCCCTATTATTTACCTTTGTCTTCACTGAATTCACTGTACTTTGTATTTTTGCAGAACGCAGAACTTTCTAATGAGACACCAGGGCAACCAAAACATTTCCCAACTTGTTATGTTTCATGCTGCGACGGAAATGAGCAACTCTGTAAAGGTTGAGGCCCATTTGGGTTTTGTTGGCTGACCTTTTCCAGCCTGCTGCTGATGTCATTCTTGTTGCAATAGGGGAAGACAGAGACACAGAGAGGTGAACCAAACCACGACAACGTCGAGGACTACCCGCACGAGTCGTCACGGCAACAATGAGTTGTTTTTAATAATCACTCTGGAAACCGACTCTGCTTTTGTCCCGTTGACTTTTTACTCTCGCTACCATTGCGTCCACATCCCACCATAGCAAATTAAGCTGAAGTAAGGCTATTCTGCTGTTTTTTTTGTTTGTTTTTTTTTGCGTTTAGATTATCAGTCTTTCTGCTGGAGAAAAGCCACCGCCGGCCGCAGAACGAGCTCCATCGAAAAACGAGCTTCAAGCGCCGAGACCGAACACACACTCCGCCTGGCGGTGTGGCTCCAGGCAATGCGCAGCACTCCTTTAATTGGGCCCTGAGAGAAAAACACCAGAACAATCCACCGAGCAATTTATTATGCATCATACAGACGATCAACGTCACAGACATGTGCTACGTTGCCACGCTTCTGTGTTTCGCCACTTTTCTTACACGGTTCAGGCAGCAAAGCCTGAACCGTGCAGCATATTCTTTTTTATTAAATTTTTTTTCCCTTTAATTGTTATTATTATTTATTGTATCAAGATTAGTTTCCAATAGCTGCAAGCTTTGTAAAGGTGTGTTACACGCACACACATTCACAGCTTTTTGCTTCCCTTGGAGAGAAAGTATTTACACATTTTTATGATGGGGATGGGACATTTTCTCTGGACCAAGTGCAACACTGAACTCTGCGTCAATCCCAAACAAGTTATGAGGCTTTTCATGCTCTGCTGCATGCAGGACAGGCATATGATTTAACATGTATTTGCCTATGCTATGGTAAAAGTATGATTAAGAATCTTTTTTGTGGTTGTTGCATATTTCATCCATTTCTCGGGTTTCTATCCCCGGCTGCTGCGTCTCTGCAGACGTGGGTTTTCCCTCCGTATCGGCTGGGAGGATTCGGTCCGGATCGATGAGGCGAGGCCGACGTGGGTCTCATTTAAAATGGGAATTATGGGAACAATGAGACTCCCAGTTTCTCACAATTACGTTTTGAAACGTTGCGCCCGTGTGTTTCCACCAACAGAAGAGGAAGATGGATTTTCTGTCAGTGTAAAAACTTCAGCTTGACCTCCTGTGCACTGCTAAAAATAGGGAAATAAGAGTCTCTCAGTGGAGAACGCAGTTTAAAATGATTCTTGAAAACTCCACAGATTGTGGTGAGAAGGTTTGGTTTGCCGGAGAGGAATTAAAGGAGCTCAGGTGGGACTTAGTAGGCGCTACTCTGCATTTAGTTTATTTGGTTTATTATGGATTGCAGCTGTTGGGAAGCTGCTGAAAATCCATGAGCGATGAAGGTCAGGAGCAGCTTTGCAAGCATCGAATATGGAAGCAATCCTTGTTTTCTTTCATCTACGGTCTGATGGTTCAGGAATCAGCTGAGGAGCCAGTAGAGGAAGAGCTGAGGATGTGAGGATAGACGACAGAGTGATAACTAAAAGCTTTTATTTGTTTCCTTGCAGCAGCTTCAGCATCAGGTGAATTTTTCTGCTATGTCCAGCAAACGTATGGAGCTACATTGGGGCCAATAAGTTTGTTGCAAAGGGAAATAAATGATCCGAAAAATTATTTTTAAGCTGGAAAAAATGTTTGGAACTGAAAAAAAAGATTGAAGAGCATCAACATTTTTCCAATTTCAAACTTTTCAAATTTTTTTTATTTGGCTTAAAAATAATTTTATGGCCAATGAAATAATTTATTTTTCTTCTTCAGTTTCAAACTTTTACTCAGTTTTGTCATAAAGTGGTGGTGATTGGAGGTGGTGAGGCAGACGCTGGAGGCCCAGGTAAAGTGAATAGTGAGATGTTTATTTACAAGGATAGTCCAAAAAGCGACAAAAACAGTCCGCGGCCAGGCAGCACGGTTGAGCGGAAGCCAGGGCTCAGCACCGGTAGCAACTGGTCATACAAGCGGTGAACACAAACAAATGTCAACAGACTACGTGCAGCAAAGACAACTTACGACAAGGACCCGACCAGGAACAAAGGACACAGGAGGGACTAAATACACTGAGGGTAATCACGGGAACAAGACACACCTGGGAGCAATCAAGGGGAAGACAGGACAACGAGGAGACTCAGGACACAGAAAACTCAAATAAACACAACAGAAAAACACAGAACATGACAAGTTTAAAGATAATTTTATAGACCTAGAAAATTATTTTTTAAAAATGTTTGAAACTGAAAAAACTTTCAGATCCTTTTTTTTTTCTTTTGAACAAACTATATGGCCTGAATTTAACCCCATACACAAGCATAATGACTTTACAACAGAAAGAGGGAGGAAAATGTTTGTACTTGGCAAAGGATTAACACTTTTATTACAATACCACAATGGTGATAATGAATGACAGAATATCACGTTGCTTATCTAACGGAGTGCAGCTCTTTTTGTTCTGTATTTGAGGATCTGGAACAACAACTCAGAGTCCCTGCGTGACAAACCGCCTGCTTCCATCAAGAGGTGTGAACTCACACCTCCGCTGAAACGAGGGAAAGAACCGGCGCTGATCCCTCTAAAAAGCGGCAGTGGCTACTTTCCTTGTGTGACACATTTCGTGACAGTAGAGGGACGTGAACCAAAGTCAAATCTGGCTCTTGTGAGGACTGCGAGTGACAGCGGATGGTGGCGCTTTGCTTAATTGAGGAAGAAAAACCCATGTGTGTTTTCTCAAGTGGAAAGTGCATTTCTGCTTCCAGTGTCAAAAAGTGTCCCTGTAGAGGCCTATGTTATTATTGTTGTTGTTTAGTTTTTTTTAATTGATTATCAGCAGCAAAAATTGGACGACGTTCAACCCCCTTTTGAGTCCCAAAAATCTACAGAAACCCAAAAATGAGAAGGTTCCTCTTCTCAAGAGTCCAGCAAACTGGACCCTTTTCTATAAGCTGGAGGAAAAGAGTGGAAATGATTATTACTTTCTTCAAAGATGCATGTGAGGAGAGAGGGACTCCAAATGCGGCGTTATACAACTTTCATATTAGCCCAGTGTCATCTTTTTTTTTCACAGCAGAAAATATTGGATTTCTCCACCGATCTCTCAGCGACAATGAACACATGCATGAACGAGGCCGTGCTCGTGACGCCTGGTTTTGTTTACCAGTCTGTGGGCATTTTGGGGGAACATCGCCCTTCGGTGTGGATGTTCTGCCTGCCTGAGGGCAGCCGCATAAAGAAGCTGCTCAGTGGGTGGGGAACATCCCTGATGCTGCTGCTCTAAATGAAGGAAGTGTTGCACCGGCGATCCTCTGCGCAGACGCATGCAGAAGTTCAGGCTCGACCCCGTCTGACCCCCGGCCATCTTTTGGAACTTCATTTAGAAACAACGGTGTTAATGTTTTAAATCAGGAAGAGTTCAGAAAATCAATATTCGGGGGGTTGAGCCAGAAAGATGGATGTGTTCGTGTGCTGAAAATGGAATTTTATGTTTTTATTATCATTATTACTATTTGCTCGTTATTAGGATAATTAGATTAGCTTCTCCGATCCACTTTATTTTCATTTTGAGGAACTTCCTCCTGCATCCAGCAGACAGGAGCCGAGGTTCGCCTTCGCTGCAAAACCCGCTTATTCTTCACGCCTTTGAAAGTGGACAAGATGTTTTTGTGATTTCCCACCCGCAGGGCGTTAACCTTGTCAGTTGGATCCCAGGCACTGGGGGACGTCTTTCACTCAGCAGCCAAAGCTGGCAGGTGGATCGGGGGAGGCAAGGAGTTGTCATGGAAACAAGCCACCGGGATGGGACACGGCGCGAGCAGCAGGAGCAGCAGCAGCAGCAGCACGCGCTTTGAAAAGCTTTCATTGATAGCTGTCCCGCCGCGCTGATTTCCGGTCTGTTACTAGGTTACCTGCTGAGTCTGAGGAAAGGGGGAAAAAAAGGGTTTATTCGTTTCCTGCAGATGAAAGCACGGCAGTGGATGCATTGCAGTTGAGGTTTTAGAGGGAAGGTTTACCAAAGGTCGTCCTTCCTCTGCCTATGAAAGCCATGTTTCTGCAGCCTTTTCTGATATCATGCAACTAAAAATGAGTGGAAAAGAGGAATAAACTGGAATTTTGTAGTTCAGAGATGTGACTTCCTACTGAATGCAGCGAACCATGACAATTTGCATATAGGGAATAACATTACTGTCGTGTAAAAGTCTCCATGTCCCGATTTGTTTGTCCGGCGAACTTTCCTTCAGCCTCTGCTGAAATTTTCAGTTCCTCTTTGGTAAATTATTTACATTTTTAGACAACTTGAGCTTCCTGACGAACTCAGCTCGTTCACCCACTTTCATTTCCTTGGACAAAAAAATCCATTTTGTCACGTGATCGCGACTAGTCGACCGGCCCAGGAAGAAAGTCGCTGCAGAGAAAAGAATCGACTTGTCGACTAATTGGTGCAATCCCTAATTGCGCACGGATACAAATTGTAAATAAGTGGCACGCTGAATTTAACTGGCTGAGTGAGAATTTTGTAAAGATTTATGAAAATAAGGCAAAATATGAAATGTACAGGACGGTGTTCTCGGAGTTTCAAACTTTTTTGTGTACCTATTTAAATTTCTTTCTACAGAAAAACGTAAAAAAAAAAAGAAGAAGAAGAAGGCATTTATCCCGTGTTGTTTTGGGAGTAATGGCTTCTTCCTCTCTGAACGGCCTTTCAGCGCATGTATGTTTGGGCCAAAAAAAACAAAACAAAACGAAAATACATTTTATGATGTCGCACATCAAATGTGCAGTGTGTTGGAGCTGCTGCCTTCTCGAAAAATATTTCCAGAAGCCAAAAATGCATTTAAACTTCTGATCACAGCTGTCCATTTGAACGGGTTTCAATAATGACATACTCCCCCTGAAGTCATGGGTTAGAAAACATGATTAAAAGAAGATTTTTATTTGAGTTGCTCCTCGTTACACGCTCATGTGCGCCAACCTGAAAGAAAACAGTGATTGTAGACACTCTAGCAATGTAAGAAACGAAATTTGTAAGAATTATAAAAAGCCTGACATCTACTTAGCTAGGTTATAACATTCATATTTCTATTGCTGGTTTACAGTACCCTGCAAACTTAAAAGTCTAAATCAAACGTACTTTTTATTTGAATGTACAAAAAGTAAAATCAAGTCATAGCTGATACGACATTACAGTAGAGTTTCTAACATTATTCAGTAGACAGTATATCAAGTCTAAACGGACTTTGTCGGCTTACATTTGAGTTGATAGACAAATTAGTATATATATATATTTATATATTTGAGTGCACAACAGTCAGAAGTGAAACTGTCTTACAACAGGAAGGAAAAACTGCAGTCTGGTAACAGTCCGGCCAGAGAAACTGCTTTGAAAAAACCCCCAAAACAAAACAAAACAAAAAAAACTGTTTGGGATTCAGCCTGGCCTTTTCTGTCGCACTGTATCCATGACGATGCTTCATGCCCGGTTCATAAAAATGAGTGCTAAAAGTAAAGCGCCGTGACTACGAAGTTCAGAAGGCGAAGTGAAGCTGCCACGTTGTGTGTCAAAAACACGTGAGGTCAAAAAACAGCGTGCGATTTTAGATGTGAAAGGTCTTGGCTTATTGTTCAAATCCAGACCAAGAAAACAGAAGAGAGAAATGATAAAGCAATGGAAAAAATATATATATTTATATATTAAGACAAAGAAGCGAGTGTGTATTTTTGTGCTACTGAAACAATGACGTTTGTGTGTCTCCTGATGGGATCCTTCGTTCACCACATGTAGTAACTGCGCGTCGTGTCGACCTGGCTGGGTTTGGTCTCCGAGGTGCCCTCCTTCTCCTTTTCACTGTCTGCCTCCCACAGGTTGATGAGAGGAGGGTACAGCTCATTCAGCGGTATCGATGACGTCTTCTGCATGTACTTCTTCAGGGAATGGTGATAATTCTTTCTCTTCCACCTCTTGGCAGTGTAAACGCCCAGTAAAACCAGGCTGATGAGCGCAAACATCGTTCCCATGACCGCGGCCAGAGCCGTGTTGGTCCCTTGATCGGATATTTCCACCGCGAAGGGCGCTTGCTTCGTCGTGACGTTCACGCACGACTTCTGCGGCTGTTGCTGGACGCTGGATACGGTGAGGCACACTTCGTACTCGGTCGCCGGCTGAAGATGCGTCAGGTTGTACTCGTGGACGTCCACGGGGACCCTGGCAGTGTACGTGATGTGAGGGTTGTCGATCTTCATAGTTGCGGACGACCACTTGAGGTTGGAGGCCATGACGTTTGAGCTTATTTTCCAGGAGACGAGGATGGAGTGAGATTCCGTCTGTTTGACGTAGATCTTTAAGAGCTGCGTGTTCTCCAGCAGAGTGCCGTTGACCTTTATCGCTGTCACTTTGGTGTCGACTCCCTCAGAGTTTTGAGCCACGCAGGTGTACCTGCCGGAGTCTTCAACTTGGATGTGGGAAATTCTCAGCGTCCCCTCTTTGCTGAGGCGGTACTTGTCAGACAAAGTGTCGGTCATGACCTTGTGTCCCATCGGGGTCACCCAATAGATCTCAGGCTCCGGCTGTGAAATAGCCCTGCAGTCCAAATCCAAGGTCATGCCAATTTCTAAACTGAGGTGGGTGGGGAAGGTATCGTGTGAGATCAGGGGCAAACACTGATTCAGTAACCTTTTCTGCAGCACTTCACGCACATGCATGCCCCTGACCTCTGGCGGCATGGAGCAGAACATGGACAGCGGCTCCATAAATCGCACTGTGGTTTTGTTGGAGCCCATCCACTGGATGACGCAGTCACAGCGCAAGGGGTTGCTATGGATGCTGATCTCTCGCAAGTTAGGCAGAGCATCCACAGTGGCCTGATAAAGGGCATTCAGGGCGTTGTTGTTCAGCATGAGGCTCTCCAAAGCTGGGACATCCCGAAAGGCCTGCCGATTAATGTAAGAGAACTTGGGATTGTTTGTTGCCTCTAGTTTAGTGAGCTCAGGAAGGTTGTCCAAAGCGTAACGGTCAATCGAAACCAACTCTCCCATGTTATTTATCCCTAATTCCTTCAGTCTGAGCATGTTCTTGAAATCCCCCTCCTGTATCTTGTGTACTGGGTTTTTGTTTAAATCCAGGAATTTCAGGTTTGGTAGTTTCTGAAGGGCTCTCTGAGGCACTCCAACCAACTTGTTGTCGTAGAAAGAGAGGCTCTCGAGATTGTCAAGTCCCACAAAGGCGTTTCCGGGAATATCCTTCAAATCCATCCCAGCTAAAACCAGACTCCTCAGATTGCCCAGGGGCTTGAAGTTAAAGTCCATAATCCCAACAACGGGGTTCTCTCCGATCATGAGAATCTCCAGATTTGGCGTAGAATCAAACCACTGACTGCTGATGGTTTTGAGCTTGTTGGAGTTGAGGTGAAGCCTGAGTAGGTTATGAAGCCCAGAGAAGGCATTGGCAGAAATGGTGCTGATGTGATTGTGGTTGATGTAGAGTTCCTGCAGGTTGCTAAGGTCCTGCAGACAGTAGTCGGGCATTTCCATGATCTGGTTCTCCTCCAGATGAAGCGTGGTGAGCTGGGACATGTTGGTGAGACCGACATCTCGAATTGTACTGAAGTTGTTTTGAGACAGGTCCAGTTCTGTCAGGTTGAAGAGCTGCTCCAGTTCCTCGCTGGTCCTAGCGATGTAGTTGCTCTGTAAGAGGAGAACCTGAGTTTCACTGGACAGGTTCCCCGGGATCCGTGTTAGGCGAAGGTCATTGCAGTCCACTGTTATAGCTTCTCTGTAGGTGGACTGCGGGGTGAACCAGGGTCTGATTTCACACACGCACAGCTGAGGGCAGTCATTGCTTTGGACAAGAGAGAGTGCTACAGAAACCAGAACCAAGCCACCAAGAACCTGAGCACAGCTGTCCATCTTCCATCTAGCCATGCTGGGGAGTGGTCGGAGGCTGGTCAGCGGACTTTGGAGGAAGGTTTGTAACAGTCATGAACCAGACTTGCTACCGATTAAGCCGTTAAGCCCAGGAAATGGGAGGTTCTGGAGACAAAGTCGGGGGTAGAAATTACAGGCAGGGATTCTGGTGTTGGAGGATTATCTGGAAAAGAAGAACAAAGAAGTTAGAATTAGAGGGGTAATGGAAAAGAGGAGAATCTTGAATAAAAAAAACAAGAACAAAAAAAAAACCAAACATTTATTTTATTCAGATTTTTAGGAAACGTTCCAACTATTCCCTAAGATAATGTTTAAACGTTATGACGTGCACGACGGAGAATTAAAGCCAGGTTAAGAAAACTAAAAAGATAAAATTACCAGAATAAATGAATAAAATTACAAGAATAAAGTCACAGCGTCCCGACTTTATTCTTGCAGCATAGTTTTTTTCTCATAATATTATTTTCAAAGTTCTACTATATTCTGGTAATACAATGACTTTATTCTTGAAATGTTATGACTTTTTTCATGTTATTTTGACTTTATTCTCATAAAAAAATTTTTTTATTATTATTATTATGGCCCTAATTCCCTTTTGGATGTGAATCACTAAATACTAAGATACCTGCATTTTTGCCCAATCTCCTGAATTTGTATATTTTATTTATTTATTTTATTATTATTTTATGACATTTCATTCTCATCCTGAGCCTGTGGGTTAAACAAGACAGCAAAATTGACAGGGAACAGTATCTTTAGTTGGGGAGCTGACCTCCTGAGACTGACTAAAGTGCATCATCAACAGTTTCACAAAAATGCAAGTTCAGCTCGTTACAGCGCATGTACAAGAAACTGGCCTGGGCTGGAGAGAAATCCAGTTGCATCCATGGCTTTCATCTACCCAGCAGGCCCACGAGGACGCCGTCATTATCCTTTTTTGGAACATCATTAGACATTATGTGATGTTAAGTCAGCGCCAAACCTTAATGAAACCAACGATAATTTCCACATCTACATTTTTAACGTCATATTCTAAGCGTTCAGAATTTAGGCTAAAGACGGTGGAAAGATTTGAGAAAGCCTAGTTGTTGTTGTTTTTTATTTTTCATGGTTCTAATAAGTATCTAAAACCAGACACATGAGAAAATCTGTGCAGTATTTTACATAATGTAATTTTAAAACTATGACTTAAATAAATGGCCTTAAAATTATGTCTGGCTTGATGGAAATCTTTCAAAAGAAACTATGGGGG
This sequence comes from Poeciliopsis gracilis, assembly GCA_911649635.1. Lineage (NCBI taxonomy): Eukaryota > Metazoa > Chordata > Actinopteri > Cyprinodontiformes > Poeciliidae > Poeciliopsis > Poeciliopsis gracilis. Next base: position 7,339,269 of record CAJVRI010001323.1, on the reverse strand, counting down.
AGAAATAACAACAATAACTCAAAACGGAAAAGAAAACAAGGAGTAAGCACAAAAAATAGATGAACTATGAGAAATCTCAGACAGCAGAGCAAAATCTGACTTTCATGCCACTGAAAGTCCCAGACAAAAAGCCTGAGCTGTGGTTTCAGACCAACACAAGCCTATTTAACCACTACGGATTCCTACCCAGTATCACAGAATAAAAAAAGATCCACACTCTTTCATTTCGTTGTGGGTCAGAAACCCATGGATGTTACGTTTCTCGTCTTCTAGCAGAACTCCAGTGAACTAAGATCGCCCTCACATGTGCTTCTCAGCATGTTTTGACAGAGTCCACATTAAGTTCAAACTGCAATCTGCCTCACACTGGAGGCAGACGTGAAACAAATGTGACATAATGATAACTTTATATATGTATACATATGTTGTATACATATGTATACACATTTAGGTCCTAAATAACCTAAATAACCCAAATCTGCATTGATATTCTGGTGAAACAGCACTTCCTCCATTCTTTCTTTTAAGTTGCTGCTCAGTGACACTTTTACAAATCCGAACGGTTGCCATGGGAGATTCGAGGATTTCTCAAACATGCATGAAAGAATCAGGGCAACGCTGCAGGTGTGTTTTTATTGAGGGAATAACACTATAGCATGAGGTAAAGTTAAAAAAAAAAAGGCAGTCTTATGTAATACTGTCGGAACGAGATAAATAAAACCTAAATGATCACGTCATACTGTGTCACCACCAGTCAATGCAAATGTTTTTATCTAGTAAAGAAAAAAAATCTCCAACCCAAGTAGTTTAAGCAGCTGAATGCAGGCTAGCTACTTGAGCGGCTATCTCAACGAGCTAATGTGTATAACAGGCTAATCTCAGCTCATGTTTAATATTACCTAAAAGCTAGTCGATATTAGCTATATTCGCATTAGCTAGTTGTTAGGTAGCTAACAACCAGCTAATGTATTAGCTAGTTGTTTTATTAATTAACATAAAAAGCTAATTTAATAGCTAGTTGCATTAGTTATAGCAAGCTAATATCAGCTAGCTTGTTTGCTTGGTAAGGAACAGGGCCTCATCGAGTCCAAAAATAATTTTTCTCGTTTTATTCCCGCATGTCGTGACCAAACGTACGACAGCCTCACTCATTAGCAAAATTAGGTAGCCAGCAGGTGTTTAACAAGCCCGAGTACTTGCAGCACAAAGCCAACACTTAAGACTCAGTTAGGTCTATTTAGGAGGCACCTCTCCCAGTCTGGAGCCATGCGGCATCCACCTTCTTAGGGGTAAACACCAGCTCAAGAAGATAGCGCTTAAGAGGCTTTGGACCCAGAAAGCTGGGCAATACATGGGAATGTACATAAACTGCCTGGCAACAGCGCCGTGGGGGCTGGAGGGGGTAGAGAGGAGCGGCGCGCTTCTCCTCCTATACCCGGGATTCCCTACGAGACGGGGCGGAGCGTCTGAGAGGCAGGCAGGATGCTGTTTTTTAAGCTAAAGCACTTTAGATTGTGACTATTGCTGTGCCAGTTCGGATTAGCAGATGGAGGTGCTGAGGAGGCGATCAGCTGCGGGGCCAAGCCCGCCGAGTTCAGGCCCAGGGGGTCAGGGGGGGGAGCGAGACGGGTCCTTTAGCACTTTGATTAAAAAAAGCAACACATGTATGGAACCGGAAACAATGGTACATGATGTCATTTTTAAAACAAACAAAAAAATAAAAAAATAAATAAAAATAAGTCCCGGTAGTAAAAAAAAAAAAAAAAAAGGAAAAGATTTTAGAGAATGTCAACTGTGGACAAAAGGTTACTAAAAATGTTTTACATTGTAGCAAAGAGGATTTAGCTGAATAAGCAAGCACAGCTCACATGTGATGCATGGGAAGCAGATTCAAAATTTAACGGGCCTCTTTAAGGACAGCATTTAAATGATGTTTGTCTGCCTGAAAGCCAAGTTCTCTTTTATGGAGGAGCACAAATTGCACAGAAGGAATGAAAGGAACGCATCTTTTAAACCATCTTTATTCCTAATTGGTTACAGTGGACTCCTGTCTATTCGCTGACTCAGCAATCCTTAGACTTTCCTGTAGAACATGATTACATTTTTTTTTTTAGAAGAAAATCTCCCCAGTCAGGGATTTTTCAGTAGGAAATATCTACAATATTGGAAAGAAAATGTTTCAGAGGCTGGAACAACGAGGCACAATACTGCTGGACACACTATTGGCTAGAGTTCGCAATCCAGAAGCGACATTTATTTTTCTCTTGCCGCCGATTGGCTGTAAGAGCGGACATGATAAAGACTGTAGACGCCAGCTTCTGTGGTCATGCTGAGATGACTCAATAAAACATATCAAGGTATCTTACTGGATCGGAGCAACAAAGCTCAATAACTAACCTTTGGGGCAGAACAGGACACTCTGGTCATTTTTGTTTTTTCTTTTTAACAATCAATTTCAAGATATGCTTTTGGAGACGATAGAGAATTCCTGACATGCCAGATAAGAACATCCCCGTCTGGATCTGTGCACTTCTCTGGAGAGACGCACTGTAAATCAGAACTAATCATCAGACTAGAGAACTAATTCAACATGTATTCTGGTTTACGTAGCTACTTTTATGAAAAGGCTTTCCAAACAACCCCTGAAGCTACAGCAATATTGGAAATTAAATCATAACCAAACAATCTATGAGTAACAACAACAACAACAACTGACCTCAGAAAATACTATAATTCAACGACTTGAGCCAAATTTAGCCGCAAACAATCATCTGTCGTTTTGTTTTCTGCTCTTCTGTTCACTAAAAACAGGGTTAATCCTGTTGCTAATCTTAACATTTTCCCCATTTTGGTAAACGCAGGCGGCTTTGTCTGCGTTCCCTGTCACGGAGTTTAGAGTCGCATTGTCACTGATCCCCTTTAATGCTAAACGTGACAGTTATTGAAGTGAAAAAAAAAAGAGCTCAGCTCGTTTCTGAAGAGCGGCGTTAAAACGACGTTCCGACGGAAGAGCGGAGACGAGATTAAAGCAAGGAGTCGCACTCGGCGCCCTGCTGTTTAATCTGTGCAACAAATTTGCTTCAAGACAACACCTAATGATGCGGCACGAAGCAAACGTCAAAAAAAATGATGGCGTTGGGGAAAACGCAGAATGTCAAAAGGGAGGAAAGCGGGAGCCTGGTGCGGTCTTAATCGAAGGACGTTTTAAACCTGTAGGACGTATTCTTGAATTAAATCCACAATTTATTTTCCGTTGTCAAACACCATTTGATAGTTTTTGAAACAAGCACAATTTCAAAAGGGCAGCTTTTTGTCCAGCAGTTTGTTGTTGAAAAGTTGAGTTTTTATTTTTATTTTGTTTTTTTTTTTGTTTGTTTTTTTATGCTGACACAAAATCATACATTTTTGGGCCATTGTTGATAGAAAAAGAAAGAGTCTTTTTCCTTTTTGCCACAAAACTAAGACAATTTTAGATTAAGGTCAGAAATTTTGTAGAATAAACAAGAAATTTTTTTGAGCCTTGTAACATGGATCTCGCAAAATTTCCAAGTCAAGAAATGTCGACTGTTGAAACTCAGAAATTTCTGTGTTTTTCTAGGAAATTTCTCAGACGCATCTCAAAATGTTTTTAATTTTTTGTCAAACTCAGGAACATCCTTGTTTTGTTCTAGAAAGTTTCTGAGATTGATCACAACATTTCCAAATTTATTTCTAGCAACTGGGTTTTTTTTCTTCACTTTCCCGACTCAGAAATTTTCTAGAAAGTGCCTGGGATTAATCTAAAAATGTCCTGCTCCCTTTTCTGTCTACCATGGCACGTCATACAAATTTGTGGCTCATTCAGAGAGATGGATAACAGGAAGTCTAACCAAGTCGCAGCAAAGTTGTTTTTATCCTTGGAGGTTTTGAAATGGAGGCAAATTTATCTTTATAGTTTTTTTGTTGTTGTTGTTGTCGTTGTCCGTTGACTCTTTTAGTTAAATCTATCAAACCTGATAGATTATGTGGGATAATGCCAATGCCTTAGTACATGCTCTGGTGATCCCACTTATTGGGTTCATCCATTTACACCTGCTGCACTTACCCAATGCACACTAATGAAAGCTTGGCACTTACTTTCCACACAACTCACATGTTGCCGTTGTCCCATCGTGATTCATTTCCTGCTACCTGACAAAACGCATCTGTGTCCTGACATGGAGGAAGGAACCTTTCAATGATGCCATGACACATTATCTGGCTGAGCATTTTAATCACCGCCAAAACGACAACCGTAGAAATCAGTGCGCGTTCGGAAATGCGCCCACATCTGGGAGCTTGGATCGTCCTTACGGGAGACCAAAATGGAAAAATTGAGCATTTTGCAGAATATGTTTGAAGTAAAGTTGAGGGAGATCCAGAAAATGAGCTAAACTAGACTTTCTGTGTTCAGAAAGACTCCACAGGAGTGTTAAATATCCCCTCTCCGTACTTCTGAAGATTACATTACATCATATTACATAACAGGAAAGATTTCAAGTCAGTTCAGCTTTGCTTTTCTGCGTCGGATCGGCACGTCCTTAGCGGAAAATCATCACAGTCAACAGGAATGAAGGCCACCAAACATCCATCTGTGTGGGATTAATCTATGTAATGCGTTTCACTTTTTAATGATATTCCAACTCATTGAATGGGACTGCATAACTTTCTGCTACAGCTAGAAAAGTCACACCCGTCGCAGATTAAGCCACGCCGTTGCCGTCAGTAGCTATAATGCCGTGTCAACCTATTGCAGGGGAAACGGTTGATATCTTGAACCATTCGTCTTGAAGGAGCGGTGGAGGTTCCCTAACCCAGTCTGCTGTACACCAGTGGCACCTGAAGGTGGTGTCGGTATGGGAGGGGGAGGGGCTTAAAGCTCCTAACTACCAGCTCTGTTGTTTCCCCAACAACCTCTCCCCCGACCCCCTCACCCACACACACATACACACACACACACACACACACACACACACACACACACACACACACACACACACACACACACACACACACACACACACACACACACACACACCTGCGATGTACCTCAAGGGAAAATGGCTGCTTAGTCATCTGTATAAAGATAACATTTCACTTGTCCGTGTGAGAGAGAGTGGATCAGTGTGCATCGTCATATGTGCTGTTGTATTTTAAAGATCGAATTAGACATTAATATTAGTGGAACATTGTTTTTTTTTTCAACTAGATATTCTGTAGTTCTGTTTCTCACCCCGTGGAATCGCTGTTTGCTTGTTCTCAACTCCCTTTGTAAAGATAAACACTGAGAAACTCAGTTTAATTTGGCTTTTTTTTTTGCCCCCAACATCCACTTATTACAGTTTACCTGGAAAGTATACTTTGTTGAGCTCAGTCGAACTGTTCAAAAATGCCAAATCAATCACTAACAAGGTTTCAGATCCAAATGCTGTGACTTTGAATCAGCTGTTAGCAGCCCCTTTTCAAGTCCAGCAACACATTCTCTATTGGTCTGGGCTTTGGCTAGGCCACACCAGTGCATCTCTTGTTGTCTTTGAACCGTTTCTGCAAAGGAAACTCCTGTTTTGTTTTTTGTTTTTCCATAAAAAGTTTATGCGCTAGGGATGATGTGTTTTTTCCCCCGGCTGTAGCACGCGATCAACAGCCGGATGTCACCACTGCTGGAGAAGATGAAGAAAACAGGAAGTAATAGGAAGATGACAGAGCGGCATGTTTTATAATGACCAAACTCATCCAGGTGTGATTTTAATTGCGTTTCTTGTTTAATGGAAACAAGAAACACACACACAATTGCTAAATTGTGTGTGTGTTTTTGTTGTTTGTTTTTTTTTTTTGTTTTTTTAGCGGAATACTTTTTTGCCACATGTGTAATTTGCACACAGAATAACGCACAAATGAAACCGGAAAAACAACAACAACAACACAAATCTATGCGTTTCCCGTCTTTGGACCAAACCAGAAACCAAGCAGGGAAGTTGCAGATTCGATCCACCTTCCTGAACCTTCCTGGGCCCCCTTCACCCCATCACCCTCCGACCCCCGGCCGTCACAAAGCGCAACAGCTGCAGCGACAGAAGCGGCGTTTCGCGGACCAACAATAGACCCCCCGCCAGCGCAACCCCATTCTCAGCGGCGCATCTCCTGCGAGAGAGGGCCCCCCCCCCGGCTCGATCCCCCTGCGTACCGCCACCACAAACCTCCGGCCGAACCTGTCGCTCCAAACGGAGGAGGCATGGAGACATCTGCTGGCTTCTACTTTAACATTAATATGCAAATCACATCAGCGCACACCGCGCGGGCACGGCGAGCCTCCTGCCGCAACGGAGATCAAAGTTTGCTTTTCCGCGGAGCGACAAGAGGCTGACTCGGACTCGCTGCATGTAAAGGAAAGACCGCGGAGCCGAGCTCCACCTCCAGAGTCTGCTCATCCAGAGAATGATGATGCCCTTGAGCGCGTCTGCGGCCGTCAATCACCGCCCTTGTGTTTTAGAGGCGCACCGGTTTGTCTGGTAACCGGTGCGCCGCTTGGTTTGTTTTTCTTTGAGACAAACAAATCAAAATTCAGGGATCCCACCACCCCCCTCTCACCTTGTTGGCATTCCAGGTTCTTCGCGTTCGCCAAGCGCGCGCGGCCCCTTTATCCAGGTGAACGCCTCAGCAGAGAGAGAGAGAAAAAGGGGGGTGGGGGGGGACGCCACAGAGCTGCAGGTGAACGGGTTCATCAGACATCCCTGTCTCCTCCGGAGCTCTGGCTGTTCGCGGCGCCTCCCGTCAAGTCGGTCGGATCCCCAGAGCGCCTCGGAGAGAGACGCATGATGCGGTCCGCAGAGACAGCGCTCCCCGACCTGCCGCGCGACCACACCGCTCTGTCACTCAGATGATATTCTTCCGCACTGCTGCTGCTGCTGCTGCTGCTGGTGATGCTGCTGCTGGTGATGATGCTGCTCCTTTCTCTGCGAATGCTGAGGAATAATGATCGCAAGATGGGGGAGGCAGGGAAAAAAAAAAAAAGGCAGAAAACACCTGGCGCTGTCCAGACTATAGTCAGCTGATTCCCCCAGCAGGCTATTGGCTGAGAGCGACTGTCTGTCACCGCCGGCCAAAAGCGAAGCAGAGCACCATCTGCTCCGGGCTTGTTGTGATGAGAACAAAGGCAGGAGGAGGGCGGCGGGTCGGCGGCGCGTGGGTGTGTGGGTGGGGATGAGAGCAAGGAGAAGGGGGGTGAGTGGGGGGGGAGGAGAAGAAGAAGAGGTGAACCTGGACTTAAAGTCATTTCTGTTGTGAAGGCAAAAGGAATGCTTCAAAAATGTTTTACTGGGAAAGATCTAGAATTTGGGATGCTGTTTGTAGTTGGCACCCCTTACTCTGAAACTCCTAAATAAAACTGGGTGGCAACCAGTCACCGTCTACAGTTACCAATTAGCGGCGGGCATTTATTGCATCGCTTAGCATTTATCGTGGAAAAATGTCTTTTTGATTTATTGCCGTCTTGATCAATTTCAGTTAATGATGCGAAAAAGACAAATCTGGCAGTTTTGTCGGAAATTTGAGCTTCATCATTTTCTCCACAAATCTCAGCAATTTCAGAAAATATTAAATGCAGTTACTGTGCGCAGTTCAGACAGCACTTCTTTAAGATATTTAAAGCGGCAGAGTGTCACTTAGTTAGCACTGTGCTCCCAGTGCTAACTAAAAACGAATCAGTCAGGAGGTGGGCCTTACCACTGTCAATCACCATCTCATGCGGCGCTGCTCGACCTCCTCTTTCCCTTCTGCTAAGCGTCAGCTAGCACAGCCCTGCTGTGAACGTAAATGCTAGTTAGCACAAGCCACTAATGATGGCAGGTAAGAGGCTTCTCTGGTACGTCGTTTCTCTGCACATTTAGCAGCGAGTACATGAGTTGATTTGCAGCTCTAAGACCCTCCTTCTAGCTCTGATTGGTTGTTTTTGGTCAGGAAAGGGACATTTCTTCAGTAGCTCAGGGATAAGGCGATAAAATTCTAAGTCCGTATCGCCCCCTGCCAGCAGATAGTGTGTACTCTCGTCTCAGTACAAACACACCAAGCTTACATTTACATATGGGTCTCATAAGGGTGAAAAAATGGGCCACAGCTGGGATTGTGAGGAGATTATATGATGTAATAGTTCCACAGAATTTTCCCATCAATTTAACTGGCTTTGTGGACACCAGCTGCATTTAGTCAGCTTCCCTCGGCCAGTTCTGTTTCCAAGTAAAAAAAAAAAAAAAAAAAAGTTACATTTGAGGTTGAAACCTTTGGAGTGACGAGGCGGCCGCGGCTCCCACCACCATCCCACTGTCTGCTTCCAGGAATGAAGCCAATCCTGGAAGCATATTGTGTCTGAGGCATGAAACCGAAACTGCTGCCAGGAGCTATTAAAAGCGCGTAAAAGCGACACGTTGTTTCAAAGGACGGCAGGTTCTTCTCAGTGGCCCACGCGGCCGAGAACGGGTTTATTTTAAGTAAACTCCCGGCGCGCCGGCCTGTTTTAACAGCACAACTAAAACAACAGAGAACAGCTATTTCCGAAAATAAACGCCCCCTTTAAAAGAACTAATTATATTTGTGAGCGGTTTGTCGGCGTCTCACTTCTCTGCGTATGGACTGTCAGCGGCGTTTATGACAATATATAACTATATAACTTACAGCTTTACTTCTTCTCAACACTTTCTAAAGTGCTTCTCAGGTGTCGCCCAAATTCATAGTTGTGCTCACAAGTTTACATACCTTGCCAGTAGTTTTTGTATTTGGGCCATTTTGGGAGAATATGAATGATAATATGAAACATAAAAATTGAGAATTGAGTGTATACAGACTGTAATACAGACAGACGGTCTGCCCACAGCACCTACAACAACTCTAAAGGAAACTATGTAACATTTAATGTCTCCTCATAAAGTATTTTGAAATTGAACCAAACTCAATTAAGAAATAACACAGATTTGGTATAGCTTCAGTTATTACTGAGACTTTAACATTTCGATAAATTAATCACAAAGATTTTAACATGTTAAAAATTTTAGTGTAATCCATTGTTTTTTGGTATCTTTTTTTCCCCACCGAGGGGAACCTTTGTATTCGCGTGTTTCTGGTACACCTGCAATTTCCGACGCACAAACAACAACAAAGCCACTTCTTTTGAACCCAGCAGGGGTTAAAAAAACATTTTTGTTTTAAAAAAACCAAACAAACAAAAGATGGAAAGCTGGAAAAGACTGTTGTATTGTTACTAAGTTTTAGCTTAAATGACATAAAGCTACATAATTTAAGTTTAATCAGTAAACACTTTTATAACAAATTTATGTCTGATCATGACTTCTTGGTTGATGTCAAGTTGTTACAACAAAGACATTTTGAATAATGTCAACTTTGTACTAAAAGTGTCCTGATTTACCGAATGACACTTTATGAATAAATATTCATAAAGACTTAACTCATGGTCATGACACATGTCATGTCATGTTTATGACCGTGTCATAATTTTTTTTAACCGAGTCCCACCGCTGGTCAAGACTTACTGCTCAAAGACACGACAGTGAATTTGGCAACAAAATGTTGTTGCATGGCTACTGGAGTCTATAGACTGTACATAGATATGCAAGTGTTACTGGTGCAGGGAAGAAAAAAATAAAACAAAACTGTAGAGTAAATATACAAATAACAGTTTACTGCTAAACATATTGTATGTCATTTGGGATTTTCAGATTTTAGTTGAACAACCTAACCGTGGTTACATTACATTACATTACGTCCTCATGAGGGAAACATAAAATAAAAATAGATGTAGTTTCTTCTTAGTCATTTTTTCCATATCTTTGCAGGCGTCCATTTTATTTCTGCTCTCACACCCCGTTTGGCTTTGCTCTGCTCATGCAAAAATACTTGTGGAAATCCATATCTGCCTCATCCTCCTTTTATAGAAATGAACAACTATCATATGGAAGTTGCATTGCGTCCTGCAAAGCAACGCGGCGTTTGGTAATAATAATAATATTGGAAGAGATTCTTGTGCTTGTCAAACAACTTGACGTCACACTTCTTTTCCTCACCTTCTGTTCACCAGCCCAGGTGACCAAACCGCGCTTCGTTTTCCTCTCGGCGTATTGAGCGCAGCCATGGATTGCCTCTGTTAACTCCTGCAGTAAACGCCGCGCTTCATCAGCGCCTGTCATCTCCCATCAGGGTGATGCACTGCGCCCGCTAAGCTTCGGACGACGTCGGACGTTTTTTTGTTGTTTTTTTTTCTTCAAATTTATCGTATTTATCTGTCCTGACGTCGTTTGTTAACAGCATGTTTACTCTCAGCACTCAATCTGCAGAGATGAGAGCTGAAAAAAAAAAAAAGAGACAGATGAGGAAATCGGTGCACGTCTCTGGCTGTCAGGGTTTGGGTCAGGTGTGAAAATGACTGCGGGTCGGATCGTCCAGCCAAATTTGCACGAGGTGTGAAACTGAATCCGGCTGTTTTCATCAAGCCGTGGGGCGTCAACGCTTTTTGCCCACCGTGTCGCAGAGGTCAGTGCAGTGTTTTAGGACACGTTCTCATCAGCTGCTTCAACACTTTCCGCCTTGCGCGTCTCCTTCCAGGTCCTGCGTCCACCAGCGATCCGCCTGGCAGCCTGCGAGACGCTCTGGAACGCGCATCGCTTGCTTCAGAGTTTCGGTCTGCTTTGATCAAATTTGCATGGGCCTCAATATTTCCTGCAGCCTTTCCACCTGAAGCGGAGACCGAGCAAATCAGAGCGATCCTCTCCTTTTAATCATCTGGAGTGAGGGACTCGCCACGCTGACAGCCAGATTTCAAAAGTGGAGTGTTGCTCCATGTTTGGAAAAGAGACTTCAGACGGCGTTTGAATGAAACAAAAACCCCGAACAAAAGCGCTGACCCAGTTTGTACCCAGTTTGTTGGCTGGAGGAGAGACTAGAACTACACAACAACCCGAGCAGACTTAGCTGGCCTTCTCTCACCTATGGAGGACTGATCCTGCCAACAGTTGGCAATGAATATACAAACAAATGAATGCTTTGACAAAGTAATTACAAACTGATGTGCAAAAAATAAAAACATCCCCAACTTACCACACTGTGATACTATGGATTCATATTTGTTTATGATCGCCAACAGTATTCATTTAAAATGATCACTTACAAGTTATTCCCAATCTTATTGTTTTATTAATTGGTTTCCCTTTTCATTTGTTTCAGATTTTGTATTTATTGAGTATTTTGTAGTCACCCTTACGGATTAAAATATTTCACTATTTTAATGCGTTTCTTATTTTGTACCAGTTTGCTTTCTCTAAAATTTCCTTCCGTATTAATTCACTTTTGATTTTTAATCAGACACTAGTTAATTTTCTCTAACATTTCCTTCTGCATCCACCGAATATGTTTACATACCGTAAAAGTGAAAATGCTTTTTTCAAAAGAATAAGAATGATGGCTTTTAGTTTGTAGTCATTTTTTTGTCATTACATTTTCTGCATTAATGACTCAAACTAAATGTCATTGTCTTTTTAACCCAAACATGGTTTATTCTTTTGGACCAAGTCTTTGGTAGCGCAGTATGCTGAGTCACACCCACAACCCAAACCTCGGGCCCTCATCCAACAAGAAGCAACCGGTTCCCATCACTAACAAACCTTCAAACTAAATCTTCTGAGATTTCTTTTGTGTGTGTTTTGTTCAAAACTATCCTCCCGATTTCGTTGGCAGAGGCTCCGACACGTCCAGCATGCTGATCGTCGAGGCCCCCAGCTTCCCCCCACGGACCCCTGCAGTCTGAGCAGCCGGAGGGAAGGCGGTCGCCGAACAGGCTCCGAAATTTCAATCGCTCATCAGAAGTTTGGCTCTTCGATTTAAAAATCGGCAGAGCGGCGGAGGCAGCGGCATGTGGGCGGGGCTGGAAACGTTTCACTATTAGAAACAGTGCCAGAGCGAAAGCAATGCCTTCTATTTTTAACGCCTTGTGTTGATGACACCTCGTTTAACTAAGAACGTTTCGTCTCACTGAGCCGTTCATCAACTTATTTTTGCTCTGCTGCGTGATGGTAAGAATTCAGGCATGTTTGAAAATGGATTAAAAAAAAACAAAACAACAAAAAAACAAAACCTACCCTCGCTCCATTTTCCTAAAAAACTAGAAATATAAAAATCCTCCAGTGTTATAAATGACTTGCAGTCTGTTTACGACTCTGACGGCAGCGCCTTCCGTTCACGTTGACAGTCCGGATTGAAAAGGTCAGCAGGAGCCGCTGAGCTTCTCCTCGACTGATTGTTGCTAAACTGAAGATTGTTACCAGGCAGATTTGGCAGTTTCACACCGATTCGGTTTCTCACTTGCTTTTTTTTTTCGTCCCATTTTTTTTTTACCCCCTCTCCTCCTCTCCTCCCCGTGTAGCTGAGCTTTTCAGCATGGAACAGATTTGAGAGGTGTTTCATTACTCAGACACTTCTCTCGCTGTCTTCGCCTAAAGCACAGCGTTAAAGCTAAAGTAAAAATGAAAAAAAAAAAAAAAGGTTTTTTACATATTTGTTAAAACTGCCACCATGTCGTGACAGGGCGGTACGAGACGGCCAATCTGTGAAAAGATTCAATTCCTTCACATCCTCCCTGCGGTGCCACTGCCGTCTGAAGAGACGCACCGCTTCCGACCTAAAGAGACAACCAATCAGAGTCACGAGGCGGGTCTTAGCGCTGTTAATCAACCGCCTGTATGCTGTTCAATCTGTCAACTTACCGTTCCGGGAAAACTGTTGATCCGCCGTCATCTGTGGCTGTGCTAACTAGCGTTAGCATTCATGGCAGGCTATGTTATGGTGAGTCGGCTGTAGTGAAGCGGAGAGAAAGGGGTAAAGGGGGGGGAGCGAGATTGATTGACAGCGCTAAGACCCTCCTCCCGGCTCTGATTGGTGGTTTCTGACGGTCTGGTGTATTTCTGCACTCTTCCTTTTAAACAAGCTCCGCCGCAGCTTTAAGGCTCGCGTACGCCGCCCACTTGAAAACCCCACGGAAAACCTTAATTTGGGAGAAAAGCGCAACATAACCCGGAGGTTCATTTCCGAGTCCGTTTTAAGTCGAGTGAGGGGAAAAGTGAGTTTCTCTGTTCCCTTGTCAGCTCGGTGTGACAGCGGCTGGGAAAAGTCTCGAGCGGTTTCCGCCCTCCCGTCGTCCCGGGAGAGAGCGCGCGAAATCTGCACCGCAGCGCGCGCAAAAACACAGATTAAATATTAATCAAATCTGCCTGGCAACAGAGAGAGAGAGAGAGCGAGAGAGAGAGAGAAAGAGAGAGAGAGAGGTCAACCGTTCAACTCAGATGTGAGGATTTTAGGAGGGGAAAAAAAATCAAGACGAAAGAAAGTTGAGAGACGACTTCAAAGAGCTCGCGGATAATCTGCGCGTGCCCTCACCGCCGATTCACCCACTTTGTAGTCGGTCCTCCTGTGGCGGACGAGCTGCTGGCTGTGTGAACGGGCTGATATGGTTCCTGACCCACACTGCCGGGGTCGGTTTAGCACCGGAGGGTTAGAAGCTGTCAGGACGGGGTCCACAACATCCGGCCCGCCGGAAGTGCATGGAGACGTCGTCCGGCTGACTTATGCGTTTATCAGAACGAGTGTTACAAAGTGATGTTTTATTTATTTATTCATTTATTTAACATCATGTTTTATAATTTCCATCCTTCCATCCTTCCATCCATCCATCCATCCATCCATCCATCCATCCATCCATCCATCCATCCATCCATCCATCCATCCATCCATCCATCTTCTGCCGCTTATCCGGGATCGGGTCGCGGGGACAGCAGCTTAAGAAGGGAGGCCCAGACTTCCCTCTCCCCAGCCACTTCCTCCAGCTCCTCCGGGGGAATCCCGAGGCGTTCCCAGGCCAGCCGGGAGACATAGTCCCTCCAGCGTGTCCTGGGTCTTCCCCGGGGCCTCCTCCCGGTGGGACGTGCCCGAAACACCTCACCAGGGAGGCGTCCAGGAGGCATCCTGACCAGATGCCCGAGCCACCTCAACTGGCTCCTCTCGATGTGGAGGAGCAGCGGCTCTGCTCTGAGTCCCTCCCGGATGACCGAGCTTCTCCCCTATCTCTAAGGGAGAGCCCAGCCACCCTACGGAGAAAACTCATTTCGGCCGCTTGTATTCGCGATCTCGTTCTTTCGGTCATTACCCAAAGCTCATGACCATAGATGAGGGTAGGAACGTAGATCGACCGGTAAATCGAGAGCTTCGCTTTTTGACTCAGCTCTCTCTTCACCACGACGGACCGGTAGAGCGCCCGTTTCACGGCGGACGCTGCACCAATCCGCCTGTCGATCTCACGCTCCCTTCTTCCCTCATTCGTGAACAAGATCCCGAGATACTTGAACTCCTCCACTTGGGGCAGGACATCTCCCTCGACCCGGAGAAGGCACTCTACCCTTTTTCCGACTCAAGACCATGGTCTCAGACTTGGAGGCACTGATCCTCATCCCGGCCGCTTCACACTCGGCTGCGAACCGCTCCAGCGAGAGCTGAAGATCACGTCCCCGATGAAGCCAATAGGACCACATCATCCGCAAAAAGCAGAGATGCAATCCTAAGGCCACCAAAACGGATCCCCTCAACACCCTGGCTGCGCCTAGAAATTCTGTCCATAAAAGTAATGAACAGAATCGGTGACAAAGGGCAGCCCTGGCGGAGTCCAACCCTCACTGGGAACGAGCCCGACTTATTGCCGGCAATGCGGACCAGACTCTGACACCGGTCATACAGGGACCTGACAGCCCGTATCAAAGGGCCCGGTACCCCATACTCCCGGAGAACCCCCCACAGGGCACCCCGAGGGACACAGTCGAATGCCTTCTCCAAGTCCACAAAGCACATGTAGACCGGTTGGGCGAACTCCCATGCACCCTCCAGGACCCTGCTGAGGGTGTAGAGCTGGTCCAGTGTTCCACGACCATAATTTTTGTTTCAGAAATGCATTTTACTGTATTGAACATTTCATTTGGTGACAAATATTTGTAATTTACTAGAATTACGTTACGAATGGCGAAATTCTGTTGACGTTCAACTTATTTTGAAAAATAAAAACAAAACAAAAAACACAATTTCGCAATTGCTGCATTTCCATAAAATAAGAAACACTTGTGAATAAATTTGTTCACATGATGAGTCATTAAAAACAGGAAGTGGCCTCCATCCACTTCCTGTGGTGGTCTTCTTCGTGGTTTGCGCCATTGGCAACGTCTAGCGTGACTCATGTTTCCGTTGCACTTTGATACGGAAAAAATAAAAAAAAAAATAAAAAAAATCAGGTCATTCTAACACAAATTTTTATTTATTTATTTTCTTATCAAAATGTTTTTCTCAATTAAACTCAGTTATTTTAGAAATGTCAAACTGAGTAATTATAATACAGCAACTACTTTGTCAATTTTGCAACTGCAGTGTTTTGATGAAACAAGAAACAATTAAAATCACACAGGAATAAGTTTGTTTACGTGATTAAAATCATTCCGGGCCTTCATCCTCCCTTCATCTTTTCCACCACTAGAAACATCCGGTTGTTGATCATGTGACTCGGGCATGGCCAACAACCAGACTGCAGGATTCATCCGACCAACTAAAAGCCAGGCGAACGCATCAAACTCTTGCAGAAAATCTGATGACGGCGACAGCTTGAAGGAGCAAATGTGAAAATTCTGCTCACAACTCATCACCGTTTATCTCCTGCATTCAGTTTTGTTGCCTTCAGTCTTCATTGTTTTCCTCTGGCACACAATTTTTATTCATGACATAAATTCAAATTATGTTAAATCACAATCATCCCGTTTTGTTTTTTTTTGTTTGTTTTTTTGTTTGTTTTTACCACCGACAGGCCCACACTGCAAATCCTGCAGCAACAAAACAATTTGCTCAAGTGCATCTGTGGGGAAAACCAAGAAGACAAGAGGAACAACGCAAGTTCTGCGTTGTTCCTCCTGTTGTCTGCAAGAGAAAAGTGGAGGATGATACATTCACCGTCTGATGGAAAGAAAACCTCTGCTGCTGTGGAGTCAACGAAACCTAAAACACAGACGCAGCAATGGCACCTGCAGGGTGAATAAAATGGGGCTTCTTCTTTTTTTTTTTTTTTTAAAGAGGCATTTGCAAAAGAGGATTGTGTCTCTGCTAAGCTTCCACACCCTGGTGACTGACTTTTCAGTCTCTGGGCTTTTAAGCTCCAACCGAGCAGCAGCCATCAGAACTATCCCACTCCGCCCCTTCTGATGGCTTTGTTTTTTTACTTTGACATTATTTTGTAGTTGTTGTTTTTTTCCAACAATAAATGCCAAAGTTCCACACAACAGTTATGAACCACTTTGTGATTGTCTGTCACATACAACCCCAATACATTAAAGCTTGTGGTTATCAAGAATGTGAAGTAATTCAGGGAAATTTGTTTTCTTCTTATTTGTGCTTTTTTGGAGATTAAAGACCTAAACTGTGGCAGCGAGATGAAAGCACTGAGTTTCAAGGGGATGATTTTCTTCCCTGAACTGTCAGTAAATGTACTTTATCAACACTGTGCCAGCGGGACACAGCAACACCTGCTTTGTGTAACGGGGTTAGAACCGATCCGGAAGTGACGGTAAAGCCGTCTGAACGTCGCCGGCTCTGGCGGAGAGCTCATGGGCGTCTCTTGAAGCAGTCTGCTGGGTTTCTGTCGGGATTTAACATAAATCCTCCTTCTGCGACCAACAAGTGGAACTGATGCCGGCTGAGGTCTGCGAGGTCTGGCCCTCTCAAGGCAACAAAAAACAAAAAGCAGCGGAATCGGCTTGTCCATTTGCATTCTGGAGCCAAGCAGATGGAGCATCTGTCCTCCATATTCATGAGGCCGCCGGCTGGCAGCCTTTCACCTTGACCCCTGGCTATGAGACTGTGACCTTAAGACTCAATGGAAGATAATACGCGACCCGTTTGAGTCGCTATGTTTGACTTTTTTTTCCCCCCATGGCTGGGAAAACTATTCTAATCCTCATAACTCTGCTATTCCGGTCTCCAGAGGGATGCCTCGAAACTCTTCAACACGTGTCAAGGAACCCTGAAATTCCCGTAGGCAAAACATGATGAATGGAGGAGGAGATGTTGGGGGGAGGAGGTGTCACAAAGACACCTCTGTGTGCGACTCAGATGGAGAGTCATTGACGTTAAAAGGGAGAAAAGAATGTATTACTAAAGTAAATTTGCTCACAAAAACCAAAGACAACGGCAGAAAAAGTTTGATTACAGGGTATTATGTATGCATTTTTATGATCAAGTCACTATGTTGACTTGATCAACATAGGAGGATGAAGAAGAGGTTGTTATAATTCAACGTCTTGAAGTTGGGCCTCTGTCTCTTTAAAAACGTCTGCTTTTTCTGAAACTCCGCCTACAGGAAGTCATCATAACATGGCTCCTCTCTTGCTTGACCCCTTAAGAACGTTTTAACCTGCGTAGCATTGAGAAGTAGCTCGTATAATGAGCTCAGCTAAACGCAGCTCCACCAGGCGTTTGCTAATTGCCCCAGGCTAGTCTGAAGGAGCGGCGGCGGCTCCCGAATGCGGAAGCTTTGAAACTGCAAGTGAGGAGGAGCGGTGCCTCATTTTGCACAGCTGAATGGTTGCCATGGGAGATTAAACAATGCTCCAAGCATGCATGAAAGAATCAAAGTATCACTCCAGCTATGTTTTTGATGAGGGAATAATATTATAACATGTTGCATAGTCCAAACAAGTCAATACACAATACTCATGGGTGGCTTCATTTGTCCTAACATTTTCTTGTGCGGCATTTCAGAATTTTGTTATCGCCACCAACAGGCGAAGGCAGCAACAGCGAGCTAATTGCACAATTAACCTTTACGTCGTTCCAGGAAAAAACAGAAACAATCACGGTGAAAAATGACGTCGGAAACAGCTGCACTTCATAATTCAAATGAACGTTTCTCTCAGGTCTCTCTGGCTTGTTTGCTCCGACGTGTGCAAAACGATTTCGCTCCCAGTGACGGGATATTAATCCTGCCTCACAATGCCGGTGGAGGTAACCTTTACCTGAAACAGATGGGGGCACGCCGCCGCCCCATTTGATAGCAACAGAGCAGCAATAAGATCTTTGACAGCATGGCTTCTTGGACCGAACCAGAGGCAACGCAGTGATGAGACGCCAACATTGGAGCAAAACAACAGAGGCCCTCCTCAGGGAGCTTCATCAGCTTTATCCTAGATTTTTTTTTTTTTTAACTGGAAAACTGATGATAATAGATATTGACAGAACTCTGGCTGGACTCAAATCCTCCCTCTTTGGAGATAAAAACAAGGACACTGACTGGAGCAATCACCGAAACGACCAGGATCATTTTTATGAGCTTCGACGGTAACTGAATACAGAGGAAAGGAAGGACGTTGTTAGGCTATGCTTGAATACTTTTGATTATTCAGGGAAAGGCACCAACAAGCTCAGTCATTCTTCATCAAAGCTGTAAATCGGAGTTCAGCTTCGACGAAACTTCATGCTCATTCAGATCATCTAAAAGCTAACCATAGCTAACCATCGCTAGCAATGTTAAGGTTGGCAGTTGGTTTATAGCTAAAGGACATTTCACCTTTTATAGCTAAAGCTGCAGTATGTAACAACCAATCAGAGCTTGGAGGCGGGTCTTAGTGCTTCTGTAACAATAAGCATGAGAAAAAATAAATAAAAATGGTTCTTCTAATTACACAAGTTTTCCAGTAAAACAAGAACAAACATTTCATTGAAATTGCCAACGAGCTGCTCTGCCATTTTCTTTTAAGTCAGACCTCCAGGTGTTGCTACTGCATAATCGTCCAGGTCTCATTTCCCAGCGCCTCAAGTCCCACTCCTGAAAGCCCCCACACACTCTTCAGTGACAAAGAGGCTCTTCTGTGTCTGCCTGTGGCTGGAGGGCTTAAAAGTCTGCATGGCTCTCTGAAACGCCTTAATCTGACCGCGGTCCCCCTGCATGAGTCTGGCTTTCTGCATCCCTAACAACGGACTGATCGATGCAAAATGCATTCATTTAATAATTTGGCGGTTCGTTTCATTTGAAAGTCTGGAGACGATTCAACATTTTCAGCCGTTTTCCTTTCCCCTCGTGATTAACGTATTTAAGGCCGGCTTAATTCTGGACCCGTGAATTTCAGACTTTTTAAGGACGCACGGATCTCATTTCCGCTCTATCCAGGTCAAAGAGACGCTTCGTGCTGGATGACGGTGCGTGAACTCAGTGGACAAAATAAAGGTTGGGGAGCTGATAGCTGTTACATCAGCATAGAGCTACTCTGCGCCAGCTCAGAGATGATCAATAGTATCACTGTCAGCCTCCTCCATCTGACCTGGGGGAAGGACAGAAAGTAGCTGCTGTCCATGCGTCCAACTCCAGAGTCAAAGTCAGATTTTACCCCAGGAGAGGAACCATTGTTTGATTTTTAATTAAAAGTAGGTTAGAAACCATACAGAACAGCTGATGAGCTTTAACACAGCTGTTGACAACAGAGTCCCCCTCCCTGTCCCCTCCCCGTCCTCCCCGTCCTCCCCGTCCTCCCCGTCCTCCCCGTCCTCCCCGTCCTCCCCTCTCCACCGCTCGCCTCTCATCCTGTGAGCAACGTTTAAAGACGTCTCATTTTCAGCGCCCGCAGGCCTGACACCTTTTGTCACACTATCTGAGCTGCCACAGGTGCCGAGCGTGTCCGGGAAGAACCTCGCCGCGGTCACACGAGTAATGGGTGTGAGAAATGCAAATGGCGTCATGACTACAGGTGGCCGTGGAGAGATACAGATTGTCCAAGGAAAACTAATTATGGAAGTGAACGTACTGGGTAATTAGTCCAGAGCAGAGGGGGAGTCACATTTTTCTGGCTCCTGCCATTCCGACTAATATATCTGCCGCCTTATTGTCAACAAACGGCGCTGATGTGTGGATTGACTCGTAGGGGTGTGAAGTTGTGAAGTGGAAGACGATGGATGCCGGATTTTCAAAAATATTGAACATCATTCAGCCACCATTCATGCAACACCTGCAAAGGAAATCCAGTTTTCCCTCAAGAACCTAGAGTGGAAATAGTTGAATACATTTTCTAAAACTAACAAAAAATAGAGAGAGAGAAAGAGAGAGAGAGATTTCTGTTTAATGTCTGATTTTAGCTCATACTCTATATTGTGTTTTTTATCTATGTAAATGTATAATAATCACTCCAAAAACTATTTTATGTCTGTTAAAGCAGAACTTTTATCGGGAGGAAATGGTTCTTTTACGCAAAAACTTTGTCCACGTCCATTTTGTCTCTTAAAAAATATCCATAATTAAGATTTGCGGAGTCGCGAGCAAACTCTGATCCGTGTCTACGAGGTCTTTGGGAAACTGAACGAAACGTTTCCTACATTCAAAGCGGCAGAATTTTACATTGTGAGAGGAACTTTTAGGATGTTTTTTGTTTTTGTGAATGATTTTAAGCGCAACATTCCACAACAAAAACGGTGCCAACAAGCTAGGTCCATTTCTTCATTTCATTATCTTACGACCTGAGGCGATTTGCTTCCCTGGAGACTTTAGCCCTGCTTTCAAACTCCAGAGTCTTCTTCCACTCACAGACGCATCTCGAGGCAGCCAGTGCGGCTGCATTATGTACTTTTAAGGATACAATTATCCACAGACCAAGTGGCATAAATGAATAAATCTGCATGTTAGATTTAAGTCTGCTTCAGCTCTTTTTTTCCTTTTTGCATTTCAGTATCAAAGACATTTGCATTTGAACTGATTGTGTTTCTTTCATTGATTTGCACTGAAATAATGAATGAAAGCCACTTCTCTACTTCTTGTGCATTTTTACCAAACAAGAACAGAGCATATCTGGTTAACAAATTTACAGTTTTCATTTTCTTTCCAATGTTGAGTCATTGTTTTTTCTTTTCCGTGCACATCTTTGTATTTTTGTAGTAAGCATACCAAGCTCGGTTTGACATTTTAGATCGAGGAAGACAATTTCTCATACTTGGAACCCTAACCCTAACCCTGAACGAGATAGGTGACAGCTGGATAGCTTGAATTTCTTTCTTCCATTAGATTCAAGCAACCTGGCTGGCTACATACGTAGCTATGTACGTTTCTAGGTAACTAGGTTGGTTCCTATCTACCTCAATATCTAATTAGCCAACTGGACAAATACCTAGAAAACAAGGCAGCTTACAAGTTTCAAAACAGAACAGCGGAAGTGGGTAAGCAAAAGCGACTTCTCCCAAACTTTTCAAAATAAAAATTGCAAAGTGCTGCATGTTAAAGCAGTGAGACGTGTGTGGAAGACATCTACAGCACGCGAGAGAATTATGCAAATTCAAGCTTGCAGGGATGAGTTTTGAACTGCTTTAAAAAAAAAAAAAAAAAAAAAAGGATGGGAGTTCACAGATTTGAAGCTTGGAGAGCTCCAGAGTCTCAGAGCAACGGTTGCCCCGTTTCCTTTAGTCTTCGGCCGACCGTGAAGCTCGGCCAGCGGGCTCTGATCGCGGCGCCTCGGGGAATCTGACGGGGACATCATGAGGACGTCAAAAGTTGTCCGTGTTGAAACCTAGGGGGGGGGTTTCTGGTACGGGAGAATTAGTTTGGTGAATTTTATTCCATCAACATTTCTATCCAGTTAGTTTTTATTTCTTTTCATTTTCTTTCTCTTTCTTACACCTTTCTGCATATGTTTTATACCAGCTTTTTGCAAATAACTCCAATCTGTTCCTTTGCAGCTTCCAACAGCTTTTTCTTTCAGGGTGATGAATTATGGACTGCTATCAAACTGTTGTCCCCCCCTCTCCCCCCCCGTCTTCTTCTTTTTTATGCGGCTGCATCCAAACTACAGATATTCTAGCGGACGCTCAGGACTTTGCCGTAACAGACGTGCGTTTTGGGATTAGGTTGGAGCTTCTGCGGTTCTTTGTTCTGTGACTGAGCGCAAGACAAACTACTACTTGTGTTGCTTTTTGGCCTCTGGCCTGTCAGCGTCTCTGAAAATCACTTGATATTCAGCCGGGGCTCCTGGACTGCTGCTGGTGGAGAAACAGGAGCTGCAGAGAAGCAAACGCTGCTCTCTTGTAACATTAAGATAGTTGTTGCCTTGCATAAGATAGAATATAAAAAAAAAGGAACTTTTTCTCCTGAAACAGGAGAAGAGCAGATTCTTCTCCTATAAGGAAATGAAATGATAGAAGTGAAATTAGAGATCAGAGTCAGAGTTTCAACTCAGCAGGATCAGGGTTTGTTTTTGCCGAATAATCATTACCCTGCAGACGTTTCACTAAATGACACTGAGGCAATCAGAGAAGTTAGAGAGGAGACATTCTGTCAGCATCCTGGCCGTTACTGACACAACCAGATCACTTTTTTTCTGTCCTGTCGTACACTCCTTCATTTTAATAAGAAGTACAGGGAGTGTGTGTGTGTGTGTGTGTGTGTGTGTGTGTGTGTGTGTGTGTGTGTGTGTGTGTGTGTGTGTGTGTGTGTGTGTGTGTGTGTGTGTCCTCTCACATGAGCTGGAAGCAGCAGGAAGCAAAGATAAATAAAGAAGCCCTAAAGGAAACAGAGGCTTCTCAGATAGTTTAGCTTCTAAATGTCCAAACAAGCCGTCAGGAAATGGGATCACATGGATGATCCTAAGCAGATTTTGAGAGGCACGTGACTTTGCATTGACACAACAGGCAACAATCAAGACAAAATCCCTCCTTGAACATTTTTTACCTTACAAAAGAAAACTCAGAACCACTGACTGCTTCTGCAGCGTTAAAACCAAGAGCCTGTCTGAGGCGGCGATCGGTCCAGCGGTTCACACAGCTGGACGGTTACCATGGAGATTAAAGCAGAGTTTTCACAAGTATTTTGGAGTCTCAGAGAAATATTCAAATACTAAACATTAAATACTAAACAAAAATGAAGGCCTCTTAGCGCATATCGTCATAGCACGCTACTTTCTGGAAGGACTTTCAATGTTCCAGTCGATTAAGCTGCTATCTGGATTCGGGACGCCATCGTTTTAAAACGGCTCTTTAACCAAAAGGCTGTTGCGGTAGATGATCGTGGTGCACCGGTACTTTCACAATCCCTTTTGCTCCAAAGATATTTCTGTGCTCTAGCACACTGAAACCTGAACGCATGTGCGACGCTGGAACACCTCATCCCATGGTTCTGCACTGCGCCCTCCTGTACGCCCTCCTCCGAGTGGTGACAGTACACTAAGTGGGCATCAGTGCTTTTTTATGGCATCATCTAGTGGGACTACACCGGTCCTTGGAGATTACATCGTCTCCATGGAGATGTAAAAGGGAGAGGCCCCGTAAATCAAGCTGCTACACATTAGTGATGGCTAATTAGCCCGTAGCATTGATGACTGGAGGCTGTCTGCTGCTCATCGTACGCCGTATGTCTCATCAACGGGGCCTGAGGAGAAGCTCCAGCTTTGTGTTTTCATGGATCATTTTACACCTCCCCAGGGTGCCCTGGCAATGACACAATTTAAGAAGCCTTTTCTTTTTTTTTCCTTATTTTTTTTGGTGCTAAACAGAAGAAAAGGACAGATGTGAATAAGAAGCACAAATGGGACCAGTTAACCTCATGCTGCTCGCCTCGTAAAAACATGCTTGGGGCCTGGAATCGGCGTGCCGCGGGAGGGTCCCGGACATGTATTTCTTTTAATGAAGTCCGGCTACGTCTCCCCGCTCTCTGCAACAACCTCTCTGGCTGCTCGCCCTGTTGGCAGCCGGCAAAGAGCTCTCAATGTAGATGATTAATTTCGAGGGCACTTTCTTGTCAAAAGGACCTTTACACTTGATAGAAGCGATGTGTTCTGTCAGCCCCTTGAAATTCAAATGATGTCTTCCGCTCTGCGTCCCACCGACGGCTTTGAACATCCCCATGAAAGGAGAGCGACCGAGACGGGACCGGAGACTGGAGCCGACGGGAGAACAGAGAGGCAGAAATCAAGTCCCTTCCTAATAGATGACAGGACCGAACCCAGAAGACAAAAATAAACTATTAAAAACACATCAAAGGAGCTGAAATGCATAAAAACCTGGCTATTTTTAAAACAGCACTGCTGCTGCCTCTCACGCGTTGGCAGGCGCCTGACAACTTCACCAGGTGTAAAGATAAAAGTCTGTGGCTGCAGAGTCAGAGCGAGACGAAACCATCTTTTATTCAGCGTATTAGTTGCAAATATCATGTAAAGACACACGCACTCAGAATGTGAAC
Source organism: Poeciliopsis gracilis (assembly GCA_911649635.1). Lineage (NCBI taxonomy): Eukaryota > Metazoa > Chordata > Actinopteri > Cyprinodontiformes > Poeciliidae > Poeciliopsis > Poeciliopsis gracilis. The sequence goes on along the minus strand of CAJVRI010001323.1, from coordinate 7,314,971 downwards.
TCGGTGGCATTAACTATATTTTCAATTTGTTCACCGCCTCAAGCTGTACGTCGGTACACGCTAATCATTTTTATTGCCACGCGATCAAAAATACAGACAGATGAGTCGAGCCATTCTGTCCGAAGTTGTTGCAATATTACATAAAAATTTGACGACATGAATTTGCATTAGCTCAGGTCTCTTTGAGGCTAAATTAGTCAAAGAGGCCAAGTTAGCAATTGTAGACTTGCATTATGTAAAATTTATGTTTTGGGGGGTTTTTTGTTTTTGTTTTTGACGCTCTAGATGCAGCCAAATTTTGAGTGATATTGAGAAACACTATTTTTCTTTCAGCGTCTTCAGTCTGTTTCCGTTCTGGCTCGCTGCTCTCGGCCCCTCATGGGACGGCAGGAAGGCGAAACAGTTTCTTTGTCCACAGGATCCATCTTCTGACGCTGAGGTTGAAAAAGTGAGAAGCTGCTCAATGCCTCGCTTAGGATTAATTATTGTCAGCTAAAATAATCATTCACTGGAAGGCTTGAACCTATTGGCCTAGTTAAATCCAGGTCGTCCCTTTTCTGTCAGAGAGTAATTGTGATAAATCCAAGAAGGCGAATACGTTCACTTGGGATTGCAAACCAACAAAGTCAAGAAATTTCTGAGGCAAGAGTGAACTGTCTGATGTCCTTGCCTGTGGCGTGCCGCAAGGTTCTGTTTCAGGCTTTCTGCTCATTTTGAGATCTCTTGGCCGTTCTATGCAGACGACCTTCAACTTTTCTCAGTTCTGATATTTACAGTAGATTTAAGTGAAACCTGGAAGAACAGCTCTATTGTACATGTGAGATTTCCGGTTCCTTTTTTGCTTAGAAATACTATGATGTTCGAGACTCGTGCTTTGGATTCTCGTTAGCCACGCTCTCGTTTAATACCTGGCACGCTGTTCTTTGAAAGCACGATTCAGTCCCCTGCTTTTCCACTGGTTAGCTCTCAATTCTCCAAGTTCACTTTTATCCTAGTTTTTACTTTCAGGGCTTTACATGGACAAGCACGAGCTTGAATGAAAGGACTTCTCATCCCGACGTCCCTGGTGGCCGGTCCCTGAAGGCCTGTGATCAGAGCCCGCTGGCGGTGCAACTTACCAGACTTTTGCTTTCGCTGCTCTGAGACTCTGCAACTCTCTTAGCTTTAAATCTGTGGACTCAGTGATTTCTTTCAAAAGGAGCTCAAAACTCACTTCAGTTTTGGTTTCACAAAATATTGTCTTACTCTCTCAGGTTTGCTTTTTACACTCTTAACTTTTATTTCTTAAATCATTTGTTGATCTGTACCTTGAGAACACTTTACAAATGAGAAAGGAGCTGAACTTATGACTTTCCCAAAGACACAACAACCTTTAAATGTCGGCATGATCGCACACCAGTACACGGATCAGTGGGGGGTTTGGGGTTTAGTGCCTGGGCCAGGGGAAGATTTATATGTTGCAAGCAAAGAAACTGGACTCAAACTCACAACTTTTTATGAAAGATTAGCTGTTGGGTGCTATGTAAGTGGTTTTTGTCATTTTCACAACTTAGTCGATTGGTATGTCCACGCTAATGGCTGAATCAGAGACAATGGCTCTACTGACAAACAGTCAACAAAAAGGTTTTCTTGTGCAACTGCGAATATCAATGTAATCAATGAGTCCAAGGACTGAACACGTGTTGCATCGAGCTTGGTGAGGACATTAACAGACAAAACAATGACGCTAGGAGCAATCGTGCCCTGTAGCGTCTCAGACATTCATTAACGAGGCGTCTATTTAACGAAGCCACGGAAACCATCAAGGCACCACAAACTGAGGGTGCATTCAGAACAACCCAGGATTAGAGTCCTGAATCAGACTCTAATCCGTTCGTCTGGGAAGTCAAGAGTTTTTGGGGAGGTCTCAATGCAAATTCCAAAACAGACTTAAAAGCCAAACTCAGATCCGCCTAAAAACCTCAGCCTCTCAGGCATGCCAAACATATCCTGTACTTTCTATGACTCAAACCATTTTCAAAGAAAATATTTTTCAAGTACGCCATGCTAATCAAAACAAAGATGTACTTTTTGACCAAAGTGAAGTTCCCTCTGCGATTCTGAGGTGTGTGTCGTTAAACACACACCTCAGGCAGGCAGACCAACAATCAGCCTGCCTAGTTTGACTGCAGTCTCACACTTCGCCAGGAGAGGTCAGTGTTGAGTGATGTGAGCCATTTCTGGAACACTCTGGCTCAAATGGTTCAGCGCTTCAGTTGCCCATCCAAGTGGTGTCAGGTTCGCTGGAAAGGTTGTGCTTTTATTTAGAGCTGAGAAAATCTTCATTCCCACCAATTTCATGCTCCCAGATCATAATGAGTGCAGCAGGGCTGTTTTGTTTGAAGCGCCGTTGATTACTGATTGGCTGCAGCTGGTGGGACAATCCTCCAACTCCAAAACACCTGACTCCACTTATGTAATTACACACACACACACCCACCCACAACACACACACCCACACACACAGAGAGAGAAAGAACAGCGGATTGCAAAAGGCATGCGATCAATACTGCTTTTCAAATGTTCAGCCTCTCTGTTGCGCTTCTTTCCTTAACAGTAATGACCTCTAGCCCTAACCAGTGCACGAGGTCAGATTTCAAACACAGAACTATTGTTTATCTGATCTCAACATAAACTTATATTGTATTGGGATCTGATAGACCAACACAAAGGAGTACATAATTATAAATGTTGGGGGTCAGGAGGGGGATAAAGTGTCTCCAAAACGTTTTACCAAGAAACTGCAAGGTGAGGATTTTTATTCAGTTTTCTAGAGAAAGCCCAAGTTTGACCAGTTGAGAGGAAACTCTCGTATCTTGTTCTTGTGGTCTCTACCCAGAGCTCACGACCATAGATGAGGGTAGGACCATCGACTGACCAGTAAATCGAGAGCTTCGCCTTGAGACCCAGCGCTCTCTCTTGATGACGGACTGGTACACCGTCTTCAGGACAGCAGACGCTCTTTCTTGCGTCTTCTTCAAGGGCTCCCCTGTTGTCTAGCTCCTGCTATCTGGTGTTTTAGCTCACCTGCAATTTTTTAGGTGAGCTAAAAAATGCAGGGAAGCCAAAATACTACTGCAGGTTTGATCTAAACAGAGCACCCTGAGTCTTTTACAACGACTGTGACAAACCACATGCTGCAATTCTTCTAGATTTCCTTGCCTCTCCAGTAGGACTCCAAAGTACAAAGACATCAACTTTACAGCATCTATGGGTTCAATGAAGTAAGCTCACCATCAAAGAAGAGGAACTGCTGCTAATGTCCCAATGTCACAACCCCCAAGACAGTGACCCGGCTACCATGTACATGATCTGACAAGTAGTGGGAATCTACATTTAGGGAGGGCTTATAATGTTGCGTTTGCTCCTCGTTCTGCCTCGCAGCAGCCCGCATGTCGAATGACCAGCTTGCCGAAGAGCATGCCACCTAAATAAAGTTATTTCTAATCCTTCTTGCTAATGATGAAGAATCGCCACTTTTCGACCCGCTTGTTTCCAGTGTCGGTGCTCCGCGTGTTCACGCCAGAAGCCAACAAAAAGCAGTCAGCGAAGACAACTGGGGCACAAAGATGAACACGCACAGCAAACAGAGTTGCTGCATAGATGATGGCGGCGCTCACAAGGATGAGTCAGACTCAGTCCCACCCTCATCTGCTAATAGAGTCATCTAATTTAGACAGGTTAGACGGATGGGGAGGCAGGGGGAAGTTGTCACGTTCTCTCTGCTCGGTCCGCTTTGTTTTGACTTTTATTCATAAATGAAGAACTATTGTCAGCCAGTGCCGCTGCGAGACAACAGCAGCTTCTCTTTGTAAGCGGAAAAGCAATGAATGCAGTAGAATAGCATCTGCAGCAAGCGTCTGCTGGTGTTAAGAACCTCAACGCAGTGAGGCTGCTGGAGTGAGCGCAGAGACGCACAGACAGAGTCCTATTAGCGCCTCACAATAACGAAAGCAGCAGTTCAAAGTACTGCAAGAGCTCAAACAGCAGCGTTTAATGAGGGCTTTGGAGAGCGCAGGACTGGCCGTGAAAACGGGAGGGAATATGCGCTTTTGTTCATTTTCAAAGAATAACTATGCAGCACACAACCAGGATGACACACAGGGTTGTACACATGTTTTTATTCCCAAACCTTATGAATTTGATCATGACCTTGTTGGCTCTTGGTGTATCACAGCACGGCCGGCGCGCTCCGTTACCTTCACATCACGCAAAGAGAATAAGTAATTGGAAGGTTCTGGTGTTTTTGTTTAATAATAATAATAATAATAATAATAATAATAAATAACTCAAGATATAGTTTTTGAATTAGCAAATGTTTTATGACAGCTTTTGGGGAAATAACTGCAGGTGTGGCGGTCTGAAGGGATTAAAGGAAATATGAGTTCAACGAAATAACCTGAAGGCATCTCGATGGCGTTGAAATCCGATGGTCAGAAACATTTAGTTACAGAAATCTCTATTATATTTATATTTTTTTAAGGTGCTAATCTTCTCTGTGAGGTTTGGAAATGAAAAACATATATATTTTTTTCAACTGGGGGTATTGGAGGAAGCGATCACCCAGAATGCAACAGCCCCTTTCTCAAACACTGCGAATTTTTACATAATTATGAACAAAGAACTGTGCTCCTCCCCCCCTCTCTCTGGGAACCACAGTATATTTTTCCATATTTCTGTGATAAAACATCTTTTAAAAGCCTTTAGATATTTAATTTCCTCATCTATAAATGTTGAGGTTTCTAAAAAAAATAATAAACTCAAGGCGCTCAAATGTGCATTGCTGAGCGTAAGTTTTCAAGCTCTGATTGCCGATTGCTTCATGTTTTGCTCTCCTAATTTCCCCCCCATCCCAGCAGCGATTACCGCTGGCTCTGTGGGCAGACCGAACACACACGGATGGACTGGCGTCTCTCTCCCCAGCGTGCATGCTCCAGTCTCATGACCTTGGGCGGGATAAATATAGGAGAAGAGTGCTAAACAACATCCTAGATCCATTTCCGTGTTTGTTTCCTGAGGGCAAGTATGATAAATAGCTCTTCCCTGTGGTGCTGCGCTCGTGTCGTTCTTGTGTGAGGTTGCATATCCAGGGGTTAGGATGTTCTCGGCTAATGAAATTCGAACTGTGATTTTAAATAATGTTTAATGAGAAGAGCATCTTGACTCCGAAAGGGCTTCAGGCACATGAAAGGGGTGTCAAATCTAAAAAAAGAAAAAAAGAAAGGAAGAAAAAGAGTTTTGTCGTTCCTCACTGCACATCAGATTTAAAGCAAAGGATAAATTTATACCCAAGCAGACAGGATGTAGAGTCTGGTGAGCATTTCAGAGAGAGTTGTAGATCATGTGTCTCTGCTAATTTTGTCTCCTTCCACATTTTTCTGAATCACGATCAGCCTTGTTTTCAAGGTTTTCACATAAACGAAGAATTTGACTTCAGATCTATTTTGCTCTCATTTGAAATATAAAAGTATATCAAAAAAGTGGAAAAAGAAGGGATTTTGGACATTTTGCCTTGTATGTTGTTCCGTACATTTCAACATTTCCTTTGTTGTTGCTTTTCAACAGATCTTTGTTTTTAAATCAGCCCCATATGCATTTTTAGGCTGACTATATTAGCCGTATAGTTGCATAACTTTATGTCTCGTTGCCTACTTTGTCTTGGGAAAATAAAACATAACATTTTCTGTCTTGTTCATGTGTGTACGTAGAGTAAAAGGTAAGGAAGCTGGATGGGTGCGTGTCTGCCTTGTATCCATCTGAGCGTTCTGGCTTGAAGTGCACATCAGAAAGACAGTCTGGAGGAGAAACTGTCTCTGCAGCAGCCGTTTCTTTGTAAACAATTGTCTGTAGCACTTTTATCCTGGAGATAAAAGCCTCGTCTGTCCACGTCCAGGATGTGTGGGGTCTGCGGAAATGTTAGCCGCCCTTTTCCTGACCCTGGATGTGTACGAGCCGTAGATGGAGGGAAGACTAGTCTTAATGATCTTCTCTGCAGGTCTAATGATTTGCAGGCCTGCCGCCACAGTAACTGATGTGCTCAGGAGAGGCAGAACAATGTAAAAGTGCAAAAGAGAAAAACACAAACGACGTTTCCACAGAAAACCTTTGATTCGTCTTTGTTTCTCTATTTCCTTTTACGAGGAAAATTGGTATTTTTGTTGAAAAGAACCAGACATGCAACGGGATTTTCTTAAAGAAACAAAACATAACCTCAAGATAATGTTTTGTCTTTAAGGATCAGTTTGTCACAGAGTTTGTCACAGAGCAGCTCGGAACATTTTTATGGTTCAATCCGCGATTTGAGAAACCCCAAAAGACTTTTCATTCCAAATACAAGAAGGAAAAAGAAATCCTCCATGACCTTGATGAAGCAGCTGTTGCAGTTTATTAGTGTAGGGAGGATTATGATTTCATGATTCTGGGCTTATTGATTTTTGCTGCTCCTTACCTGTCGTCCTCTCTTACTGGGCACCGCTGTCTCTGTGAGGACCGGGCTGCTCAGCTGCTGACTCTGGCGTTTCAGTCATTTGATCAGCATTTCGTTTGGGTTTCTGTTTTTTTAACTTGACCTTTCCAAGTACAGGCAAATCTCCCTCAGCCATGGAGTGTCGCTGCTCAGAGGTGCCTGATTTAAACAGCAGTGGCGGGAAGTTCAGCTCATTTCGCAGAGGCGGCTCTGGAGCCTCATATTTTTTTTACCCAGCTTTGCAAAAACGAATGTTTTGTATGTCAATAAATAGTTTTTGTATTCAGTGGTTTTACGAGAAGCCTTATAGTTGCCTAATTTTGTCTCATTCTGTCACGAAAGCAGACACTCTGACTTTTGTGCAATATTTTAATCCAAAGTTTTTTAATTTTATTGATCAGAAAAACAAGTGGATAAAACGGTAACCAGGTAACCGCAGCTTGTGGACTGGTTTGCAGGTGAATTTTTGAAGGCAAATATTTTGCCGGCGACATTTTAAATGTGGCGTTTGATACATAATGGCACAAGATAAATAAAAAAAAATCTGTATAAACTCAATATCTAAACAAAAATGTCTGATTCTAATTAGACCAATTCTTTTTATAAATAAATCACTGATAATTTGGAATCGTTTTGCTCAAACTGGATGTGAGCTCCACTGTAAAACAAAAAAAACAAAACCCAGCAACTGTCAAACAGGTCATAATTAACTGGGTTTCCATCGGGACAATGATCCCAAACGCAGCAGCAAATTTATAACAGAGTAGCTGAAAAAGAACCAAGTTGTTTCAATGGTCCTGTCAAAGTCCAGGCTTCTGCTTGATGGATTACTGCTGTGGGGGAAAAAAAAAACAGAATAACCTGAAGCGCAGTTTATTCTGTTTTTCTGCTTTTACAAGCTGCTGCATAGTTATGGACTGAATGCGTGGAAGAGATGTAAATGCTTACAAGGTGTGGAAAACAAGTGAACTGAACGAATCTCAGGGACACGTGGACACCAGTATTTCAAATATGAGGTCTAACAGGTTTAAGCCCCGCCCCTTTTCTGACACACCCGCGGCTGTGAACTGTACGTGTGTGGACTTCACCTGGAACGGTTTGGATGCGAGAAGCGACGATGTTTAGTCTCTCGTCTCTGCGGGTGAAGATAGAAAGCTCGTCAAGTTGTTTCTGATAAACAAGGCCTTTAAATGTGAGGTGAATCAGGAGGACAAACAGGTTTAAGACCCACCCTTAAAACAGCCCAGGTGAAATCAAACAGGAAGCACTTTGTGACCAGAGCGACTCCTGATGCAGGACATCTGAGCTGCTCAAAGTCCACACGCTGACGGTGAGTCTGACCAAAAGCAGAGCGCGGTGAAACGGAGCGGAGGAAACCAGGACTAACTGGACTCTTAACTTTCAGCTCCCGTTGATGGCTAAATGGCTGACAGGTCAAAGGAGGCTCTGTGCAGTCTGCACTCCGAGAAACTCAAACTCTTCTGTCTGGACCACGAGGAGCCGGTGTGTCACATCTGCAGAGACTCGGAGAGGCACAACAGCCACAGGATCAGGCCCGTCGAGGAGGTGGCGCAGAGGAAACGGAGGGAACTGCTGGACAACCTGGAACCCATAAAGAAGAGGCTGAGGCGCGGGAAGAAAGCTAAAGACGAGTTTGACCGGACGGCAGAGCATATCAAGTTCCAGGCCAGGCACACGGAGAAGCGGATCAAGGAGCAGTTCAAGAAGCTTCGGCAGTTCCTGGCAGAGGAAGAGGAGGACAGGCTGGCAGCACTGAGGGAGGAAGAGGAGCAGAAGAGTGGACTGATGAAGAGGAAGATAGAGAGTCTGAGCAGGGAGATCGCCGCGCTTTCGGACATGGTCAGAGACACAGAAGAGGAGCTGGGAGCAGAAGACATCCTCTTCCTTTGCAACTACAGGGCAGCGGCGGACAGAGTGAAGCGCTGCCCCCTGCTGGAGGCTCCACCGCTGCCCTCAGCGGCTCTGATAGACCAGGCCAAACACCGCGGCAACCTGGCCTTCAGCATCTGGAGCAACATGAGGGACGTGGTCTCCTACACGCCTCTCGTCCTGGACCCAAACACTGCTGACGGAGACGTCAACCTGTCCAAGGACCTGACCGGCCTGCGGCTGGGAGAGAAGCAGGACCGTCCTGACAACCCGGAGAGGTTTGACGGCTGGTCGTCCGTCCTGAGTTCCAAGGCCTTCGACTCGGGGAGCCACAGCTGGGACGTCGACGTTGGAGACAGCTCCTTCTGGACACTCGGTGTGTTAGCGGAGTCGGCTCGGAGGAAAGGAGAGGCCCGGTCCGGACTGTTCGCTATGGGGCTCTTTGAAGGCGAACACAAAGCTCGGTCGCCGCCAGCTCCTCCCAGGACGCTCCCGGTCCAGAAGACGCTCCGCAGGATCAGAGTGAATCTGGACTGGGACAACGGCAGGCTGTCCTTCTCTGACCTGGACACTCGCGCACACATACACACTTTCACGCACACTTTCACCGAGAGGATGTTTCCGTTCTTTAGCTCGACCGAAATGAGAATCCTACCGATGAAGATTTCTGTCATGAAGCAGCAACTCTGCTGACGGTCACAAAGTCCTGAGGAACAGGGGAGCGAGTGATAAAACTGAGAAACAGGTGATAAATGTATCAGGGGAGAAATGTTTGAAATGTACGCACAGAGGAACCGTCTGTTGAAAAGCACGACGCTCACAAAGGTCACTGAAATAACTCGACACCGACTAAAGTAATCATTTACTGAAAATATATTTTCAGTAAATGGTAAATTCAGTAAATAGATTTACTGAAAATAAATCTATTTACTGTCAAAACACAGTCAAAATTAGACACCTTGTTACAAAAAAATCTGTTTTTCGGTGACAATTGAAGATTTGTTTGGTCGACAGGCGTGAGCCACCAATTTGTCCACGTGTGCCAAGTTTACCCGAAGGCCGAAAAACGTATTAAAAACTAAAGTTGTGAAAAATGTTGTCCTTTTTTTTTTTTGCTGCCGAACAAAACGATGAGCTCACAATATTTTGAACTGATAAAGCGATCGAGGTTTAACTTGGAAGCGGTTTTAGCTCGTTCATTGAATGGCAAAATCAGTCAAGGGACTTCAATTATTGTCTTTGGGTATCAATCAGAGGGCGACTTGGTTTCCTTTTGCGCGTTCAGTCAAACGTTCTTTGAGCATCTGCGACTTTCCTGCACAGTCTGGAGATCAGAACGCTCGGGTCATCGCTCCCACGCCGGAACAATAACCCGGGTAATCCTTCCTGACAGGCTGCAGTCGTTTGCCACATTTCTCCGGTCTCTCCTGCGAGTGAAGAGGGAAAGCGTCGCCAGCGACCACGCTTCCTCTGGAAACGCTGAAGTGAACTTTTCTGCAATGTGGCAACACAGGTTCACGTTTGATTCAGATCTCAACAGCGTGGAATGAAGTAGCTTCTGTCCTCCCGTCCATTTTGCTCACTCCTGTTCACACTGCAGATCTGCTGGCCGGTTAATCATTACATTCCACTGCCAATGCAAAGACACGCCGGACAGGCGACCACACACTTTGCTCTTATGTCTGAGAGCAAATTTAGATTCATGTTTGTTGTGAAACTACAAAGAAAATATGAGCCAATCCCACAGCATGACATCATTTATCCGGTGTTTCTTGTGCGCCGTCAGGCCTTCTCAAACACAGGAACAGATGACTTTTGGTATTCCACGTGTCCACAGCTCTGGTTTCGGTGATCCAGGGTCAGTTTGCTATTAGTACCTCAAGGGCTTTTAAAGCTAAACATCAATCCTGGGAACCAGTTTCTACCATCGTAGATACAGAGGAAACACAAGGGTATTCATGGCCCCAGAAAACTACCCTGTTATTGCAAACACGCAATAAGTGGCCTCTTCCTGCTGAATGTTATTTACTGGAGTCAAAGAGCCACAAGTCCTTATGGGGAAATTGTGTACAAATGACTTGAAATAGTCAGAGCAGGAATAACATGTCCTTTTGTTGGATTTGATTTAACGGTGGAAAGATGGTGATCTACAAAAGTTTGGGTTGTTTTTTTTTTGTCAAACATTTCACGAGTGAAATTTTGCAGTCATCAGAGCATCTCTCCACCCGAACCATGAAGACGTGACTGTGTTTGTCCTCCAGGTTCGCTTGAGGCCCCTCGATCTTCCTGCATCGGTTTGCAGATATAAATATCTCCGCGGAGTTTCACACGTTTCAACAAAACAAACAACTTCTTCCTCAGAGCCAAATCCCAGCTGAGTACCGGAAAAACCATGTGACCCGAGTCACAAAGGGGTCGTCCGGCTCGTTGCTTTCCAACCTGCTTGTGGCAGCAGTGACTGTGTTGGCGGGATTCGTGAGAACGGGCATAACACGTCGTTCCCCTTCGGCTGCGGTCCGTATCAGACGCCGTCGACTCTTCGCCGGGCCGCTGGCCTCCGGCTCTGCACCAAAGACAAGATCATCGCTTCCCGTGCAACGCAGAACAGAGACGGAGCCCAGGCGAAAAGGGAGAAAAAGAAATGATCAAACGACAGATAAACTTTCCTCAAAACTGAAGCGGCACTGACTGCAAACTTTTACACTTCACTCTCATCCTGACTCCCAGGTCGCTCTGCCGGCTCTGGGAAGAGTCCTGCTGGTTCCCAACTTCTCCCCGTAGCTGTCAAATCTCCCGATTTGGCTGAGAAACTATCGTATTTCGCCGCGCTCTGGCATTGGTGTTTCATTGATAAGCATAGCTAGCACCAAACTGCCTCCCACTGTATTCTCTATAGTCCTGCATGCATTTGTCTTTATGTTTTCTTGTAAATACTCATATGTTATCCAAAGATATGTTCAGAAGCCTAGTAAAATCATTCAACAGGTCAGCAAAACGTTACAAATCCCTAGAAAAGTCGCCCGGTTTACTGGGAATAGATGTGATCAGCAGTTTAAACAGAAAAGCTGCCAAAGTGTCCAGATTTCAGCACAATTTGCTTCACAGAAAACCCTCATCAGTCTCTTTCTTTGTAGGCCAGGAGGGCCTGCCAAGACCACAACCATCGCCAGCTGACGTCCTGTTGACTCCCAACATGCAGTGGAGCAACACATTTTTCCACGTCTCCATTTTCTAAACTGATGAACTGCAGGAAACGATGAAAACAGTGATGGCTCTGTAACCAGGATCATTTCTTTTTCCCATTTCCGTTAGATTTATTTGAAAATGAAATCCTCCTCTCCTGAAATTCTGAAGCACAAAACTAGACCAAACTAACGCCATTGGGTCAGTTATGTGTCAGTTATGGTTGGAGGGTCACATGACCAGCCGCACGTCTTGTTAACCAGCTGCTGTTCACCAGACTCGGTGGGAGACGCTGCTGCAGGTTGGCTTTTTGTCGTCTTTCACCTCTCGACCTTTCGATGCACCGCTGTGAATCAAAACGTTCTTCTGATCACACGGTTTGACAAGCGGGAGCCGGTGAGCAACATGTACATGTATGATATCTTTTTTTTTTTTTTCCATTTTGATAGACAAAACCCAGGGTTGATCAATCAGGCCTGTTTTTTACACAGACCGGGATCCCGTTCCGGATCCCAATCCAGATTCTGGATTCTGAGCGTCTGTTGCCACGGGGACCAGAGAGGAGAGCTCAAATCTCACAGCGAATCAAGAAGAAACGCCACGACCTGTCAACTCCTTCCCATCTGGAGCTGAACTGGTTAAATTGGGGGGAAAAAAAACAGCGTGGATTTTATGAACTATTTTGAACAACTTGTCTGTATATATTGTAAATATTAATACATTTCACTAGTTTTGCACTGTCCTGCTGTCAGTGTGTGTTTACAAATGACCTCTGCAGCAGTCGAACCCAAGAATATTCATATAAATAATATATGCTACAGCTGGTTTTGCTACAATCAGATTTTTAGAAATCTTAATGCTAAATTCATTAAAAGAAAGAAATAAATAATCCTACTGACTCCAGACTGGAGCAGATCAGTAAACATCTAATTCATTGGGTTTTGACGCTAATTCAAATTAAATGGTTTCCAATAAATTGTTATGCATAACCGGACTTTAGCTTTTGGCAGCAAATGATTGGACAAACGCACCCACTTTAAGCATGAGGGGCTTCATTTAAATAGACGTCCATTTCAGATTTGGCTTCTGCTGATATGGCAAAAGCATTTTTCATATTGTTTTTTAAAGAGTCAACAGTTTTTGGTCTTTTTGCTCACTGGTCTTGTCTTGGCTCCAGGAACGTTATCAGCTATTGTCGTTCATTGGCCTTCGGAGTGAGAAAACTGGCGGTTATCGGTTTCCAAAAACAAAACGACGGTGCATCCCTAATTACTTTCTAGGTGCAAAACACTGGAAAGCACTTGGAGAAATTCAGGAGTAGACAAATTCTGAAACACTGAGTTACTGCGCATGGTGGCGGAGCGTCAGCCAACCATGACACCCACCAGTGTCCCACATTCCAAAGACGTTGGAAAATGGTCTGCAGATCACAACGGGCATCAACAAACTAAAACTGAACAAGAGTCGGAGCATCAGGGATTCGGCTGTGAAAATGGCCATTTCATAATCTAGAGCAATGACACGGCGAGAGTTGGCCTGATAAATATTTGAGTTTAGGAAAAAAAATAAAATAAAATAAGCCCACATCTGTTATGAATAAATAAGTCCAATCTGAGCTGCTCGACACATTGTTATGCAACAGCTCTGAAAGTCCTCCTTCACAGCAGAGAGAGCGGCTTGACGTGTTCACCGGAGGGAAGCGAGCTCAGGCAGCGTTTTCATCTGATCAGCTTTGTTGTGGTAAAAATCTGCTGTAATTGACGGCGGAGGCAAGTTCTCTCTGGTGGATTGGGTTAAAATGAGATGACTGATAGAGACGGGGGGGGGTGGGCTGCTGGGAAAAAAAAAAAATCTATCTACCGCCGTGACTGTGGGGGGGATGAAGCTGTCATTTTTGTTCATTTTGCCACTTGCTCTCTCTTCCCCCAGCCCCCCTTTCGCAATTCAATTCACACCGGCCTCCAAGTCAGCGCTGAAGACTCGCTCATGTCGGCTGATGCATTTCGAAGCAATGTTTTGGTTGACTGAAACTGCACCAGGAGAGGAACTTCCTTACAGTTCTGGACGCAGGGCATCTGCAGGTTACGTCGAGTCACATTCAAGACCTTTAAAGACCTTTTTAAAGCCAACCTAAGTTAAATTTAAGACAAAATAAAATAGGGGGTGTTTGTGGGATCCTGCTCGCTGGCATGGCCCGGCAACAGCAGTGAACCGGTTGCCATGACGAGCGTATTTAAGGCCAATTTTTTTTTTAAATGAATTTAAGACATTTTAAGGGCTTAATTTTAGATACATGAATCTACGACTTCCTAAGGACAGAAGTTTCAAATCTCTCATGTTCTTGAAAGCTGTGAGAACAATTCCAGCGCATACTGAGATCACATGTTTAAACTCAAGTCATTTCTTGCCAGCAGAAATCGAGCTGATTAAAATAAAGTGCAATGTGTGCATAAAACCCCACTAATAGCCCACAGCAAACTGCAGCCGTCTACGAGCGTGCGGTATTATTTTGACGTAATGTTTCACCGCCGTCACCAGCCGATAATAACGTTCATACAAACCGACTGGGTTCCTGCAGTGGACCTCGATTTGAAGCTACGAGTCTGGAAAAACTCCTTTTGGGCCTGATGGTGATCCGCTTTGTTCGTCTTACAATCAGGGAGGCTTCATTTAGTAAAACCGCTTCGCATGAGTCACTTTAAAATACTTCACTATGCCACATCACACCTGCCAGTCAACAGGACCTCTGCACCTCAACGGGACTCAGATGAGTTTAGTTGAAATTCTGCATGTGGCTGAATTTAGGAAACTCTAATGGGTTCAGCAATGACAGACTCCGCACTCGGTTCCTGTTGCTCACGTCACATTTTTATCCCCGATGACAGCTGTCTGACTTTTGAGGCTTTCTTCAAAAAAAAAAAAAAAACAGGATAGAAAGTGCTTGCGCATACATCAACTCAGCAGGAGCAGCACATGGCGGGTTTTCCTGCCTAAGACCTCTAAAGCCAACAGTCACGCATTGTCGACACAAATCCCTGTTTTTGCATGTTTTGCCTTCTGGTTGTCACATTTAGAGACGAATTGTTATGTAAGCGAAGAGGCTCTGTCTTATTTACCGCAGGGCCTCTTCCTGTCTTTTTCTGGTTATGAGTTTAAATACTCAAAAGATCAAACGTGCGTTTCCTCAAGGCGTCGATCTCAGCACCACTTTTATTCATTAGCTACAAGATCCTATCACTTCACGTCATAGAGTACGGCAACATTTTACCAAACACATGCAGAGAACGCAGAACTTTACATTATTTGTCACTGCATATATGTAGTGACAAACCGTCTGACTGACCGTCACCAAGTGTCTGCAATGCTGATGAGTGGATGAGGCAGGTTTCCTTTCATGTTGACCTGAAAACTCCCCCCCACGCCCCCCCCCCCAAAAAAAACCAGGAAAGAATTATTTTTGGTCTCCCAAAATATGTTTTAATAATTCTAACAGATTCTACAGAATCTAATCAATGTCGTAAAATTACGACTGTGAAATGCTTTATACCATACCATACCATACCAACTTTATTTATAAAGCACTTTAAAACAACCACAGCTGATACAAAGTGCTGTACACAATAAAAACAAATTAAAACTCACATGTGAGTTTTAATTAATTTATGTGAAAATAAGACAAAATACTGTTGCATACTTTTAGTTTGCAACAGTACAAAATACTGTTGCATACTTTTAGTTTTTGCAGGTTAGATTATTGCGCACAATACTAAATTGAAATAACGTTGAGATCTGAAAATATTTAATAGTTCATCTGTAAGGTAAGGTATTTATATAACTCATTTTCAAAGGCAATTCAAAATGCTTCACAAGCAAAAGCATTTTGCTCACATATTGATGACGCGCTTTGATTAAACTAATTTATCTTTGGTGTAATTCCAGTACCGAGAAATTAACTTTATACCAGGTGAGTCTCTCTCACCTGAGAATGTGAACCTGTACTGGGCTGATTCTGCCTTCAGAGAATTGTAACAATGCTCCTGGAGAAGATTCATAAGTTAGAACTTAAAAGTCTGAAACAGGAACAGGTCTGTAAAAACAGCCTGTGTGCTTCACTGAGGAGGGAGATTCATTTGATGCATCAAAAAGTGATGTCATCACTGCTGATGTCATTGTCACCAGTGGAACTGAACATTCTACTGGTCCATTCAAATCAAACACGTTTTGAGCGTCAGGAAAGTTTGGTTTACATTCAAAGTCAATGTGGAGTGTTGGATGCGCTAGACGTGTCAAACGGTTCAAATCGCGCCGCGCTAGACGCTCGAAGCGTCTCCACATAGACATTGAATGCAAATCAGACGCGCCTGACGCTCGAAACACAGGTGGTCTGAATGCACCTTTATATGTCTAGTGTCACTTTAGGTCATTGTTTCTCAATCCCAGTCCTCAGGCCCCCCCTGCTCTGCATGTTTTAGATGCGTCTCTGTTTCAGAACAGCTGATCCAAATGATTGCATGACCTCTTCTGCCGTCATCAAGTACTGCAGAAGCCTGTTAATCACACACAGATTCAATCCAGGTGTGAGGTAGAAGGAGATCACCTAAAACATGCAGGGCAGGGGATTCGCCTGAGGACGGGCAATGAGAAACACTGAATTAGTTCCATCATATTAGGACCAAAGCCTGGTCCTAATATGATGGACTCATTGATTTGGGTCAGGGGTAAATCATTCTATAAATAGTGATGATATAATGTTGTATTTCTGCCAATTGCATAGCTGCAGTAGACTAGTAGTCTAATGTGTTGAATGTGCTGAGACACATTCAACACATCAGAAACCAATCAAAACCAAAAGTTTGTCTTTTGGTTCTGATTGGTTGTTTCTGGACAGTAGCAGAGCCAGAGAACTTTTCACAGATTCTCTGTTTCATATTCTACTGTCAGACACTTAACAAATATTCATCCATCCATCATCTAACACACTTATCCTTGCACACACACATTCACACCTTTGGACAATTTAGAGAGACCAATTAATCAATTAATTAATTTAGTTTTAGCCAAACCTGGGTTTGGATAGTGACCGAGGTTAGGACCAGCCTGGTGTGGGTCGGCGTAAAGGCCGAGCCGGGCATAGCTTACCCTTCCTGCCAATGCCATGAAGGCCCTCCATGCAACGTGTGGAGGTTGGTTGCATGGACGTCTGGTTTTCCTCAGGCCTCCATGTTTGTGTGAAGGTCTGGCTTTGCGTGGACCCTCTCTTTGCAACCTGGGTGTGGGTCGGTGCAAAGGCTGAGCCAGGCTATGGATGGAGACCCCTGGTTGATTCAAGGTCTCTCTTTCCTTGGTCTCTTCCGGTTGCAGGGGGGCCTCTGGCTGGATGGAGACTCTTGGACGGTTGTTTTCCATAGCAAGTTTTAACTTCAGCTTCAAGTCTGCAACCTGACCCTGCAATGATTTCACTGTTTCCTCTTGTTCTACGAATTTGGCAGCTTGCTCAGCGTGTTTTTTGAGCTGCTCCTCATAGTTCAGTCTCACTCTATATTCTTCAACCATTACTTCTATCAGTCCTTTGTTGTGGGAGGCGTATTTTACAGCCTCCCTCTTGAAGTAATCCAGCTGTTGAAGAAGGTTCCTGTCAGCTGTAACTTTGGAAGAGCCTCCTGGAGTTTCTGGCACGTTTCTGTCATGATCTCGTTTGACTTGCTGGTGACGCTCTTTTTCTAACATGCTCTGCAGTCTTTGAATTTCCTGCTGCTGTGATTTGACTTCAGCCTGGCAGGCAATCCTCCTATCTCGTTCTTCTTGGAGGTCAAAGGTCTTACTCTGCAACTCCTTCTTAAGATCGCCAACCTGCTTTGTGAGATCGATGACATGTTGGCTCGTCTTGTCCACGACTTCCACTGAGGGGGGTGATCTCGAAGCCAGCAGACCGAGTTGTTTCCTGCTCGACTTCTGAAGATGTTGGATTCTCAAAGTGGCCGGAAGGACTTGATTCCCCCTGGATCTCTGATGGTACATCTTCCGGCTCAATGGGGCTGTCGCTGTCAACCTCAAAAGGGAAAACGACAGCGTCGTAGTCGACTTGGACGTTGAGGTCCATTATGTCGACCCATGAAAGCTTGGCTGGAAAAGCTTCATGTTGACATGCAATGTGTTGTTGCTTCATGTCGATGAAAGGCGTGCAATACCTGGAATAGATATCCCGCTTGTTTCAATGACTTTTGAACGTGCTCTGTGGAGTGAACTGCAGTGATAGAACTGTGGAACAGGTCTGACAAAACGCTTTCTGTGAGCTACATTCAAGAGAGAGATTCATTTGTGGTGTCATAGAGTTATGACATCACTGCTGATGACATTGGAAAAACATTCTTTTCCTATGGGAGTTGATAAGCAACCAGTCCTAAAGTGTCGCTCAGTGTCTCTTGTCCCATTGTCTGGTTTCGAAGCAAAATAGTTGGGAGGTAAGTCTCTGCCTCAGTCCTTTACAGCCTGTAAAACGTTTTCATTCCACGATTACTCTCTCCATTAGCATTCTTTTGCTAACCACATTCCCTGACCCTGCCACAGAATGATGCTGCCACCGCCGTGTTTCTTGTCTCTCCTACAGGACTTGTTGCACATGAAGGGTCAACACTTTGCTTCCTCTTTATCGTACACGAAGAGTTCATCTGCAGTGCACACCACTAACTTTACACCTGTCCTTTCTGGTTTGTTCCTCCGTGTTAACGAAGCTGCTAATTACCAAATGTTCTCTAAAACCTCTTCGCCAGTTTCCTCCAGAACTTCCAGTTGCCGAAAAGCAGCACAGAACAACCCAGAATGAATAAAACGCCCCAAGTGCGCCGCCTGCTGGTCGGAGATTCTCCTACAGTTTGTTCCTTATGAACTTCCCTTTCTTCTGTCTGCCTCCCTAAGTGGACAGCTGCAGTTAGATGAATCTGCTGTACGCCTGGGAGAGACGTCTGGACGTTATCGCCTGCTGACCGACGTTATCGCCTGCTGACAAAGTGCTAAATCACGTCCTGTTCTGGGAGGCTGGACTCTGACCTTGGGAGGCGTCTGGCATCAGCTGATTGATGGCAGATGGACTGCGAGGCACGTTGAAGACAGAGTGATCGATCGGGTTTGGACTCGCTCAGCTCTTTCTGATCCCCGGCCTGGACCCGGCTCAACTGATCCGACACAGTATACGTTTTACCACCGTTTCGCTATGCTGAGTCATGTTGTTAAGCTGTGTCCTCACTGCATGATTTGACATGTGAGCTTTTATTCACACAGGGAAAATGATTACTTACTTGTCAATCACTGCAGCTTGAACATATCAGAAGAATTTCTATTACACAGTGTGATTTGAACTGTGTAAAAAAAATCAATCAATCAATCAATCAATCAATGTTTTTGGCCCACAATCTGCCATGAATGACATATTGACATCCAACATTTGCTGAAGTTCCAAACTTGACAGTTCAAAAATAATCAACATTTTGATTAATATGATAATATCTCTTTGCACAAAGTGTCTACAACTGTCATTATAAAAAAAAAAAAAAAAAAACAGACACAACAAAACTTTCCAGCTGCATAAGTTTGTGTTTTCTTAGGGATGGTGCTGACACCTCCTGGACACAGAGAAAACTGCGTGAGTTTGATTTAGAGATGTAAAAATCAATGTCCAGTCAAAGACCTTTCAATAAGACATGCTGCGTTAGTCCTTAATTGGTCCACATATTATTATGCATTTAAATAGTATTTTCAAGTTATAACATTAAGGGAGACAGTGGAATTCTTTTAATTATTTTTATTTTTATTGTTGCACAATTATTGCAATGGTCGCACTCTTCCTCAAGAGGGCGCGCTTCTTCTTGAAACCCAGCACTTCTCCATGGATGTGTTAACGTGATAGGGAAAAGTTGATGACTGTGTGTAGGAAAAACTGCATTTAGTTACTGTACATTTTTTAAAGGTTTCCATACATGTTTCACAGTAATGAGACTAATACAGAATAGATTTTTAAGCTATTCTGCAGTTAATTTTTTTTTTTTACAGCTATGAAGTCAGATAGATGTTAAAATTTGACTCTATAATCCAGACTAAGCAGTTGTTTCTAGAGCAGATTGGTTTCTTCCCTGGTTATGCAGGATGTGGTTTGTGCAGTTTAGCAGTTTTGTTCACAAATCAACGCAACTGAGACAATAAATGCTGAAAGAACTGTGCTGCTGTGGACACAAGACGCAGCTTTTCCTGTGATGTTTTAATTTGCTCTTTGTAGATGATGATGTCATATTTCCAGGTTACCGCAGGAGCTGGTTTCGAATCACTCAGCAAGCGGATGGTGTGTGTGTGGTTTAATTCTGTGATGTT
The DNA here is from genome assembly GCA_911649635.1 of Poeciliopsis gracilis. NCBI lineage: Eukaryota > Metazoa > Chordata > Actinopteri > Cyprinodontiformes > Poeciliidae > Poeciliopsis > Poeciliopsis gracilis. The sequence continues at coordinate 7,295,032 of CAJVRI010001323.1, read as the reverse complement.
CTTCACGGGCCAGCATCTTCTTTTGGTTTAGTTGCCCGGCAACAGATGTAAGTGTGATTGTCAAAAAATGACGTTTAACCATAGTTTAATGCATTTACTGGCTTTAGGGAGTTCACGTTTTTTATCTGAATTTCATTCGACTCACTCAGTTTCTGTTCTACGAGTTTGATGATAAATCCAAGCAATCAGAATGTGAAACCAATACTACTGATGAATGCATATGGAATAGCATAAAATGTAAATGTTCCCATATTTCTTCAGAGGGTGTCTTCTAGAAATGATCTTTGTCTGTGCCGTCCGCAGAGATGAATGTGAGCAGAAATAATACAGACATAGAAAAAAGAACCCAGATAGCTTTTTGGCTCATTTTTTTGGCATAAGGTGTACTCTTTTAGAGGCTTCAATGATACTTTTACCAGACATGAATTTCTTACAATCAGCATCAGACAAAGACTGAAATGTGATTTTCCCAGTCAGGTGGAAGCAGCTTCATTCGTTGTGGTTCAGAGGCTCCGCGACAAAAACCTTTCGTCCTGACGAGCAGCAGGAAAAGAGAAATCACGTCAGTCTGGGTCATGAATTAACCTGCACAATGTATTGTATTTATCTGCACGATGTCCTTCTTTTAGCCATTAGAGGGCTGTTCCACGCCTCTACCTCCTGTCCGTGCAGGAGGCAGAGCAGAAAACGCAAAGGTTGCGTTTAATCAAGCGACAAAAGAGCTGCCAGTCGCCTCTTTATGATTCTCCGTTTCCAGGCTGTTTACTGTGAAGATAATTGTTTGATCAACACACAGCAGCTTACTTCAGCAATCATTCACCTCCAGACTTATTTTCAAAGCAGAAGGAAGGTCAGACATGGTCTCTGCAGGCACTTGATTAACCTCTGACCTTCCGATGACTGTGTTAGGATCTTTGAACAAAACAAATAAAAGGTCAGTGTAGTTGTAAAGTCCCAGCGTGGCAAAGATCCCTGAACGGTTCTGTTGCTAACAGCGACGCAAATTATTAAGTGCTTAACGATTCGATTTGGGGTTTGTTTTTTTTTTTTTATTTGCGATTCGATCCAGCAGCGATTTTTAATTCAGAAACCAAGTTTTCTTGTGAAATGATCCGAGAGTTGTGTTTGAATCGCGATTCTGACGTGAGAAAACGACATTGTGATGAAATAGAACATTTATTTATATCTATTTATACTGAAACAAAAATAAGGTTTGTGCACAAATTTAAACTGTTACTTAAATTATCAGTATTCAATTAGCTTAGCTGCATGGCTCCTTCTTAAATGAAAAAAAAAAAACATCATTATTATTTGAAATATAACATCACAGGAGAAATGAAGCAGAATGCAATCAATTTTTGAGCTTTTTTTCCCCCAGAAAGAAAATCATAATAAAAGATTAAACTGATTCACACCTGAAGTTATAATCCGTTAAACGTTATCTTATTACATTTTATTCTTTTTTTCAGTCTCTTTTTTTAATCAAATTGTTTTATTGTTGCTTTACTGTGAAAGAAGCAGCAAAAAAAAAAAAAAAAAAACAACAATTTGTCTTTCTTTTTTGTTTTGTGACAAATGGGGTCCAGAAGCCCTGCGGTGACACAAAATAACTCAATTTGCACAGCTGACGTTGATCCAAGTCCAGTTCAGAGACGCGCCGGCGAATTCTCCAGAGGAAACGAAATTCTCATCTTGTCATTGACGAACGAGAGACCTGACCGGACGAAGCAAAATGTGAATGATTCTATCCTAAAGGACAGAACCGTGTCGATGCGTTTAGGTTTGAATCTGGGATCGAGCACCTAAACGCTTTATGAGCATGAGGAGCATCGCCGGGGCTTTAAAGCATGTCATTCCCCCAGACTCTGGCTTGCGGCTCGGCTCAGCTCTTTCATCCCAGGCTGTTGGAAACAATCCGTGGCAACTGTCTTCAGGACCAATTTCAACTGTGACATTCATCGACTCCTACGCTTCCGAGACGACTCGGCGGCAAAGCATCACGGGCCTGAAAGCAAAGTGCCGCCTTCAAATGCTTCTCATCGATCCGCCGAGTTCATCTCGGCTGGTTTCTATGCTCCTCGTGTGTGTCTGCAGACGGCAGGACATAATGACGGCTTCATTAGTCAAGATGAGTCTTTCTCTTAATTCCTCTGTGGCTATACATAAACCCCCCCCCCCCATTTAAATTATTCACGTGTGCCGTGAGCGACTGTACGAGCTCGGCGGGAAGAAATTGGCAATAAAGGCAACACGCATTAAGGAAAAACAGTCTGATGGACTGGTTTTCCTTCTTCCCTTGAAGATGGCGGGGTGTCATTGACAGGAAGTCGGTAAGCGAGGGCAAAAAGGACGAAGCATCAGAAATAGGAGCGCTGTATCGCGTGTCGCGTATCAGCAGGCTTTGTTTGGCTTCGAATGACTATTAATAAATAATGAGGCTTTTTTGTTGACAAAAAATCGTAACTTATAGCAAAATGACCAAACCGGGGCACCACCTGATTATCAGGAACTCATTTTCACTCTTACGAATGCAGTATTAAATACCGACTTATTAATAAATATGTTGAGCACTGATGTCCTTGAGCAGCGAAGCTTTACGAACATGTGGAAAGAACAACTTCTCTCCGAAATATAGGAGTTTGTTAACAAAAATGATGAAATCGTCCAGGTAAGATACTTTAATCGACAAAGTACTATCTTTGCCTCACTTTACTTTATGTAAAACACTTTACTACACATTCACCCCAATATCTGGTTGTATTGATCTATCATGTAATATCTTCTATGAAGTTATTTGCATTATTATTGTTAAGTTAATTAGGCCTTTACCGCAGTGCAATCGGAACGTCCCTGTTACTTGTTTTGTGTTTTTTTGTTTTGTTTTTTCCAGCAGTGTTACCATTCAAACGCCGACTAAAGCTGCGCTAATATAAAAAGCAGTGGCACACATCAGGTGCCCTGCGGAACGCCGCAATTAACTGGGATTTGAGGAAAACGAATTCTTCGCCATCGTTTCACTTCTCATTGACGCGGCTCGGCAAACGGTCGCCGAGCGGCTCCTCTAATCAGACAAACATGTCCAGGTCTCAGCGACAGATTCCTGCTGTTAGTTACAGAAAATGGAGATCCGACATCTGAGACTGGAAGAATATTCCTAGTTAACTTCTGCTCTGATTGGGTCAAAGTTCAGAAGCCAGATTGTCATTTTGCAAATAGCCTCCCTCTGATGAGGTCCAACTTTCGGGCGTCGAGTCCGGATCGTTGGGCAGGTTTTGAAAAGTCCCTCTGAGTTTAATTGAGTGTTAAAGAGTCGTATCAAACCGTGTTGACGATCAGCTGTTTGGCCACCTGTCAGCCACCATCCGAGCAGCTCAACTCCACTTTGACACGGGATCCATTAAGCTCCGGGCGCTTTGCCTGGAGGGAACACGCCGCTTTGGACAGAAAGTCCCTCGTGTGGTCGGTGTTTACGTGGGAGGCAGGTGGAGACTCATCCATGCCAAATGTCAAATACCTCCCACAGATGCTCAGTGAGGATGAGGAGATATAACACAATGGTACGTTGAGTTTCCCCCAAAATGTGTTGCAACCACCAAAGACCCGCTGCCGTCAAATAAACATGGGTTTCCATTCTGTTTCAGATTAAATGTTTCAGATTTGAAGCAATTCCGTCATTAGGGACTTTATAGTAGTTTGCATAAAACCATGATATATTTGACAATATACTGCTTCCCTCCCATCCAATCTCTTACATATATTAAAGTATTCAATGTCAGTCCATTAATGAATCTCAAACATATTGACAACTCAAGTCTGCTGAAGTATCGAAACTTCGCCGTCGTGTTAACATGAATATTTTACAAAATTGAAAAAGAGACATAATTTAGCATTTAAAATCAGAAACCTGTCACTCAAGCCATCATTAAATATGTGAAATCTTGTCAGTTTGTCGCTCAGCCGTCACTGAATTATTGATATGCTGCCCTCACGTCCTTGTGCATGCACTGCTGTGATTGATAAGTCTGGTGTTTTCAGACATGTCCGGGTCCTGCCGCTGCACTTTCCCCGCTGTCCATCCGTTTTCAGCATCTTGTGTCTCTGTCCAGGTGGCCTCCGTCAGATCTCGCTCTGCAGCTGTCGTGTCAGGTGTTGAAACGTCGCTGGTCTGTCGGCGTCCGCAGTGCAATACGTGTTTGTTTGTTTTTTTTGCCAGGGTTGCTGTTGTTATGTTTCAGGTCAAGTGGTGAACTTTCACTCCATCCGTCACGTAGATCGGCGTAAACATTGCATGAGCGATGTCACGTTCCGGCTCTCGCTGGTCACATGAATGACGGTGTTTATTCTGTTGGTGAGAGGATAACCCAGAATTTTTGCACTGACTCTATAAACTACAGTATTAATCCACCTTGACCTTTTTAATGCAGCGTCAAGTTACCTCCACAAATCTGAACGTATTTCATGAAGATTTTTCCATAGCAAACCAACACAAACTATGGTATCATCGAGGTGTTTGAGCAAAACAACAACAGATGCTTTTCACTCGGGCACATGTGTCAAACTCAAGGCCCGGGGGCCAAATCCGGCCCGCCATCGCTGTTCATGTGGCCCACTAGAATCCAGACTGAACACCAAGTGTGCTTAGATATTATGCTATCAATCAAATCAATGCAGTTGTTATCTCTTTACTGAAAAATTACATCAACAAGTCCCTCCATTTTCTTGAGAATTACTGTGGAAATTCACGCAAAATCAACAAATCCCTGCACATTTTTGCGCTAATAATTAGGAGTTTATTTCAGATTTTTCTCAAAAGTTGTCAAAAATTTCCTTACTAATTAATGTCACATTATCGTCTATGCAAGTAATAAAAAGTTGCATTTAACATCATAAATTAGTGGAAATATCATAAATACTTCCAAATTAGTACCACAAACACTTTGATTTTGTTGAAAGAAAAATCACAAAAATAATCACAAAATCCTGTAGGAACTGAAAAGATGTTCAATAATATTTAATTTGAAGAACTCTTTGATATTTTAACAGTTGGTGAACGGGTTGTAACAATGCATTCTGCCACAACCGGCCCTTTAAGAGCATTCGTGATCTTGACTTGGCCCAAAACAAAAAATGAGTTTGAATATAACATAAAATGTAAACACTTCTGCACACAAATGGGCTTTTCCTGCCAGATGGAGACGCATGTGGCATAAGCAGCATGTAGTCGATAAAGGCTGTGTGATGAACACACGTAGTGTGATGACTTCTCATCCATGCTTGCCATTTTGCAACACAAAGTTTTGCACTGATCTGTTCATACAAACTGCAGAAAATACAAAATATAGAAAACCTATAGCAATAATAAAAATATGTTGGACTAATGGTTGAGTCAGATATACTGAACAGGTTCTCCCACACACTGACAAATTAGCGAGCCTGTGCAGTGTGAAAGGTAGACGGCTAATAATATTATATAACACGAGGCATGATCTGCTCATATGCAAAGCAGGCATAATATCTTAAATAGATTGTTTTATTTTTTAGAGTGAAGCAGGCGTTGTGAGTATCGGGGTCAGTTTGTTATTTCACAGCCAATCGGAGCGAAGGATGTGCAGCGCTAGCAGGAAATTAAATGACATTAACTTGGAGCTTTTAAACCATTGATTACACAACAAATTGTTTTTGTGGATTTCAAAAGCATCAGCTGGGTGCAATAAAAAAAAAAAGAAAAGTTAAATGTTTCTGATGATTTTTTTGTGTGTGTGGAGTGGTTTAGGTTACACTCAAGCTGAAATTAGCTTGTTATTTAAGCTTGTTAGCTACATCTACAGTAGTAGCTTATTTTACTCAGACATGTTAGCACCTAACCTGACAAGCAAACAGAAATTACTTAATATTTTTTTATGAAATAAAAAAAAAAAAAGGCAGAAAGAACTAATATTGCTGGACTTGTTAAAGGGGAAGTATTATGTAAAATGGACTACTTTGAGTTTTATGTCACGTCATGTTATTCCCTCATCGAAAACAAACCTGGAGTGTTGTCTTTAATCTTTCATGTATTTTTGAGAAGGCCTTTAATCAACCAAAATCTTGTTACCGCAACCTCCTCACAAAACTCCTTCAAACTAGCCATCAGCAATTAGCAAACGCCTGGTGGAACGACACATCTGCTGAGATCAATATTCGAGCTGCTTGTCAGTGACACAGTGGTTAAAAAAAAAAAAAATACGTTAATACAGGCGTCATGTTGTGATGACTTCCAGATATTGGATATTCAGAAAGAGAAGGAGTTCTTAAATAGACAGAGGTCCAATTTCAAGGCATTAAATTACAAAGACAAACTTCTTTTAAGTCATATTTGATATACGGAGCATTTATATAACAGCTGAAAGTCACGTAGTTACTTGGTTGTGCTATAAAATGATACAATGTGGCCGGAGAACACATAATACTGCTCCTTTGAATATAAATAAAACGCAACAAAAAACAAAACAATACTTCAGACAGACATATCCCCATATAGACATAGATGGATACATCGATATAGACACCTTGAAAAATGACCGTAACGTTTCTTAAATACCCCACAATCCTTTTCTTTCCATCACATGATGTTATTTTCCACTATATGACCGCCGGCTCCCTCATGCTGCTTCATTGAGGCTCATTCTATTGAATGTCTGACTATTGCTTGGCAACCAAATACGTTTCGCACTGAAATGGTCTGGATGCGCTGCTGTGGATGTAAAAAAGCGTTTTTGTTTTTTTTTTTCAAATGTCTTTGCAGGGAAAATTGTATGTTTGGTTTGAGTTGATATGTGTATGAGTAAACATAACTTTTAAAGCGATCAATAGCCAAATACTTTGAATCTGCATTTATTGCTTTAAGGAGTGAATGAAATCACTGGCACAAAATATAAATTAAGAAACACAAACGGCTGAATCACAGCAGAGTGTGACTAACTTTACAGGATCGATAACGTCTCTGACAGTCAGGAAACGAGAAACTTCAATAAAATAAAAATCAATAAAAACCTGATGAATTTGCAGGAATAGAGTGACAATTTTTTGTTTGGTTGTTTGTTTGTTTTTAATTCTAACTGATTTTTTTCTTCAGTTTTGGTGAAAAAAAAAAAAAAATCAGTCAAGAGAAGATCTTCGTGGATTATCCACACAGTCCAGGAAAAAAAAAAAAAAAAAAAAAGTCAAATTCAGTTGATAGATGAATATTGGAGTGATTCAAAGGTCATCACGATGTCTGTCCTGATTGATATGCCGTGGCACAGCTCAGGTTCTTCCTAAATTCATCTCTAAGTGGGGTTCATCGTCCCTCCGCTGCTCTCTGACTGATCAGGCATTTTGTTTTACGTCCTGCCAAGATTATTCGTCCGTCTGCTCGCCTCGGAACAGACCGGCCCAGACTGGGCTCCTTAAAAGCTCGCTGAGTGATTACTGAGCATCAAAAACACGAAACAGGTGCGTTATGAAATCCATCCTTTGATCTTATTAAAACAAAATCTATTTCTTGCCATTTAAATATGTAATTATGTTCTACGACACTGGTGAGAAATGAACCAGAATCAACTTCATTTAGCAGGTTTGTAAAGTCCAGGTTGCTCAAAAACTGATTCTCTGCTGAATTGATGAATCTTAATGGCTGAACTTTGTGTTAAAACCGATTATGCTAATTCTATATTTCACAAAGGTCCCTAAAAGTTTGATGAAGAAAGCTTTTATTCAAATGGTAAAATTTCTATTTCCTTTTTTTTTTTTTTTCTTTTACATCTAATTTAAATTGGCTGCCTGAAAAGGACGTGTAATTCACTTCCCAAATGCCAGTTGTTGCAATTGTCTGTAGTCCATTAAGAGTTAAGAAAAACAATAATGATAATAGTTTGAATTTGAATAACACTGGTAATGTACCTGTCGCAACACAACCGCGCCGTCACATTCTGAACAGAGATCATTATTTGGGACTTTTATACAGCAACACAAGTATAAAATAGCTGGCTAGCAAGCTGGACAGATGGAACGATATGACTTGTATTTTTCTCACCTGACTTTCCTGTCTGGGCGGCAGAGTGTCAGAGCCGCCCCTCATCAGGGCCTAATGGCTGCTCTGATGAATGGAAGCGTTCCTTAATATCACGGCTATTTTTAGGATCACCAGTTGTCACGAACTGAGAGCCCGGCTTCGTTCCAATGAGGCTGCGGAGCCACACAGAAATAAACCTGATTTCCACTTTTTGTCTTTGCGTTTTTTGTGTGTGTTAATCTTTTGGCTGCCTGTGTGAAGTTCTTACGTAAAATCGACTTTTTTGAGCTCTGCATCATGTTGTGATGTTATTCTCTCGTCACACCCGGAGTGTTGCCTTTGGTTCCTTGATGCATTTTTGAGAAATCCTTTAACATCACGTTGCCTCCATTCAGCTGCGCAAAACGCCTGTGTGGACCTAGCTCCGCCTCCGAGGGCTAGCTCCTCCTCTGAAATGCAGTTGTCAAGCTTCAAAGCTTCAGCTCACACAGAATCACCCCCCCACCTCTCCCTCTCCTTCAGACTAGCCTGCAGCAATTAGCAAACCCCTGGTGGAACTGCGCATCAGCTACAAGGACGTTGTTGAAGGGTTAATGGCGAAGCGACGTTGTGGTGACTTCCTGAAGGTGAAGAGCAGGAGATTCTTACAGCTAACATATTCAATCACACAGAAGAAAACTAAAGCAGAAATATGATGAAGTTGTGGCGTTTCAGCATCGAGGAAGAGAACTGAGAAAGAAAACCTATTTAAAAGCTGCATGGGATTTAACTCCAGACATGCTGACAAGCGTTTAACTCATTTAGGACGAAGTCTGTGGCAAAAAGAATTTACCTCTCTTGGAGTTGCTTCATTCCTTCATTTAGATGATTAAAACAGAACCGGCTTGAGATACCAGCACACCGTTAGCGCACGGTGAGGCAGGAGCAGAGCCGACATGAAGAATGAAACGGCGCGGGGAATAAGACGGAGAATCGGCCAACGAACAAAGGAACCCCCAGCAATATCAGAGTGGAGTTGGAAAACAGCAGACACAATCCGGGTGGGTAAATTGGCAATTTATTTATAAAAGCGAATGGAGAGCAACCAGAAATGAGAAGGTTTAATATAAACAACAACAACAACAACAAGAAACGAGGCGAAAACACGGTGAGAGCAAATTATGCACCTTTCAGTTTTCAGTCAGAGATCTAAAAGCTTGTTGGCTGCATGAAGAAGATCTGCTGAACACTCACTGAACACACTCTGAATACTCTCTGAATGTTGCTCATGGCCACGGCAGAAAACACTCATTTAAACTTAAAACTGTTGAGTTACAATCAAAAAACCTGATGAAAAAAACTGGGAATGTCCTGATTCTGCTGGGTGTGTGTGTAGGTGTGTGTGTGTGTGTGTGTGTGTGTGCGTGTGCGTGGGTGTGTGTGTGTGTGTGTGTGTGTGTGTGTGTGTGTGTGTGTGTGTGTGTGTGTGTGTGAGTGAGTCTTTGACTCCTTGCCAGTCTAATTTTCCCATCAAGGTCCAGATGCAGCAGAAACCTGGTCACAGAAAACGCTTCTGTTATTGAACTTAACCGTGTAAATATCGTAAGAAAAGCCACTTTGTGTTTCTGCTTCCTGTGTCCTTTGGATGAGTCAGCATTTGGGACAAGAACATGTCTTTTAATCCCAATCTTCCATTCACTTCATTTAAATTAAATGACTTAAATCAGCTACAGGTATGAATAATTATAATTCTGTATGAGATTATTCTATAGTACTTTTTCCCCCTTTACAGATTTATTTTGGTTTGCGTTTTGGTCTTGATTTAGTATTTCAGCGGCAATGACTTGGCGTTTGATCGGTTATTAAGCTTCTTTTGATCAAGTCACAATATGTTGACTTTCATCCTACGCCATGATGCCAAACAGTTTCTACTCGTGTGACTCTGGCAGAAATCAAGCCTGGATGTGTTTTGTGAAACTGAACAAAAAAATAAATCATGGTTAACTCATTATGTAATAATTGGGGTGCTTGTAATTTCTCCTAGAGCCAGGTTGATTTCTTAGAAATGAAACCATGGTTCTGTTACTTTGTTTGATTTAGCGTTTTGTTTGAGGATTTGGAAAACTTCCGTGCATCAAAAAGGCCAAAACAAGAGGAAATCTTTACGGATATGAATTAGTCTTGCTTGCCTTGTTAAGGCGATTGTTGCCTTCCACAGGTCCCGGTCTGACTGGGCCCCATGCTGCGCCCACAACCGAGCAGCAGAGACAAAGCAAAGATCATTTATTCTCCGATTGCAGATGTCTCACCTCTTCAAAAAAAACACCAACGACTGAACTTTCTCTTTTTCTAAAACTTCCCTTTCCACCGACAAAATTTAATAGAGCTGAGGTCAAGAGTGCGCTGACAGTTCAGCCTCATACATCAGCCGTGTGCAAACCAGGGGACCATCAGTGTTCGTGGGGGTCAGGGGTCACGGCTGTCTCCCAGTCGCTAAAGTCTGAAAATACTTGACAAGCGCTCTAAAAATGCTCATAGTAACCTATTTTTATAGTTCAAACACAAAATATACCTTAATACGCAGGATGGAAACATTCTTAACTCTACTGTAGAAGCTAGCAACTGGAGGCTGTCTGAGGCTCAGCCAATCAGCATCAAGGAAAATTAATGGCGGATTAGCGGCGTTGCAAACAAGTAGCTGTTTCAGCTTGAAGTCTTGATAAAATATCATGATAGAATTATTGGTGGATTTCCCATCCATCTCTAAGAAAATCACCTGAGAATCCTCACACCACTTCATGAAACTTTAAGGAAAGCTGAGCAGCCAGCCTGCTGCAAAGATTCTGCATTTTATGCTTCTGCAATTATGCAAGATGTTTTTATCGATTTTTCACCGCTCGATCGTTTTTTTTTAGAGCCGTTGCCCGATTCTGTCATAAGCTGTCACTTACGCAGTGGCAAGAAAATCATTTCATCTGCTTCACTTTGAGTCACAAAAGCTGCTTCTTCTCTCTACGTGTTCTGCACACAAACCAGAAGGAGGAACAAGAGTCAGAGGGAGCTCAGCAGTTAGAGAATTGGTGCTGGTGAGCTGAAGCGCTGTTGTGTCTCAGAAGAGTTTCTTTTTTTCTCTCTTTACTTGCCGAGGTGAGGAAGTGGAGATCAAGTTATCTCCCCCCTGCAGCTGCTGGCTGCAGCCACTTCGTCGTTAAATTGAGGGTCGGTGCTTGTGAGTGCTAATGTTTTGTTTTTTTTGTTAATTTTTCCTTTGGTCGACTTTCTACTATTAATTACGTTTTATTATATTTTAAAACTTAAAGATATAGAAAGTACAGCACTGATGAACGATGCAGTTGGGGTATTTTCAGTGCATATCCAGCATGGCTAACGTCTGGGTCAGTACATGAAACTACAATATAACCAATTCACAACGTTTTGTGATGATACGTAGAATTTCTGTATCCGCATTTGAAAATAAAGTGGGTTGTTTTTGATATTTCAGTAACTTTTTGTTACTGAAATATCTGTAAATCTCTGTCTGATCGGCAGAGATTTCTCCACTTGGCTTTAACATGATGCGTGAAGTTTGGGCTGACTAGACTTTTCTCCATTCCCTGTAAGGTTTGCAAGCATCTAAATGTGAGTAATTCAAATCTGGAACACACTTCAAGAAAACCACAAAGCGGCCAAACCATGGAGCTCCTGCGAATCGAGGCTTCAGACCCGTCTGTTGATGACCTTTATTGAGGCGTGTGACTTTGACTTGTTTTATTGCAGCTGCTTATGTTTAGTGTGTGCTGCCAGTTGCCAGCCAGTTTGCTGCTGATAAAAGTGAATTTCACCACTGAGGGATAAAGGAGCACTCCGCTAAAATAAATAGTTTCCAAACAAACAGGGGTCTGGCAACGTGCACAAGATATATATATATATTATTTATTTATTTTTTTTTTTACAGCGTGAACATAAAAATGCGGATGCGTTCAGCAGGAGTTCGGCGTCGTTTCTGTTTTTCTGGCAGCTTTTCAGATTTCCCAACAACAGAGGCAGGAGAGGTTGCTGTGGGATGATATTTACTTCCTGCTCCAGTTGTCAACTTTATTGATGCTCCACCAGAACTTGTTTTATTACAGTGCAAAATAACAAAGAGGCGATTTTTCATGCTGATGTCCACGATGATGATGATGCTGCAGAGCAATTTCCCAGAAATATTGCGTTCTTCCTCCCAGACAGAAAATAAGATTGCGAGGTTGTTGTTTTTTTTTTTTTTTCTTTTTGTCCAATCCGAAGCACGTAGCCTTTCATGTCTGGGCGATCCGCCGCGTCCCGTGATTTCTTTCTAATATTTCCGAGCTGCGCTGACAGAATCTTTAAATCATATGCTGCATTATTCCATCGCAATTTTGCACCTACAGCAGAACCACAGTGATGTTTATTTCACAAGAAAATAAAAAGCCTCCAAAAAACTATTTTTTTTTCTTACAAGAAGTCCATAGGCTCAGAATAGCAGCAGTTAAACCACAACACAAACCACAGTCATTAAACATAGAGAAAATAAGGAAATGATGGCATTTTTGCCATTTTCTACACAGAGGAAAATATTTCAACTATAACTTCTTTTTCTTTTTCTTTTTTTTTAATCACTATTATTATTCAAGACGCTGCTGCTTTGTACATGAGAAATTGCAGAGACTCGGAGCTGAATCGCTTGGCGACGCGCGGAAACGTGAACAAGTTGAAGTATCAATAATCCGCCATGTCAAAGGTCTCTAGGGTGACAAACGTCAACAGTTTGACATGAGCAAATAGGAATAAAATACAAAATCTGTAAAGATGTAGAAAACCAACCAAAACAAATATTTCTTAACATCACTGGACTGGAAGTCTTTTTACACTCCCTAAAAACGTTATCTTTAATTAATATACAATATATATATATCAATCCATATATATAGACTTGTATTTTATTCATATCTGCTTATGTACAGAGTGTCGACATTTTCTAGTTGTCAAGGTTTGGGCTTTATGATAAATATGCAGTAAAATATTCATAAAGCGTTGGAGAGCAGAATATATATCCAGGCATGAAAGCGATTTTCTTCTGATCTTCACTTATTGCACATGTTAATCATTCCCTCCTCAATTCTTTTTCCTTTTTTTTTTTGTGTCTAAAACTTACTCCTGGCAAAAAAAAAAAAAAAAAAAAAAGAGAGACAAATATGAAGTAAAAGTTATATGTTGTAGTTGTTCAAAGACCCACTGTTGAAAGTTTTGCTTTTGCCCCCAGCAGAGATTCTAATTCGTCTCTTTTCTAATAAACAAAGAAGCAAAAATTTCATTCATCTCCTAAATCAGATATGGTTTTGTGTTAAAAAAAAAAACAACAAAAAAACTCAAAATCTTTTGTGTTCATGCTACTAGAGACAAACTTTGCTGTTCAGTGCAGAGATTGCCATCTTCAAATAGCTCTGGAAGCAGGTTGTCAGCCTGGAAGGGGGATGAACCAACCTGTAACACTGTTAGTATTTAAAGTTATTTTTCTTAACTCTCTGCTATGATCTACATAGAAAACCTATTAGGGCCAATGTGAATGAAGAAGGGAATTTCCACCAAAAAAACTCTTACATTTTGAAATTAAAAAGATTAAAATGAAATATTCTGAGATTTCAAAGTAAAAACAAAAACAAAACAAAAAAAATCAGATTTTCAAACTTGGAAATTTTTCAGTTTTTTCTAGAAAATCTCCAAGATTAGTCTCAGAATATCTGAGAATTTTCTCACATTTTTTTTTTTTTTTACTTTTGGAACAGAAACTTCTAGAAATTTACTGAGATGAATTTTCAAAATCTCTGAGATTTTTGGCAGGAATTTACTCCTGTTTTTTTTTCTATCTACCATGGCCCCAAACACGCCGCCCGTCACAGAAAGCAGAGGTATCTTACGGCAGCAAAGAAGAACAAACGGACTCTTGATCGTTCGGGGCACAGCCCCACTCCCAGATTATTGTAGCCACTTTCAAAATATTATTATTTTTTTCTTCTTCCAGCATCAGAACAGTCCCATTCCAACAGAAGCTGACCGGGAATGTTGAGATTTCTCAACAAAGTTTGCTTTAAAAAAACATAGTCTTTTCCACAGATAACCAAGAACATCCATGTAACCGTGCAAACATAGACTCCAGTAGCAAAGGAATTTAACTGTTGATAACGCAAATTTTTTTTTGCTTTCTTTTTTCTCACTCTGCCTTCTACCTGCAGTCTGACAGGCCTTTGAGGCTGATGTACAGGGAGCTGACCATGGTGGCCTCCTCCTGCATGGACTCCTTCAGGTCGGGCTCGTTCGCACACGCGAGGGCCGCCAGCCTCTCGGGCAGCTTCCCGCTGAACACCAGGTAGATGCAGGGGTTCACGCAGCTGTTCAGGCTGGCCAGCAGCATCAGGATGGTGAAGGTGGCCGCTGGAGACAGAGAGAGAGAGACAGAGAGAGAGGAAATACTGAATAGATGGCTTTTGCCTCATAATTACAAGTTGGAAGTCGTGTGGAAACAAGCGATAAAACTTGAAGGCTCAAAAGATTTGAAAGGGATCAATTTAGCTAAATTCTCATTTTGCACTTTTTTTTGTACTTCCAATCTGGTCTCTAATGCTTCTAAAAAAAATAAAAATAAAAAACAAACACAGATGTTTTTTTGGCTAAAGTTTATGTTTTTTGGTGTTTGCAAAACCTCCAGAATGCAAATCAGCGGGCACTGCCCCGCCCTCACCGAGCAATCCCAGCGAAGTCCAGCTTGTTACCTAGCAACCCAAGTGGAGCTCAAGCACGTTTGATCAGCTGGTTTTACTGCTGTATGCACTGTACAATGGCTGCTGGAAAAGACAAGTGCTTCATTCTTACAGCTGTATTTGAAGCACAAGATGATAATACAAAGAAAGGTCTGGGACAGCTGCCACACTTTTAAGATTTTCTTTTTTAACTTTAAAAAAAGTTTCCTTCTCATCCTGCTTGAGGGATGTCTAAACCACTTACTATTGAGGTCAACCTCATCAAGTCAAAAGGACTTGCAGGTCAAAATATTCCTATTTCTCCCTCCTCTCAACAATAAAGTGATCTGCAGGACTTTAATTACAAAAATAATACAGTCAAACATTTTGTTGGAAAGTGCACATTTTTGTGGATCCACAATGTTAAAAGGGTTTTGCGTCATTAAAAGAAAGGCATCCAGTTTTTAACTTTATTTAGATCTTGACTGACAATTTTTTTTTTTTTTTTAAAGATAAAAAAGCAAAAGGATTGGATCAAGTCAGAGCAATAGGTCACCATATTTGGAAATGCTTCCTGCATTTAACCAAGTACAGTAAATTAGTTAAAAGTGGGTCTGGCTGCAGCAAAAATTTGCTCTTGAGAAGATAAAAGGTCCTTGCACGGGGAAGAAAGGTTAAAGATGAATACTTTTTGTTGTAGCCAGTATTTTGTCTTTAATACAACATTTTTAATCAGTAGGTGAATTTGTTTTGCCCTAATAACACTTGTTTTAAATCCACCTTCTGTGCTGGTTGGACAAACTTGCCCCAGTCTGGGGCTGGAAGTTGCCATTTGGGCATCACAGTTTCACTTTACGCATCACTTTCTGTCGGTTTATTCTAGTAAAAATGCATTTATGTTTGGGGATATGAAGTGAGAGAACGTGAGAGAGCTCAGTAGACCTTACTGTGCGCTCAGTGAGTCTCTTACACTCGGTGGGCGCCTCGGCGTCCCAGACGGACCAGAGCTGCACGGTGAAGAACGGCGTCCAGCAGACGACGTAGGCCAGCACGATCACCACGGTCATCTTCACCGTCTTCACCCGCGCCTTGGACAGCCCCACCACGCAGCTGGCCCGGGAGGACGGCGGCCGGCTCGCCGCCTCCCCGCCGGCCGCGGCGTGGTGGTGCGTCTTCAGGTGGATGCTGGCGTGCACGGCGCGGCAGATGCGCACCTGGCACACGATCACGATGAGGATCGGCAGGACGAATATCACCAGAGTGGTCCAGGTCACGTAGGCCCTCAACCCCCACGGCGCGACGAACTGGCCCCAGCAGTCGTAGACCCCCGGGGCGACCTCGACCCGGGAGAAGATGAAGACCTGCGGGAGGCTGCCGACTAAGGAGACGCACCAGGCGGCGCACACGGGGCCGTTCCAGCGCGCCCTCCTCCGCTGGAAGGTCACCATGGGGTTGCAGACGGCCTGGTAGCGGTCGATGGTCATCACCACGATCATGTAGGTGGAGGCGAACATCCCGACCACCTGCAGGTACTTCACCAGGCGGCACAGGCGTCCCCGAATCTGTCCGTGATGTCCCACATGAGCTGCGGGCACACTTGGAAGAACGCGACCACCAGGTCGGCGACGCACAGGTGCAGGACGAAGACGCGCATCCTGGAGAGCTGCTTCCGCCGCTTCCACAGCCCCAGCAGGAGCCCGAAGTTCAGGAGCCCCGCGGCGACGAAGATGACGGAGAGCAGGGCGATTTCCAGGCGAGCCAGCCGCTCGTCGCGGGGCTCGTCCCCGGCCGGGACGGCGTCCGAACTGGCGTTGCTGGCGTTCGCGCTGGACCACGCCATGCCGGTCACTGCGACGAGCGCTGGCCAGCGGGGCCCCGCGGCATTACGCAGCCGACCCAAGTGGAGAGACGTTTGAATGTTACACGACACAAAGCAGGCGGAATGAAACTCAGTGAGCTTAATGAAAAGTCAAAATACGGCCGGAGGAGATCGCGGACCATTTCTTTCTTTTGTTCAATAAGTGGGAAGCTGGTTTGAGGAAACTGGGGAGCGGAGAGGAGAGAGCAGATGGTTTTATATGTACAGAGGGAGGAGCGAGTCTTTTCCAACCAGAGAAGGTAGAGAGAAAATGGGATGAAAACATTTCAAAGTATCACCTTTTGGAAATAGACAAACGAAAAGATAAAATGCTCCAGACGCATCTTCAGTCCCCCTTTTGAAAACATTCAGTTTATTTTCAGGTCTTATTTTAAACGTAACATTTATGAAGAATGAGAGTTCAGTAAACCTTATTGTAAATTCACAATAAAGGATTTATTGGAAGCAATATTGTCAAATTTAACAAACGAAAAACAAAAACAAATCAGAAACATTTGGATTATTCTTAGAATAATGTCCTTACTTTAATAATCAGCAAAATCTCAGTGTTCACATGTTGATGTCTAGTTAAATCATCTTGAAACCTAGAAGCAGCGGAGTGGAGTTTCCTTCCACTCTAAAACAATCCACCATCATTATGTCAGCCTGTAAAATGAAATCCTACACAGATCAACTGGAGTTTGTGGCTCCAACATGACAAAATACTTGTATGAGGAACTGGACCAAGCTCTTTATCCCACCGGCAAAAACCCGTGCTGCTGCGTTTTGTCTTTGTACGCGTGGTGAAACGAGGGTTTACGCATCACCACACTTTTTTGTTTTTTTTTTAAAAGAGAAACTTCAAAGCAGACAGCTGCAAAGCCGCATATATCTGCCCAAAGTGCTGCTTCTGCAGATTTCAATGCAGAAGCATTAAAAATGAAAACGGAAAAAAGTAGCCAAATGTGCGTAATGTCTTCCTGTCGTAGTGTCCTGATTCACAACGTGCATCGGCTGCTCTAACCACGTCTGGCTGCAGTGCAGTTACAAAGTAACAAACAAAAAAAACCCCCTTTGGGTTATTTTTCCCTTTGTCTAAAATAAAAAGAACTACTTAAATAACTCTTGGGCTCGGCTATTTGAACCGCCGTGGCGACCGGTTCCTGTTTTATTCACAGCTTCACGTGACTCAGCAGTTCGTCTTTGTCCATCTGGTATCGACTTTTCTTCCAAATGTCACGGAGCTCCTGCAGGCTGGTGCCGATTTCCTTCCCCGATGTGATGCCCAGCTTCCTCAGGTCGTGGCCGCTGACGGGGAAGCGAGGCACCGACCAGCTCTGGAGCTCCGACAGCAGCTTCTCCTCGCCTTGATACTTCAGCAGCTCACACACTTTGCTCTGAGAGTCCGGCTCCCGGCTCTGGGTAGTGCGAGATGTTACAGATATGACATTATTTACGATGAACGTAGTAAAACATTCAAACGGTCCAAACTCGTGAAAGCAGAGCTGACCTTTCACCTTTCACCTATTGAAGTGCTTTTGTCAAGAGATTTTAGACGCGGGCCGCTATAATCCCATATTCAGCTCTTGGCTGGTATCAGATCGTCTTTGATTTGACAAATATGTTCTGACAGATTTAAAAATCACAGGCGTCACTAATTTTCTACAAACTTTGATCGACTTGAAAATAAAAAGAAGAGTTTGAAAAACAAGTCGCTTCGCGTCCCTTGGGAGTTTTGAATCTTATAACGCTTCTGAATTTATTTTCCAGCTCTGGCAGTTAAATCCTGACGCTCAGCAGAAGGAAGAAAAGATCGGATTAAATGTACTTTAAATATGTTTTACAAGCGAGCGTTTTTAGAGGCCGATTCACAGAATCAAACTTCGAAGGCTGATTCTATCCACACAGAAAAATGGTCGAAAATTTACAAGAAAACAGGGATGGAACCTTAAAACTGGTTTGGTACGGAGGCAGCAGACATCATCGGGTTGTTCCTGCAGACTTACATCGATGATGAAGTCAGTGAAAGGTCTGAGGTCGTCTGGCTCGTCGTCGCTCTTGCGGAGCGTCCGCCTGTGCTTGACCAGGAACAGAGCCAGCGTCTTCTCCTCCCTGGACACCTTCAACCGCAGGTCCATCCTGTCCACCTCGTCCGGGCCGTGGAACAGGGCCGCCAGGACCGTCATGGGTTTGGGAGAGTGGGCGCTGGCGTTCCGCCATACGCGCTTCATCTCGTCAATGTCGCCACCTGGAGGCAGACCTGGGGCGTGGCGGGGAGACGAGCAGAACAGGAATGAACAGAAACTCCATGAGGAGAATTAGACGCATTTCTGTGAAGGTTTTAAAGTGAAGTGGTAAATAAGAAAAAATTCAATAATAATAATAATAAAAAAAGGACCTAAAAATCTAAAAGTTGAATTTAAAATGAAACTCATTCACTCCCTGGTTCTATTTTTTTAGGCATGTATCAGCTGAACAGCGCCGCCTGCATCTTTTTATTTATGCAACACTTATCAATTATTCCCATTTCCATTCATTTTGAATCTCATTGATCGTCGATTGTAACAACTATTACTATTTGTGTTTGTGTGCTTTAGATTCCAGCTCAGATTTCCTATTTTTTTTAAAAATGCCTGAATCAGAATCTGCTCTCACGTCAGCAGTTTCTGAAGTCTGACGTCTCTCACCGATGTACTGAGCCAAGTCCAGCTTGTAGAGGAGCTCCAGCAGATGAGCAGCATGGTTCCCCACCACCATCTTCTTTAACTCCACCCAGATTCTTTCTCCCGATATGGATGCCAGCCCTCGGCCGTTTTCCCTGATGGCAGTCAGAGTCTCTGGCTCGTGCTCGTCGGCCTTTAAAGCCACCCTGCCGTAAAACCTGGGACAAAACAGCAACACCGTGACCAATAACCACACACACCACCACACACACACCGCTTACGGTTCCCGCGAGTGAGGCAGCCTACCTGAAATACCTCAGGATTCTCAGGTAATCTTCTCGTATCCTCTGCTCAGTGCTGCCGACGAACCGGACTTTGTGGTTCTGGAGGTCTTCGTAGCCTCTGAAATAGTCGTACAACGTTCCATCGAGCCCTGCCAGACGCATAGAGGGCCGCTTGGGATTAAAACACGGTCGCCGTTCATCGAGAAAAGTTCCTTTTTCGTTCGGCAGTGGAGTTACCCAGAAACATGGAGTTGATGGTGAGGTCTCTGCGCTCGGCGTCTTTCTGCCAGTCGGTGGTGAACTCGACCTCCGCGTGCCGGCCGTCCGTCTCGACGTCCACTCGCAGTGTGGTCACCTCAAAGTTCTCGTTGTGCAGCTGAGGAGGACAAAGGTTCAAAACTTCATTTCATTCAATATTTAAATGGAAACAAAAAAAAGAAAAAAGAAAGAAAAAAGACTGGGTCTCATAAATAATATTATCTCATTAAATGAAGTGGTATATTTCAAAAGCCGATGCTCTCATGGCATCGCAGAGTTCATAAAAACTTGTGTATCATTGGAACGTCTTGAATCCCAATCATTGGCTCCAATTTCCCCCAAACGCCTCATAGCTCATCGCTCCCAAGAATCAGAGGCTTGTTGCTCCAACGGCTGAATAAGACGCTGACGTCTCCTCTCATGGCTGATAGATGAAGAGCACTAGTGGCTGAATTATAACTACATCCCATGTAGCTGTTTGCATCCATGATTTTTAATGATTTAAAGCGTGAACAAGTGTTAATTCACATGTGCTTTTAATTTAATTTCTTGCTCAATGGAAACACAGGAATTGCAAAATTGTGCTTTTTCGACATAAGCAGAATATTGGCAGCGTGACATCCCTAACTAGCAGAAGATTTGGACACATTTTTAATAAAAACGCAGCTCGTGAAGCGCATCGCATCACAATCCCACCAACTCTTGGGTCCAAACAGCCTTTTGAACAGAGGCTGCGGTCAGTGCAGCCGAGCTGTCCTTTCTTTTTTCCACCATCCATCCCATCACCAGGCCGCCGCAAACAAAACCCATTTTCAAATCTCATCATATCCGGATTTTATTTTATGTTGCAGCGAACGTTTTAAGTGAGCTCAAAGCTGGACTATGAAGCAAGCATTAGTTCAGTTCGTTCGCTAGAGCCTGATTGCATTCACTTCAGCTGTCCCATAACTTCAAACTGATGCTCCGGGTGATTCGTTAATCTGCCGTTTGGATAGGAGGAGGAGGAGAATCAACCTTCATAAGGAATGCGAGGCAGCGCACACACACACACACACACACACACTCTTGTTATAGGCTTCAATGCTGCTGCTCAATATCTCTGAGAGCCTCCGCTCAGCCAGGACGCTGCCTGCAGCTGAACGGTGAGATGAAACCAACCGCCATAAACGGCAGTGGAAGAAATGAAGCAGCATCAGCAATGATCCAACTGCTGATTACTCCCAGGTTTTCTGTACATCGTCTCATTTCTCCCCTGGACTTTATCTGGAGTCAGTTTAAAGAGAGAGAGAGAGAGAGAGAGAGAGAGAGAGAGAGAGAGACAGAGAGAGAGAGAGAGAGAGAGAGAGAGAGAGAGAGAGGTGGCGGCTGCCCAGGATGTTTAACATCTTTAATAGGACGGTCGTTAAACCCCATGTAAAGCCAGACCTTTACTGTTATGGGTTGGTACAGTTTGGGCTGAATAGAATTTAGTTTGAAAAATAATAATTGGTTATTTGCACTGGATTGACTTTTGTAACCTTCTAAAGCTGCAGTTTACAGATGTTAACGGATCTATTAGCATGAATCCAGCTCAGTTGGCCTGGCGCTAACAGTTAGCCCAGGAGGGACCAGGACCAAAGTGGATGTTGATCTCATTTAAACAACTTTAATCTCAAATATGTTGAATTCATATAATTAAATGTTATTATAGTTGGTGCTTAACAAAAGCTTCTAAACTAATGTTGATGAGTAATGCTTTAGGGTTAGCGCAACTAACATTTTAGCTTGCAGTTAGGGTTAGAGCTACTTAAGGTTATAAACAAAAGATGGAAAAATGTTTTATTTCCTTTCAGAATCAAACTTGTTGGTTGCCATGGGACAGTAATATGAATAATCTGGGGCATAACTGTAATCTGGGGAGAACTAACTTAACTCTATCAGAACCACTGTAATAAATATCCCTTTAAACTTCAGATCTACTAAGTACTTTTTGACTGATCAGACTGGTTGTGAGGATGGGCCAACAGCTCACATGGTTATAATTTCGATTCATTAAACTGGTTATTTGATCAGCTCAGTTCATGGCCATGTGTTCGTAAAACAATTAAGTGCATTTTTCTTTCCTTAAAACGAAAGCTGGAGGCAAAGAGCACAAGCCAACACCTACAGCTCTTTTTTTAAATAGCTATGTAATGAAGCTGCCAAGAGTTTTATTCCTCAAAAACACTCATCCTAAACAACATATACAGAAGCACAGAGTATGGACGCTTGGGGGTTTGTGTAGCGCTAAATGATCAAATAGATTGTGCAGTCCTTTTTTAAGAAACAGAAGACAAGAAGTCAGTGTCCAGTACGTTGAAGAAAACTGTTTCACAGCCTGATATCTTTGATCCAGCGACATCTGGCAGTGCAACATTCCTGCTGATCCTCTCATTTACAGACACTTCCAGCTTATTTGATCTCCTGCCCAAACAAACAGTAATTATTCACCCGTCTATTTCTGGAGACAGAAACGAAATTGATGCAGCAAAGGGATTTCATACGAATTCTCTTTTATGCCAGATGATGGAAATATTGCTTTAACAAACTTTCATCAGTTTTAACACTTTTAAGTATCAAGACTATAATACAGTTGGTAGAACAGTTGCCTTGCAACAAAAAGGTCCTTGGTTCGATTCCAGGCCCCGGGTCTTTCTGCATGGAGTCAGTCCAAAATCATGACTGTCAGGTTAATTGGTCTCTCTAAATTCTCTAGTTGTGTGTGTGTGTGTGTGTGTGTGTGTGTGTGTGTGTGTGTGTGTGTGTGTGTGTGTGTGTGTGTGTGTGTGTGTGTGTGGTTGTTTGTCCTGTCTGTCTCTGTGTTGCCCTGCGACAGACTGGCGCCCTGTCTAGGGTGAACCCGGCCTCTCGCCCAAAATGTTAGCTAGAGATCAGCTCCAGCAACTCCCGACCCCATCGGGGACCAAAGTATTAGAAAATAGATCAAATGGATGGACGATGATACTTAATCTAACACTTTAGGTTAAAGAAAAAGAGCTGATATGAAGACAGCTTTTCAAATAATCACTAAAAAGCATATTATTTTGTGTTTGTTGCCATTGAAACTATTCAGTGTCTTACCCGTGCGGTTATGGTGCCGTGCTTCTCTCCTTTATTGTTGATCAGCCTGATCCCAGCGTCTTGAAACATGCGCTTCATCTCCTCCGGCGTGGCTGTGGTGGCAAAGTCCACGTCTTCAGGCCGCTTCCCGGAGAGCAGATCCCGCACAGCGCCGCCGGCGATCCGCAGCTCATACTTGTTCTTCTCAAACAGCTCTGGAGAAACGAGATTCTGATTTATTTACAAGTCAGATTCTCAAATAGCAGCGACGCACCGATTCCGATTTTGGCCGATACCGATTTGTTTTTATTTTTGTTTTGTATACTCAACATTGTTAGATCTTATAAAGGTCACAAAACAACTTCAATATTCCAATCTAATGTTATTGAAAAACACTGAACATACAGACTTGCTTAGCTGCACAATAGGAGGTGCTCTTGAATATAAATGAAAAGTTTAGCGCATTCCTTTCCAAACTACAATAAACTAAAATAAAAATCTGCTCCAAGTCTTTTTTTTTTCTTCACATTTGAAAAACAAACACAACTTGCACAACAGGTTAGACTACAGGCCTGTTTTCAACCCATTACCAAAAAGAAAGCGCACAGCAGTAATTTTGCTTTTACCAAGTCACAAAGCTTGAGGTCAGTGGAGGACAAAGTAACAAAAAATCGTACAATCATCGATAAAGTGTCCGGAGTTTTAGGTTTCTTTAGGTAAAAAAAAAAATAAAAAATGCACAAATGCAGCAAAGCTTTGTTTATACCAAAATAATTGACATGTAAGTAGACTGCACAGCTGACTTCTCAAGACTAGTGGTGACAAATGATTTCTGAGATAGAAAAAAGGGTGAATGTTTAAATCAGAGGCTGAACTTGCCTCTGATTTAAACAGAGGCAAGTTTAAACTAATATTTTTATTAATATATTAGTTGAAAAATGTTTCAAAATGACAATATTATCATTTATCGCAATCATTTCTGGAGCAATTGATTGTCTGGCAACATTTGGTATCGTGATAAACCTTCAGGTGACCTATTTTTATTAATTTTGAAAGAAATATATGCTTTTTTTTTTATCTAAATGCCTGATACCAGAATTAACATCAAGTGATCAAGTCGTGCTTGAACTAAAAATATCAAACTTCTGTAAATTGACAAATATGTAAATGACTGCATTAAATGAACACATAATATCGCATCATTTCAGTGGCAGACTTGTGAACTGAATCCACTCCAACTTTGTTTTTTTCCTATCAAATCGTGAATTCACCTGCTATTCCATTCAGCCCATCAGAGAACAGAGACTTGAACTCGCTGGTCTTCAGCTGCATGGTGAACAGACTCCTCCAGACACTTTGACTGTTCACAGCAGGTCGGAAAAATCTGCTCCACATTTACACAGAGACAGAGAGAGAGAGAGAACAAGTCCCTCAGTTTGGATCGGCTTGCGGTCAATGTGGAGCTAGCTGGCTAGCATGTCACTGCGGCATAAATAACGGTCTCAAAGCACCTGGTACACTGTCAGAACATGTCAGCATCAGCCGCTTATAGAAAACAGGGGTCGAGGGAAAACCGGCACACTTCATACACCAACAACGCAGTTTTCATCAAAAATTATCTTCCTGTCATCTCTGGTCTCCTCGTGAAGCGATGCCGGAAGAGTTTTAGAAAACGTGCGCCTCACCGACCAATGGCGTGAGAGTTTTCCAGTCACGCGAGGCGGAGTTTAAAACGACTCTCGCGAGATTGGCAATCTTTTAAAGTTTCAAGCGCCGCAGTCTGTGCCATCTGTGAGAGGAATAAGCTCCAGGATGCTCCCGTTAAGGCCATGGAGAGACTGCTTCCCCGCCTGGAAAGCACCGACCAATTTCACCGACTTTTACGACAGACTAATCAGCAACCTACTTTATTACCAGACTAATTATCTGGCATTCGGTGCTGCTGTTTACATCATTGCAGGGTAAGAAATGTACACTGCATCCTTTTATTGTTTGTAATTAAAACAACAATTATTGTTTGTAATTAAAAAAAATCTATCTATCTATCTATCTATCTATCTATCTATCTATCTATCTATCTATCTATCTATCTATCTATCTATCTATCTATCTATCTATCTATCTATCTATCTAAATAGATAATTACAAATATATATTACAATATATATTTAATTACAAATATATATATATATATATATATATATATATATATATATATATATATATATATATATATATATATATATATAAAGTTTGTTATCCTCTCGTTTGTAAAGCAGAATTGAACCTACTTTTCCTATTAAATAAATAATTTGAATACATAAAACTGGGATAATTTTCTTTAACAGTAAATTTTGATGGACAAAGTTAAAGGAGAAAACAAACTGAACCAGAAAGAGAGGTCATTACTTAATTCCAAGGAAATCCTGAAGCTTGAAGAACTGGTCTGTGGTCTAGCAGCTCCAGGATGCGACTATAGGCCTGGAAATTCTAGTGTAATTCTCATACTGACATTTCACTATTCGTTTAAACATGAGTCAAAACTGTGATTGTTTTTATTTGTCTTGTAGAAAAAAAGAATCTGTACAATGACACAGGATTTTAAAAAAGTTATCATTAAACAAACAAATAAAACCGTATTCACAGCGCTGGAACACTTTTCCATTTTTGTCACTTTTGTCTTTTTGGGTTCTCATTTCAACCCAAAGAACCAGGTGGCTGTGGTCTTTAAAAATGTTTACATACAAAAAATATGATAAGTGTTAAGTACATTCAGTGGGCCTATAAAGTATCGATGCAATTAGATTTGAAGACTGATAAATAATTTTTAAACCTTCTAAAGGTTTTTATGAACATATGGCTATAACCTTATAAAAAGTAAAAAAAAAATAATTATTAAAAAAAAAAGAAAAACCGCCAGTAGACTGTAACATTCTGAATAAAGCTTCCAAAGTATTTCGCTGTAATATAAAAGTGCATGCCTGTACAATCAGAAAGACTACTAAAGTAAACGCAAAGCAAATTCTTTTTAAAATATATCTACATTAAGTGAAGCACAGCAAATACCATAATGCTCCACTTGTGAAAGTAAAACTGTTAAGCTCCTTTTTGGCACTTATACACTGTTCTGCTTGTTGCACTGCTTGGACAAGAACATGAGGGAAGAAAAAGAAAAACAAAATTGTTTACAATTGAACTCAGTTCATTTATATGCCAGCCCATTACAAATGTCTCGGTGCAGACTAAAAATAATCCAAGTTGTAAAACGATGCAGTCAAGTTCGGTTTATAGTTAAATTGGTAAAAAATAAATAAATAAATAAATAAATAAATAAATAAATAAATAAAAAGGAGACATGTTGCTGTAGATAAATCATCTAACTACTAGGCGGAGCAAGTAGTTAGTAGTTTGCTTATTTAGGAACAAAATACTGAGGTTTCATGAACACCGCAGAATTTTTAAACTGCGCTCACGTTCCTTTGTGTTGTCCTGCAGGTTCAAGGACCCGCTGGGAGTGTGCGACGGCGTCATCACTATGTTGTCTGTTGTTCTGCTCTCACGTTGGTTCACATGTTGGTTCATAGTACTGCCATGCATTGCCAGATGGAGGAGAAGGAATCCCATAACGTTTCTGCTCATCGACATTGTGGGCGCGCATGGAATGGTTAGTGAGCGTGGCGATGTCAGGACATTTTTGTCAGCAACCATTATATTCCTGGCCGGTAAGTTCACTGTGTTGTTTTTGTCTCACTAAATAAAATTTAAAAAATAAATAAATAAAATATAAAGCATAATGTAATAATTTATGATTTGTAAAATATGTTTTAAATTTACACTTAAAAGTTTTTGTTTTTTACATATTTGTTAAAACTGTCTTCATGTGGTGGAAATATGTGATGAGACAGATAATTGCAAAAAAATCACCTCCAAAAACAACCAGTCAGAAACAGAAGGCGTGACTTAGTGCTGTCTATCAAGCTCATGTACCCACTGCTAAATGTGCTAATGGCCAATGGATGAGCAGCATGGAAAAAAATTGTCATATGCCTCCTGGCTCTTATTGGTTTTTAGTTGGCACTGGAGAAGGAACTCAATTTTTTGTTTGATTATCTGTTCAAACAAAAGACATAAATAAAAAATACAAACGTTACACACGGTATCTTGAATTACACCAGGTTTAAACTGGTTATAAATGATCAATGAATTATATTTTTGCTAAATTGCAAACATTAGCATTTGCCTTTTCCTCTTCACTGCAGTGACTGTTTCACATGCCTCCCTTTGCAACCGCAACATAAAGGAGGTGGTGTGCTTTAAAGAAGCTCAGGAGCTGAAGGGGACACCGATGGGCTTTTTATTAAGGGCTCGTGAGAGAGAAAGGGAAAAGAACAAGTAAAGGAGACAGAATGATGGAAAAACACCCTTTTTTCCCCCCAGAAGAAACAAAAATGCTTTCTCTGTGCTTACTAACCTTTTTAAAGTTTTTCTCTTGATATTAAGGAATCGACTATCACTGACAAACAGCGTCTCTCTGTCCTGCTCTAAATCGGTTATGTGCACCACAGCTGCAGGTTAAGAAATCTACATTAACCTGTGCTTGTCGTGAGTTAATTTAATGAATAAAAGAAATACAAGGAAGGCTAACCAATTTTGACATTACAATGTGCTTCAATTCTGTTGAAACACTTTTAGAAAATACTAACTTAAGATTAGTATTTATAAAAAATTCTATCAATAGCAACAGAATCAAGATAAAACACTAAAATGCCTCACTCTATGCAGATGATATTTTGGTTTACCTCTTTGATCCCTCTGCCTTTTTCAAAGACTTATTTTTTTTTTTCATTTGAAGATTTGTTGGCAAATTGGCGGAATTCCATTCACACGGTCGACAAATATCAAGTTTTGATATTGAGTTACTGTTCAACAAGTTTTTGTAAGGTGAAGTGGCAGGAAATAATGAAATAAGAAATAATGTGATCGTGGAAGGTTTAACGGAAGAACTGCTCACCTCACTTTCTAAATCAACCTCAAATATTGTAAGGTGTGTCTCTGTCAGCGTTAGATATATAGAGATGAAAAGTTTTCTACATAATTTTAAATTCAACCAAATTGGATGGAGACTTCCAGATTATCAGTTGGATTCAGGTTTGGACTTTGCGCAAGCATTATATCCCCATAACCATATTTTATCATGGCGCATTCAGAGTTACTGTTTTGATTGTCTGTAACACATATTCTCTTGTATGCTGGCCAAAATGTTGTTGTTTTTTTTTGTCCCATCTGACCAAAGCAGCGTCTTGTTTGCATCAAGAGCATTTGACAAGACCTTGACTTTTCCCGCTACTTTCTCAGGTTTTGATGCTGTTTGTAACTAATGTTACCAATAGAAAACTCAACAGTTTCCTTTAATATGCTATAAAGGTGATGGGGATGGGGCTATTTTCTTGTTTTTCTCTCCAAGATCTGCTTTAACATGTTTGTGTGTTCTTAAAACAGTATGCTTCATTAATAAAGATCATAAAAGTACAAATCTGCATTCAGCTCGTCTCATTGAGTCGTCGGTTCCACCGGTTTGTACTTGAAGTTCCTTTTAATAGAGATTGAAGTTTACACAACATACTTTGCTGCAAGTGTCTACCATCTGGAAAGGTTGAAAAGGAAAGCCACGATGCCTATCAGTTCTCCTGACTCTCCTGTGTTTTATCTGAGCTGTGTCTCCTGGGTGACGGACGGGGTAAATGTTCTTGACACTCACAATATGGCGGATGCGCTGACGCGTCGCATCCATGGGAAGTCGAAACTAACACGGCGCTTGCTGCTATATTTTTTAACAACAAAAGAAAATCCAACAGAAATAACAACTTAGAACCGGACGCTAAAAAAAATACAGGAAACATAACGAGTTGGTTTGCTTCAGCACTCACGCGCCTCTTGTTTAGTTTATGACAAAAACACGTGCGCTTCTCGACCAATAGCGTGAGGTTTTCAAAGCTACGTCATGAGCTCGCCAACTTGCTCTCGCGAGATTGGTCTTGAAGTTTCGGGTGTTTTTTTTCGTCTTGGTGCGGCTGAGTGCTGAGCTGTCAGAGGAAAAGAACCCGCAGGACTCCAATGGCTAAAGTCGAGCTGGTGCCACTCAGATCGTGGGATGACTTCTTCCCCGGCTCGGAAAGGTTCGCCAAACCGGACTTTGGAGACATGGCAAGATGGAACAACCGAGTTGTCAGCAACCTGCTTTATTATCAGTCTAATTATCTGGTGCTCGCCATTGCTGTGTTCCTCATTGTCGGGTAAGAGATGCCATACAGTAAAAGGTTTTGTAAGTCTGTTGTTTTTTATTTATTTATTGTATTGTGTTTTATTTATTTATTGTATTGTGTTTTATTTTGTTGTATTCACTCAGTCTGCTCGCCTTGTTGGCATAAGGAAGGGTTTAACCTACTTCAGAAAGATCAGGAAAGGCATGAAAGCAACTCTGCTGCTGTTTGAGAACAAAATGAATTTGAAAAAAAAAATACCCCAGGTTAAAAGTTGATCAATTTGGGAACTGGTCATGTGCTTAACACTTACAGATAATAGACACAGAGGCGTTGGTGTGAAATCCAGGAACTGACAGAACTAGTCTGGGCCCAGATGTCTGCAGCTAGTTGAGGAATTTATCTGACAATCTTATCTAAACTGCTTTGTGTGTCACTGGTTGTTGATTTGTTGGAGTTGAAGCTTGTACTAACCTGGGGTGTTGGTAGTGAAACGTGGGTCACGGGTTGTGCTTCCTCAGCCAATGAGAATGCCAATCAGCTGTTCGATTAGAGTCCAAATCCAGCGTTGGAAAATTGCTTGAGTGACTTCATCTTGACTCACAGTTTCCGTATTAGCAAATCTGAACTTTGACACATTAATTTTCTTTTCTTTTTCTTTTTTTTGGGGTGGTTACTAGTTTGAGTAAACCATCTGATGCCATGCTCTTGCTGTGAGAAAACATCTCCCTCACTCAATGTTCAGCAAAAGTAAATGCATACTGGGTTTGTAGATCTGTTTGCCGTTCTCCCCGCTGCATCAGTCGGCACACCAAACGAGTCCTTTTACACATAAAAAATGTTCAAACACGCAAAGTGCTCAGTCATTCTGACAGAAAACCAAACGCCATTTCATTCATCGAACACAGATCGTAAATTCTCCCTCGTCTGACCACAACAAAGCTTTCCAGGTTAGGTAGATTGCCATCTATTGGTCGCTTTCAGTCGGGCTAGACTTCTAAATGCTGTAAAGAGGGTTGCATGCATCCACCCACTACACTTTTCAGTCATTCACAGAAAAAAAGTTCAAAAATGTTCCTTCCTTAAAACGTCTATGGCTCTTTCCCACTATTATTGTACCTTAAAAAAAATATATATGTAGCTTTACACTATCTAAATCTTTGCATAAACTTGTCCATATTTTGGTTTGAGGTTCTTTCCACAGAGGTCATAAACTTGGCCAGAAGCCGTGGGTGGTGGTGGTGGTGGAGTGTCAACGCTGCTGCTGTCACAGAGCACAAAGCTGGCTTTATCTGGGGCCTCATGCATAAAAGAGTGCGCAGTTTTCACACTAAAACTTGGCGTACGAAAGAAAATTTAATAGTGTGCGGCAACTTATGTACGTGTGATTGTCCCCACACCTTGATCCCCTTAAAATAATCAAACCTGTTTAGAGTTAATCTGCTGATCCAACACTTTCATTCTCAGTGAGAATGAAATGGTCATATGGATGCATTTCATGCGCTTTGGCCCACGGACCAATGCGCATGAGACAAGAACTGAGGAAAAGTACTATTTACATTCTAGTGAGGCTTATTAATCAATTATTAAATTGCTTTCTACAACTTCCAGCTTTCTTTTCAAATGGACTTTTCTCTTCCAAAACTGTCATAACGTGCAGGGAGAATGTTGTTTTTGTAATTCAAACATCTAGCCACTAGATGGAGACAGTGGACGCGCCATCGCAGCCGCCTTTAACCTGCCTCGTGTGGCCCTCTTTGGTCCTGCAGGTTCCTCAACCCGGTGGGGATGTTCACGGCCGCGGCGGTGGTGTCGGCCGTCTTCCTGGGCTCCGTCTGGGCCGGAGAGAACCGAGCCGTGATCAAGAACTTCAAGAGGCAGAACCCCACGGCGTTCGTGATCGTCGTCATGGTGGCCAGCTACATGCTGATTTCTCTGCTCGGCAGTGTCATGACGTTTATGACAGCAATCACTTTACCGCTCACTTGTAAGTTGATGGAGAATCTCCACGCCATGCTGGATCATGGATTATTATGTCATTTAAAAGTGGTCGAAACTTTTTTTTTTCTTTCAAAGGTTTGTTTCTAGTGGTCTTTATTTGACACTGGTCAGGTTGTCAGAGGCAGCAAAGGTCAACGGGGCAGGACTTGAACCTCTGTCAAGGACATAGGAGGCGCCTAAAAAAATAATAATCAAACCAGTTGATTATTTTTGATCAGCAGGTTTGAAAGTTAATCTGCTGATTGAACCCTGTTTTCTTCTTTTAGTGAGAATGAAATTTGGGCAAAATTTAATAACTACCATCAGGAAATTCCGCAGAACAAGAATATTCTTTTTCAACGCTGACCGGCTGCTGATTTAAACTTGAATTTTAAAAACCAACTTCTATTCACCTTGCTTTTTTTTTTTCTCTGGGAAATCATTTTTGATGATAAATACAGAAACAACCATAAAAATCAAAACATCAACAAGAGTGATAGTGATATTAACAATAAAATAATATTCAGTGTAAAGTAGCCTACAATTTCTTTGATGGGGGCGATGAGGGACCTGGATAATGGATAGGGAGCCGCTGGCCCAAAAAAAGGTTGCAAAAACTTTTATGCAACTCTCGGGCGCAGATGCGTAGAACAGGCAGCTGCGGGGTTTATTCTACGCATGCCCGGGCAGATAACAACTAAAACAATGGCGGACAGTACGGGGCCTTGTTGCCTTTCTAACCTTTTCGTGCAAGTCGCGGGGCTGAAGAACACGACTTGCACGAGCACTTTACTCATGGAGGTCAAAGTGAAGGGTTGTTTCGACATGCTGGAATCGTAGCTCCGTTCAGTGACCTGGCCTGGCAGCTACAGCCAACTGCAGGCGTCTCGTCGAATAAACGCGGGACTTTTCTCGACTCGACATCCGGCAAATACCAGCAGTTTACAGGCAGCAGTCTGGTGTAAACAGCCTCAATTCTCCCTGAGTCAGATCATACTCTGGGTTTGTTTTATGAGCTTGTTTTTGCCAAATGTCAACTTTTAAAATGTGATTTATTTACTTCTATCTGCTCCGCAGTGATAGTCGCACACGCTTCGTTTCGCCTGCGCAACATGAAGAACAAGATGGAGAACAAGATGGAAGGCGCGGGGCTGAAGAGATCTCCGATGGGCCTTTTGCTGGAGGCTCTGGGACAGCAGGAGGAAAACCTCCAAAAGATTCAGACTTTCCTGGAGGGAAAAATGAAGGAGTAGCTGCCACGTTCCTGCACAACGCAACAACTTTTAAGCTTCTTTACTGTCTGGCATGTTGACGATAAACGAAAAGACAAGCAAACCAACAAACGTTATCTCCTCCTCAGGGTATCTCGTGACACTCCGGTCAGAACTTGTCAGGAGTGCTTCTCTTCTCTCCCTCCCCGTCCCCCGCGCAGCTATGCAAATTGTGTCCCGTTGCAAACTGAGAAACCTCTCGTTTATGAAATCTGCGTTTAATCAGTCTCGCAAAGTCCTCCGTGTGCACTCGAGTGGAATTGTGAAAGAGGCGCGCGCGTTTTTGCAGTTTCAGCCGGGGCTGGAAAAGCGCTCGCTCAACACGCGCCGCTGCCAAGACAACGGAGCGCTTCGAGTTCACGGAGGAGGAGAGCTCTTCACGTTTTGGCGGAGAACTGTTTACATCAGCCCGGAGTTGGACGGGAACCAGCGAGCTGCAAAACAAAGAGAATCATGCAAGAAGAGCGAGCCCCGCTCTGACTTCAGTCTGATCACTTTGTCAATATTTAAAAGGTAAAAACTCGAAAGGAATTCTCCTGACCTCTTTAATCTCGACAGTGCCTGGCGGGTGACGGATGAGCTAACGCCACACTTATCTGACATGCTAATCAATGGCCGCGCATTTCTGACGGAGTGGATTCATCTGCTGTCAATAAGGCCCTGAACTCAGATCAGATACTTTGATGCTCCTCCGTCGAAAATGGAGTCCAGATAACAAGAATACACTTGTGGGGGGGAAAAAAAAGATAATAATAAAGAAATTAACCTGGGAAAACATGGCCTTCTGATGGTAATTTTTTTTTTTCTGATAGCTAATTTTTTAAAAGCTTGTTTTTGAAAGATCCTGAATGATTACAGTACCAGAGCACTCCTCAAGATGTTTTGTGGTGCTACTGTGTAAACGACACACTGCAAAAACACAAAGTCTTACAAAAGCACTCCTGATCTAATTTCTAGTGTAAATATTCAGTTACACTTGACATGAGAAAACGTCCGAGTAACTTCTCTGCGAAACACAGCAACTTGTTTTAATTCAGTGATTCCTATAATATTGATGTGAAAGTACAAATTTCACTGGCAGTGTTCCGGGAAGAAATGTCTTGTTAAAAGTGAAATCGTAAATTTGCCAGTGGAACGGGTATGTTTATTAGTCAATATTAGGGAATTATTGACCGAAAAGCAGCTCCCATATCTCGATTAAAAAGCTACTTGTAAATTAGTCTTCTCTAATTTCAAGTGTACAAAAAAAAAATACATTGCGCCAAAGGTTAGACAAAAAAAACTTTACCAGATTGTGTTTTTGCAGCGTAAAAGTGGATAAGAACTGGGTTTTTTTTTTATGTTACTGTATGTGACTGCATGACACAGCAATAAAAGCCCCACAATTACAAATATTGCTCTTGAGAAACATTCCCATTTGCAAAATGTTTCTTTAGGATGCCAGTTACATGTAGAGGTGTAACTGCATTTTGTATTATTCCCTTTTGTTATTCCTCCCATTGAACAAACGGTGGAGAAAATAGTCAAATAAACGATTAACAAAGATGCAAGTATTCTTTTTTTATCTGAATACATATTTTTAATGACTTATAAAATCAGTAGATTTTGAATTTGTGTTGAATATTAAATCATTTATAACATATTTGAGCAAAAAAAAGAAAAAAAACATTTGTATTTAGTCAATTGTGACTCATTTGAACATAAGAAGTTTCTTTGGGAAATAATATTTTAACCCATGATGTGCAGACAGACCATTATCTGCTTTTTGCGAAACATCTATAGTCCAGATCATTGTAGCAAAGTTTTATGGAAATGGAGGCTGAACTGGACTGCGCTCCACTCATCCGGTCCTGATAGGGGGAAAGTGTTGTTCATATCTGAATGGCTCACTGTTAGACACGTCTTGCATTCTGGGTTTTCAACACATTTGTGTGTAAAATCCAAAAAAACAAAACAAATAAAAAAAAAACCCCAACGCAGGCTTGTTTCTACATCTCCAGTGTTTCTGTTGAGTTTAGTGGCCCCCTCCCTCTCGGTTACAGCTGTGATTTATGTCCCCTGCTGTCTCATCCCATCATCCAGATTGGGGAAACTTGGAGTAAACACAAGCACCGCTGGCAACAGAATCAAGTAAAGTCATGTCTCAGAGGGCACAGTGGAGGCCCTTGTTTTTCCCCGGAGCAGCAGCTGAACATGTGTGTTTGTGTGTGTGTGTGTGTTCGCCGCCTGCTGCTCACTCGACAGGTGTGTGTCATTGTCGACTCAGCAGAGAGAAAGAAACCACCCCCACCATCCTCTACAAAATCTGTATTCTGATATTGATAGTGTTCCGGTAAGTAAAGTTGCTCCATGTAATGCCTCACAAAAGTATTCAACTTGTTCACATTCTGATCAGCTTCAATGTGTTTTAAAGGGACAGAGTGTATTATTATTATTTTTTGCAAAATAGTTTTTTTGAGCACAGTTATTAAGTGTCAATAAAGATTCTCCATTTGATTGAGGTTGGGACTTTGTCTAGACCATTCTGACAAGATTTTGCTCTGATTTAAAAGTCATTGGATTCTATTGAAAAGCCACAGGCTCACAATTCATAATGTTTAGCAGATTTTTGTCCAGTTTTTAGCTGTTTATTTTCTCATCGACTCCGACGCTCTTTCGTGCAGAAATAATAATAAAAAAAACAAATAAAAAAACGCTCCCACAGGGTGATGCTGCCACTACCGTGTTTTAGCAATGAGGATTTCACTTTGAAATTGTGGTTTGAAAATGATTTTTTTTTTGTTGATGTTTCTAATGGGTCTCCTTGTGAAATGAAGCTAACGTAGCTCATCGGGCTAGCTTGAATGAAATATCCGCCCCCTTTGTGTGTTTATGAGCAAATATCTGCTGAAGAGCATTTTAATGGCAAACGTAGGAGGTTGACTCAAATATTTAACCATAAGGTTAAAAAATGAGGGCCTAAATTCCTAAAGGTGACGGCCGACTATTGTGTTTAGATTCTTGGGTGTGGATATTTAATAAACAATAGCATTAGCCAAACAAGACAACGCGATACTTGTGTTAGCTGCGTTATTTGTGGTCCAATTCCTCTCACGCGCCAGTGCGGTGCCTTCGTCAATGGAAGTCATGGAAACAACGTCAGTGTTCTCAATCCTATAAATGACGCCGACCTTCTTAATTCGTCCCCCTTTACGACGGGACTTTTGAGAGAGACGCCTGAAGAAGCATTTGCAGCCTCGGAAGGTTTGAGTTTGTCGAGAAGTCTGCTTTTTGAAGCCTGCTGAAGAAGCGCTCGCTGAAATACGCACTTCCTAAAGAAGCCCGTGGAAAACAAGCCTGCGAAAGACGGTTCCTGGCCAGGAGAAGCACCAGCAGGGTGACCGGCTGGAAGGTTAAAATCATTCTTCTACTGTTTTTAATAAACGAAAGCAAGTTATTACAAATATATTAGTGACTTGTTTAGTTTATTTTGTGTTTGTGTGTGAGTTTTAAAGAAATACCGCTGTAGAAAGAAAACAAGACGAGTAGCATTCTTTGCTAGCATTTTATCTTTTTTAACTAATGAGCCTTTTTCTTAACTGAATTTCCCTGGAAATATCAGGAAAGTTAAACTGTGGTGCAGTGATTTAATAAATAAATGTGTTTTACTGAATGACAGTCAAAATAGTTAAATTAACGTCAAATTCCTGAAAGATTAGCCTGGTTTTTGACCGTTATTTTTTGAAAAATGCCCATAAACACTCAGTTTCCATGGATACACGAAATGAAATACCTCAAATATTTCATATTATTTTTAAGAAACATAAAAAAGATAGTATTTACCCTAATAATAGCCTATATTTTAATTATTTAGTTTCATTATTTTTTTCAAGATGGGGACATGTTGATCTGGGGTTTTTTTTTGTTTTTTGTTTTCATTTTTTTGCATTGGCAGGAAACTTGTTTGAATTGATTAGAAAAAAACAAAAATGGTGATATTTAATGTAAGAGTATCAGGTTGGATGACTTGAAATGCTGATGACTTCTTTAAAATGTAAAGCTCTTTTGCATTTGTGGGGTGAAACAAATTTAAAAATTTAATTTGAATTGTTTTGTGACTTTATGTGTTAGCACATTGACATTTGTGGATAAATGTCTGGGATATTAACACTAGTGTTTGAGGAAAAATTGTTAGGTTGGTTTGAAAAAACAGTCAAAGTTTTTGGGCTTTACTTTTTAAATGCCCTGACAAACATACTTGGTTTCCATGGTAATCCCATCAGACTAGCGGTTTATCAGAACACTCGAGGATGCTTGCCATAAAATTTCCATTCATGCACACGTTTACACACTGATGCTAATAAACTAATGGATTGTAGCCACAGACGTCACATCCTGCCAGCAATAAACTCCAGCTAAAGGTGAGAGAAGTGTCTTGCTCAAGGACACAACGGCAGAGACGGACCGATGCAGGGCAAACTCCTACCACTGTCGCCCCAGCAATTAGGGTTATAAATGTGTTAACGTTAATGATAGACCATTAATAGGCAATGAATGGTGTATAGTCATAGTGATCACCAATCAAAACTGATTTTCACAAACAAAATATTGATTTCTTTGTGAAAATCAGCTTTGATGACGTTGGAGTCTAATTCTTGGTAAACTGGATGGCTCTTTGGCCACTTTTTTTTTTTTTTTTGAAAAATGCCCAGACAACCACATTGAGTTTCCATGGAGACATTGGTGACAATTTGTAAACATGTGCCTCCTTCTATCTAATGACAGACTTTAATATTTGTGTTAGTTTTTACTACGTGGGTGAACTAATTAAAAAAATAATAAATAACATTATTTGAGTTGGTTAAAATCAGCTTTGATGACTTTGGTGGTCAGTTTTTGGAAATTCCGACTTCGTTTAGGAAGGCGTGATTGACATTTTTGGGCTGCAACATATTTGGGAGTTAATTCAATTTGTATTGTGATTCATATGCTGGTTATTTGACATTTTGGAAAATGCCAGTAATGCCGACTGTAGTTGTTTTGGTTTGAAAGAAGTTTTGCAACCAGCTTTTTGAAAAATGTGGTGTATGTAGTCTCCATGGATACGTTGATTAAATAACCATGGATACTTTGATTAAATAACAACACACAACGGCCTTTTATTCCATTGCATTTTAGTGACGTGTCATTTTCAGAAGTTACTTGAATGTTAAAATTCCTCAGAAAAACGATGATCTGAGTTTCAGTTGGTTCTGCTGTGATTCCTTTATTAGTTCAAGTCTTGGGGGGATTGCAGGGGTTTAACTCTGTTTATGTGGTTTATCTTTGGAATAAGAAGTCAGTGCCTGGTCCAGGTTTCAAAAAATGCCTCAATAACACATTTGGTCTCCTTGGTTACGTTGCTTGAAATAAAACCTTAATACTTGAGTGTTAGAAAAGTTTTTAGGTGTACAATACTCCTGTGTTATTTCCAAGTTATTTAGTTTATGTTTAAACTTATTGTTTAGTTTTATTTTTCTAAGAAAGAGGAGTTTTGAATAATTAGTTGTTTACGAAATGCTGATTTGGTCCTTTGCATGTTTGGAGCTGCAATACATTTTTACGCTGATGACATTTTCAGAAAGAGTCAGCAATGTTAACAGAGGTGTGGTGATTGGAAAACTTTATTTCAGTTTGAGAGAATGACTTTTAGAGAATCCATTTTGTTGATGTTCTTTGTCTCCATGGAGATGGTACTATTGGAAGAAGATGCAGATTATTATTTTAATTATTTTTGTCTGGCATTATCTCCAGGCAAAATATAATAGCCATTTTCACACTGGATATGGATTTCTAAACCAAATAAACAGTCATATTTTGTAGGCTCTTGATTGATCAATCAATCAAGATCAATCAGTCTTGTCTCAAACAAACTGAGTCAAGTTTGTTTGAGTGGTGATGGTCTATACGTGTTTGATCGTTGAGTTCTAGAGTGTGTTCTGGTTTTTATGTCAAATTGTGTTTATTCGCTGTTGTTTTGCGACTAAAGATAAGTTTGTTTATTTTATCTCTTAATTCCTGTTCTCGTGGTATAATCACATCTGGCGTAGCAATAATATTGTTCATTAAATATATTTAAGAAAAACAAACACATTCACAAACCTGGGTCATTTCAGTGTTCCCTCTAAACATTACTTTGGAATTTAGCGATTTTCTTCTTTTTTTTTTTTTCCAAGATACTGAATTATAGCTTGTTTTGCTTTGTTTTTCTCCTTCACAGCCCATACCATGGCGCTTCCAGGAGATGGATCCCCAACGTTGGAGGGAGCCCCAGATAGCGGTAAGGAACAAGGTAGGGTGTTGGTAAATGAAGCCGGACAGGTTTCTGAAGACTCTGGAGAGGAGTTCAGGTATAGTACACCTCCGCAGTCTGTGGACTGTGTTACCAGCTCCAGTGGTAGCTCTACTACCACCTCCAGTGAAGATGAGGTAGGTAATGAAGACCTGGATAACTTTAAATCCCGGATTCGTGTTATCCAGGTCCTTCGACCAGGTATTAAATTCCTGTGGGGCATAAATTCAATGGTTGGTCCGCTGGGCTCCGGTGACAGCAGTCAGACAGTGGACCGTGCAGCTGTAGTGTCACCCCTGCTTGAGCGTCTTCCCCCAAATTGGGGTGACATTGGGGTGGCTCAGAAGCCCCAAGAAGACGCAGCTCCTTGTGCTTCTCTTGAATTTCCATCTGGACCAGACCAACAGGAAGAGCCAATTTTGCGTCCCGAGGACTCCGGACCTATCGGTAAACTGAAACATCAGCAGGTAGGTTTGAAAGAGGACGCGGCTTCTTTGACTTCTGGCCACGCAAGGAGCACTACACAGAAGACACAAGACAGTGATGCTGAAGAACAGCCCCCAGCAAAGAGGACCAGGGACGCTGTCGATGAAGAGGAGCCCCCAGCAAAGAGGACCAGGGACGCTGTCGATGAAGAGGAGCCCCCAGCAAAGAGGACCAGGGACGCTGGCGATGAAGAGGAGCCCCCAGCAAAGAGGACTCTCCCAGTTTTTAATCTTTCAGGTTTTAGCTGACCATTGCTGGATCTTTTCGTCATTGTCCATGTGGTTCCTGCCTTCTGGATCCCTTGTTTTTCCACACCGCCTGTAAGGTTTTGCATTCCACCTTCACATGATACCGTTTGCCTCCTGCTGGTGGCAGATCTCTGATTCTCTGATCGTCCCAGGTTGGATCTCGTCGGCCTGTAAACCTCCGCCGTCAACAGCACCAGTAAGGCGGAACTAGAGAAGAGAACCCAGTTGACGAAAAAAGTAAGGAAACGTACTTTTACCCAGCTAACAGTTTTAAATGTGGATGAAGTTGAGGTCAAATTTCAAAACTGTTCTTTCTTCTGTCCATGTTAACTTTTTGTAACTCTGTTGTATTTTCTCTTGATTTCATTTCTCCGTCAATTCATGTCACATGACTTGAGTTGACCAATAATTAAAGAAGAAGACCTGCTGATCTACTGCTGGTAACAGATTGTGGGGAAAGGTGAAGACATGATGAGAAAGTCTCTTTTCAACCATATTTTATTTGGACAGATATTAAGGAATGCGTGTCTGATCA
This sequence comes from Poeciliopsis gracilis, assembly GCA_911649635.1. Taxonomy (NCBI): domain Eukaryota; kingdom Metazoa; phylum Chordata; class Actinopteri; order Cyprinodontiformes; family Poeciliidae; genus Poeciliopsis; species Poeciliopsis gracilis. The sequence continues at coordinate 7,255,032 of CAJVRI010001323.1, read as the reverse complement.
TGTGTTGATTCCCCAGCATCACTGAGACAAGACAACAGCACTGGACCAATCAGGAGAGAGAAGACACAGAGGACTGAGGGGGACACAGAAAATCCCGCTGGAAATCTAGAGATGAAGTTTTCTGACTCTTACGAGGAATCCTTCTTTGCATCGTCTCCAGAACAGAACCAGAACAAACCCAAACTTCTTTTATCAGATTGTTGAGCCTTTGGAGGTTCCTGGCAGAAGAAACGACACTCTCAGCAGCAGACTTAAAAAGATCTGCAGCGACTTGCTGCAGATCTCCAAGGATCTTAGCTTCCTGGAGCAGTGCGGTCTGCTCCGACTCTTTCTATGGACGGCTTCACCGTTTGCGTCTCCAGTCCAGTCTGGAGACGCAAACCGAGGTATTGAGGTTCCTGAACCGCCGCCACGTCTTCTCCCCGTGACGGAAGTGGGGGAAATCAGCAGCCATCTTCTTTGTTTTGTTTCCAGGTGTCTGATGGCATCATCAACTTCCAACCCCACGGCGATAAGCAAACTGCTGGGGGTCCTGATATGAGCTCGTCTGCTTACAAGAGGACCAGCAGGAGTCGCTCCAGGACCTTCATGACGTGGGATGAACTATCTGATTGGCTGCGGACAAGAGACAAGGAGGAGGAGGATGATGATGATGATGAGCTTGTTCCTGGACTCAACCTGTTGAAGAATGCGTTCAGCTCATTTCTCTGTCCAGAAACGGATATTGTTTAAACAAACCCCATCATGGTGGCATGTTTTTATGGAATAATGTGTTTGGAATGAAGACGATATGCTGCATAATCTGATGTAATTATAACAGAGGCCTGTGGCGCCCGCTCACTGTAAATACACACATATTGTTGGTTTGTGAAGAATAAAAATTGGACAAATGTGAAGATTACGTTTATATTTCACAGTCATCAATGCTAAAGAAAAGTCTCAGCAGTGTGATAGTCATGTTTATTTAAAAGATAAGGAAGAGATTAGAGTAATATATTTTGCAGTGTTGTAGATCATTTCTATGTTTTATGATGTGTATGTATTGTATGCACGTATTTTGGGGGCTTGTATTCTGTTGTGTGCGACTCGCTTGATTTGTCAAACCATGGAAAGTCATTCAGGTGATCGTGTAACTTAGAACATTAAGTTGTAAGCAAATTAAATAAAAGATGTTTTGCCCGTCACTGCTTTGGTTTTATTCAGATATCAGATTTGGATCATTCTAGATGGTAAATCTAGAGCCGCCATCTTTCTAGAGCCGCCATCTTTCTAGAGCCGCCATCTTTCTAGAGCCGCCATCTTTCTAGAGCCGCCATCTTTCTAGAGCCGCCCCTGGGCTGCAGGTCTGGCTCTGTCACTCCGCAGCTGCTCGTCTCATTCATGTCAGCAGATGTTGACAGGAATGACGTCATCTTCAGTTTCTAGTTCAGACTTGAGTTTATACACCTCTGGAAAAAAAAAAGAAAAGTTTATTCTGTGAATTACTGACATGTCTCTTAATTTGGTTTGTGAATGAATGTAAATCCACAGTCTGGGAGGGAGCACGAGCCCCCCTAAAGGTCAGATCCTAGAATCGCCCCTGGTTGACTCCAAGCCTTACTCCACATTAGCGGACAATGAAGAGCAAGTGCAGAAGTGGGGCTGTTTTGTTTTAGTGGTGAAACGTCAGCGGGAGCGTCCGGCTGCAGCTGGCGCGAGGCGGACAGCTGGACGAGAAGACGTCCCTGTTGTTGTCCTGGAAGTGGGGGCGCGAGACCTCCGAGTTACGAGCACGTCACCGAGAGGCGCTGGGAGGGAGTTCATGAGAGGTGGCAGGAAAATGTGAGGAAGGAAGCAAGGAAGGGAGGAAGAAAGGAAACAAGGAGGGAAAGTAGGAGGCTTGTTGCAGCGCGGTGTTGTTCATGGACATGTGTAGCAGCAGGCTCCTCTTACAGGGAGCTTTGGAGCTGTAAACTCTGCAGTTTGTCATTGGCAGGGATGACAGGAGAGGTTATAGACCGAAGAGGGTGTGACGGGTTTTAAATACGGGTTCGGTTGGTTTACAGCTTCAGGACGGACAAAACCAGCCCGACAACTAAAGCACAGCAGCGACAAAACAGCTGAGCAGCAGCAGCAGATCTCAGCCCGTTCAGCCGTACTTGCATTGCTTTGCACTTTTTCCAGATTTAGCCGCGTTGAAAATCGAGGCTCCGATGAACGGCTTCATGTGAAGGACTAACATATTCAAAGCTCACTGCACAAACAGGAAGTCTTGCCAAGCATTTGGAGTCCAGTTTGTAGAGCAAATATCTTGGGACGCTTCAAATGAGACAGGAAGTGCCGTTTAAAATGTACAAGACGTGTAGAGGAATACAAAAACCGACGCAGCGCGTCACCCTGAACACACCATCACCATGGTGAAAAATGCAGTGAATTTTGAGGTTGGAGTTTGTAATGTGAAAAAAATGACACATTTTGTACACATATTACTATAATAAGCAATATTGGAGATTGTCTGAAGAAACGCCTCAGTTCAAAGTTTTGGATTATCATCCAGATTATCTCCTGGAAGTAAAAGTCCTCCCAAAGTGACAAAAACACCTGCTTCAAATACTTTTCTTTTTTTTTATTACAAACAAATGCATAATTATACAAATAACTAAGAACCAGCTTAACAATTATCGTTCACTATATATTACATGTGCTTTCCCCCCAAATATATAAAAAAAATGCATTAAAAAGGAGAGAACCAGTGTATTTACAATAACAACACTTGCATACAGGTTCGTTCTGTCGAGAGAACGGACGAGCACCGGCCCATGATTTCCAGCATGGATCAAATAAACCAAGTCATAAACAAACACAAAGCAGGAAGTGGCAGTAATCTCAAACTGGTGACCTGTAATACTCACACGGTGCTACGAATAAGGATTTGGCTCACGTATGTGGGTGATCGATTGAAAGACTGTAAAAGGGAGCGGCTTGGTTGTTTGAATCATTGGGTGTGTAAAATATATATATATATTTTTATAACTCATTTTAATGAGTTCAATCCTTCATGTTGATGTTTGGCTCCTCCTTCATGGTTCCAGTGTTCAATAACGAAACAAAACAAAAACAGGTCAGTTGTTGAAGTGGTTCGTCTTTGCTCAGGTTTCCTTTTCTTTTTTTTCTTTTTTTTTAGCAGAGACGGTGTGAGTCTGTGTGAAGGTGGCATCTCTGAAGGCAAACACTGTTAAAAGTTGAGTCTGAATTCGCCCTCTGGCTGAAAGCGTTGGGCCTGCAGCGGGTTCGGTTTCAGTGCACAGGTGACGCGCGAGACGCCCCGACGTGCGAGACGCCCCGACGTGCGAGACGCCCCGTCATGTGAGGACGCCCCGACATGCGAGACGCTCCGCTGAGGCTGCAGCCGGCGGAGAGAAGCTCTTTATCCGCCTTCAGCAGAAAACTGAAACTCAGCACTTCATTTGTCTAGTTCCATTAATCCTTCATTCTTCAAGCCCATTTTAGTCACAAAAAAAAAATAAATTTTTTTTTAAAAAGGCAAAACAAAAACAGAACTAGTAAGTGCAGTCGAAGGCACGATGACAGCTTGTCAGCACGAAGGAATCCTGCAGAACTAGACTATTGTTCCTGGTTTGGAGCCTTCGTGCCAGAAAATCTGCTCCTCTGGCTCCATGCCGCGTGTTTGGTTGTTCATTTGGGAATCCATGTGGCTCACATCCACGGTGGATCTGGAAGAAACACACACACACACACACGTAAAAAACATTAGGCGAGATCACAAATAGAAATCAATCCAGGCTACGTATTTATGGATAGAGATGCACAGAAAAATCGGCCGATGACTGGAATCGGTTGATTTATTTTTTTTTTTTACCCTCGACTGACCCTGATTGGATGATTAGAGGAGACACCATTCCTAAACGCTAGCAGGTGTTAGTGGAAAAAACAAATAAAATGACACTCCGGTGAGTAAGTTGTGGAAGAACACTCAGCTATTTTCAGTATCAGGGAGGCGACCGAGAGGAAAGTCAGAGAAGAACAAAAGCTACAACATCGAGTAGCACAGCAATGTTATGTCCATATGAAGAGAGAATTACTCTGATGCAACTTTTATGATCGTTAATAGAGGTGCACCAATTTCTTGGTTTCCGTTGATCGTCTGATACTTGCATAAGAAGCTGATCTATTCTACGTCTCTGCAAATGTCTGAAAATCAGCCACTGTCCACGTTATGCTGGACCCGCCCACCGGGTCACGTTTCACACAAAAAAAAGATCAACGATCGGCTAGAAAACTGCAATCGGTGCACCCCTTAAAATTAATCATTAGTGATTAATTGCATAACTGCTGCAGCATGCTGAAGCATCGGACTGTTGTATAATATGACATCATTTTCAGATGTACCACAGATACGTGGCGAGCTCCACTTTTCCTTGTGAAGGGAGAAATTAGATCTGCTGCAGTCCCTTTTAGTGGAGTTTTATACATTAAGCTGGAGGACATTACTGTGGAATTGTGTTTATATAAAACAGTAAATACAAACTTGAATTTATTATTATTATTATTTGAAAAACCCAACATATGCTGGGATTGGTGTCAGCCAGTCAGAGTCGTTCAAACTCAAATCGGTCTCAAGTATCTCCGATCAGTGCATCCCGCATTCTGGGTTTGTTAATCCTAAAGAGTGTCTTAAAGAGGTCAAATGTCACAACACGTTACATCAAACGATGCAGAGTGACGGCACACACATGCACAGATTTAAACGCCACAAGGTTCAGAGGTCACCCTCTGCCACGCTGGTGCTCTCCCGCCACCACCAAACACCCGGCTCAACCAATCAGAAGAAGTGGTTTTTGGGTTTTTTGGGAGTGATTTGGAGTTTTAGTCCCTGCAGCACGACTCAAACCACACATCACCGCCACCGCCACTCGTTTTCTTTCTCACCCGTTCTCATCTGCTGAGACCGAAAATTACTGGGGTGAACTGTCCCGGTCAGCGTCCCGGGCAAACCTCCCTAAGGGCCCCGCAGGGCCCGCCATCCTAGTGTCTGGGAGGCATCTGTGCGTGAGAGGGAGGGGGCTGTGGGGGGGGGAGGAGGGCAAAGGTCACGGTTGAATGACAGAACGTTGGCAGGGAGCGTTCGTGTGTGCAGGACAGCAAGATCCTACATCAGGATCTTGCTGTCCTGATGCAGGAGAGCAAGACAAACAGGAAAAAAAAAAAGATTGGCGCCATTCGGATGAAAATATGCCATCTGGCATGACGGGCATATTTTTAATAAGCCATGCAGGAACCTTATTATGCATGACAAACATGGAGTAAACATCTGAAAAAAAATGCAAAGTTTGCTCGAGAATCTCAGCAGGCAAAAAATGAAGTGAAATAAAAACCGTGGGGACACAGCAACAGAGGAGACTCAGGCCACATTACTTACTATGAGCCACCTTCTGCAAAAGGCACCTTACTGAGCCTGTGGCCCCTGGAGAGCTGCTGCTGCTGCTGCTGCGGCGGCGGCGGGGGGCCAGGGACCACCTGTCTCACCCGACAGCCGGGGGAGTACGGAGAAGAGGGGAGGGAGGGGTCGGAAGGGGGGCTGGAGGAGGAGGAGGAGGGACTAGGGGGGAACAAACGCCTCTGGCCGTCAGGACTGAACCAAGAGCCTCTAAAAAGCTGGGAGGTGGCAGATCTATGAGAGAGCATGGTAATCCTGTAATCCCACTGAAAACGCTCCGTCACAGAGCAAACCGCAGCGCGCCTCAGGGACGACTGTCATCAAGTTACAGGAGAATCAGAGGAGAGTATTCACATATCGTTGCTTCGTGGGTGAAATACAACAGCACTTTTCAAATTCGTTAGCAAATTAGCCAGGATCTCTTAGCCTCAGGGATCAGGAGGATCAGGGAGGGGCTTATTGGATAAGCAATAAAGCTGAAGCTAAGTTTTTCTCTCTTTTTTTTTTATGTTGTTTTGTTTTTTTTTTTCTCTCCTTCCTCTCCTTACCTGCTGTGGGTCGGGTGGCCGTAGGGAGCTGTGCTGTACGAGCAGGAGAAGGACTCATGCACGGGCACGTCGTAATCTGACATTCCACGATTACTCATGTGCCAGTTTCCGCCGGAGGAGGAGGCTGACGACACTGGAGAGAAATGGAACAGATTAACGGGTGAGCAGGAAAAACGTGAAGCTGAGAGACAACGCAGCGCTGTGGGAGAGGAAGTGGGCAACTGAAAAAAAAGATGAAGAATTCTGACTTTTTCCTCCAAATTCTGACTTTTATCTTCTGAGGACAAAAAAAAAAGTCAAAATTTTGAGATTAAAATCTGAATTCTCCTTTTTGTTCGGTGGCCATAACCCTCTTGCGTGCAGCGCGGCACACCAACCTGCGGAGTAGTACATGTTCCTGTGGTTGTGAGGATACGGCGCCGGCATGGTCTGGTAGCTCAGGCTGTGCTGTGAGCCTCTGTCGTAGTCGTAGTGATGCGTTCCCTGTTTCTGCGGCGCGTTGCGTTGGTACCAGCCCTTCAGGTGCTCCACCACTATCGCCTTCTGGATGCTCCTGCTGACCGGCTCGGTGCCGCGCGGCGCCGGCCGGTTCCTGGGCGGCCGTATCGTGGCGTAGACGTTGTGCGGAACGCCGTCCATGACGTCGGAGCCGTACTGCGGGTGGACGTCGTGGCCGTAGTAACCCTGCTGCGCGCGTTGGTGGTGGTGGTAGTGGTGGTGTTGGTGGTGGTAGGAGGGGTTGACGTTGTAGTGACCCTCCATCTCGTCCTCGTGCATGTAAACTCTGGCGTTGTAAGGCTCCGCCTCCAGGTGGTTGGGGTAGCCCGTGATGTAATACGCCGTGGTGTTGGGTCGCCCTTGAGGCTGGTAGGCGTAGCAACGGGTGTCCGGCGCGAGGTTGGGCATGCTGCCGGTGTTGGCGTACAGGTCCTGTCTGTGGCGACCGCGCGTCCGCCGCCGCTGGGTGTGGTTGCCGGGCGCGCTGTACTCCACGCTGGATTGGCTGGTGTGCGACGAGCCGTCGTCGATGACCTCGGTGCTGTTGCAGCGGCGCGCGGCGGAGACGGTGATGCACGGCACGGCCGGTTTGGCCTCCATCATGAGCTGAGACAGAGACTCCAAACTCCCACTTCTCTGGTGGAAATGCTGAGCGGCGTCCTCCGATCTGCAAAAACAATCAAAACTGATTTAATGTTCCAGAGAAACAGAATAAAATCAAATCATATACAGGCAATGAATTTTTTTACAGTTTTTTGAAAAAACATTATTCCTTTTAGATTTCTTGATTTATTTGTTAACCATTTCTCTAAATTTAAACACATATATCTGTCATAAATTGACGTTTAAGGTGAAATACACGGGTGCACCGATCACCAATGTTGGCAATAATGGGGCGACTATTGTTAATCGTGCAAACGTCGCGTGTCTCCCAACATTGAGGAAATCGGATCCCACTAAAATCCACAAAAAAACCAAAATAACTTTGACCACTCATTCAGTTGTTGATTGCACACGGACAACAGAAACAAATATCTGAGAACATCCTCAACGTGAATCTGGCCGTTTTTCAGCATTTCGTTAAATTCTAATCTAAAACGAAACAACAATAAAACAACGAAAAAGGATGGAAACAGTGAAAACATTTTATCACTGCACTCCGTGAATCATCGACAAAGCCGCCTGCTTTTCCGATCAGTGACTCCCGGGCCGTACCTGAGCTGCGTGCTGCTGTAGGCGTTGCGGGTGAGGAGGGGTGTAGGTGGCATGCTGCGGGCGTCACACGGCTGTCTGGAGGGCCGCCTCAGTGGACTGTTGCTGCTTGAGAACGCATCGGCTTGACTGTAGTGGAGCGATTCCTGGACCGGGTCATAATTTAACCTGGAACTGAGATAAGAAGTTTGTTTTTAGGGCATTCAACTCATTGGGACAAAGTCCTTTTCTTTTTTTTTTTTTTACTGTTTACAGGTAACTTTTCTGTTTGACACGGTACTCAACTCATTCTTCACACGTGAGTGAGACCCATTTAAGAGTGAAGCGATAATTCCTTTCTTTTTTTCCTAGCTGGCATGTTTTGCCAACAGCTCCACTTTTTTTTCTTGTTCCCCTCTCTCTCTCTCTCTCTCTCTCTCTCTCTCTCTCTGGAACCGTTGTCTTCATGCACAATGTGTTCTTTTCCATCTATTTTTAAGCCGGTGCGTTTTGGCTGATAAGGGGCAGGCAGTCGGAGAAGCAGGAGGAGGAGGAGACTGGCAGGAATTTAGCTCTTGATATGCTCTGCAGGTCTCAACCAGCTCTCGGCTCTGGTTTATCAAAGCTGCAGCGGTAAACATGCACACACACGCGCGCCGCTTATCGGGTGTGTTTTCCCCAATCGTCTGTCTGACGAGCTCTCTGTTTTGACCGATTCTGTTGCCGACATGGTGTTTGCAACACGTTTGAGTCGTAAACGTAGTTCATCAAAGCAGGTGAAGTTTAAGACACTTTTTTTTTTTTTATAATACGGAGCCTGGCGAAGGACATTTCAGGTGTGGTGAGACGTTGACGTTTACCTTCCTGCTGAGAGCTGATCGTTAGCGGAGGCTCGTCTGTCTTTGTGGTGGAAGATGTCCAGAGTCATGGCGTGGTGCGGCCTTGGGGAGTACTGGACCGATCGAGACCGCTCCCTCTGAGAACCCAGTTCATCGTCTGGGAGACGGAAAGTAAAGACTGATCAGCATCAGGTGAAGGAAAGGAGGAAGTGGATGCGCACGGTGGGGCGTTATGGACGCAGTTTCATCACGATTATTGCGACAATGAGCTGCTACTTCATAACTGTGCATGAATCCACAAACACTAAAACCATTCCCAATTATAATGCAATTCTTCAGGACACCAGTCACATAAAAAAATTGAGATATGTATCGCTAAACTGTGCGCCCTAACTGCATTTATTCATGATTTCAGATTTATTGATGCTCTCACTGAACAAACAAACGGAAAAAAAGGACAATAACGATAGATGGGATTTTTTTCAAGCAAAATCATTTAGTTCTTGTCGTGACGACGACAAAGCAAAGTGATAAATGTGATAAACGATGCGACAGATGCCCGTCGCTGCGTCACACTCACCGTCATCCAGAGTGAGGCTGCCAGAAAGGGAGCTGAGCTCTGAACACTGAGTGTCTTCTGAGATAAAAAAAAACAAAACAAATGGAAGAATTTTCATCAAACGATGAAAAACGGGCCGTGTTGAACCTGCTTCAGCGAACAGCCGGCTCCTCTACCTGCTGAGATTAACGAGCCTCTGGGACCAGGCATGGCTCCTGCCTTGTAGTTATTGATCTCTCTCTCGATGTCCTCCAGCTTCCTCTTGGAGTCCAGGTGGTTGTTTCGTCTTTTCCTCTTCACCGTTTTGTCCAGGCCGTCCTCTTTGAGCAGCCTCTCGGCCGCTTCCACGATCTTCTGCTGCAGGGCGCGCTTGCTCTCCAGGTTTCTGAGATGAGGGTCCTGCAGGACAAACACACAATGCCCACTCAGTTAACGCGGAGATCTTCTCAAAGAGTTTTGATTTGGTTTCATGTTATTTGCTGATCTGGAAAAGGAGACCGGTTCAGACCTGAACATGAAGTGCTTTACTCAAAGGATTATGTCAGTTTAAGGCTCAAAACATCCTCTTAATCCCAGTTCCAACACCTCGTCGCCATAACAAACACACGCAGCATCGGCCCTATCAGTGCACACTTTGACTTTTCGAAAATAAATTTGCTTAAAGAAAACATGACGAATTTAAAAAGAAAAAAAAAAAAAGAAGCAAAACTCGATTTTCAATAAAAAGTTTTGTGCTTGGTTTCTGTTTATTTCGCAAAATTGCAATGGAAATATGGCAATTTTTGTTTTGCAATTTTCACATCAATCCAGTCACATGATCAGCAACCAGATGTTGCCACTGATGCAAACCATGAAGGAGGAGAAGAAGGAGGAGACAGAAAGAAGCGGGAGGATCATGGCGCAGCATGTTTTATTGTGTGAACAAACATTTTCACTTGTGATTTTTATTTGTGTTTCTTCATTAAAGGAAACACAGCGATGCTGAAATTGTGTTTTTTTTTTTACATTGGCAGAATATCGACAAAGTGTGGTGAACATTTGCAGTAGAAACACAGCTAATGTGTCACAGTGACTGAGAGTTAACCAAAACCGACGAGCTTCCTAACAAACAGCAGAGCGACAAAGTTACAAACCTTGTCGTAAAGGTTCATGTCGTCCAGCTTGAAAGTCGTCCCGACACGCCGACGCACCGGAGGGGCTTTCTCTCCTGTTGCCAAGGGATACTCTTTAGGCAGCTTCCCTGTGATCTCCTGCAAATCAAAACCGGAAGTCAGTCTGGATCCTCCAGATTTGAATCCAAACCAAAAACCCTGAGATACTCACAGCCTCCCTCATGCAGATCTTTTTTAGTTCCTCAAGCTTCTGTGCCAGTGTGTCTTGGATGTCCTTTTCTTTCTTTTTTAACTCGGCGATCTTCTCCTTCTTCTGCTCCTCGCTGACTTCGGAATCGGCGGAACCTGGAGGAAGCGCATGCTCAGTTTACTGCAACGCGTCGCCGCCGAATCGTAAAACCTGCCGTGAAGCCGAGGAGCCGTGCGCACCGGTGGAGATGAGGCTGCCGTTGCTGGCCATGATGAGCGGGTCGTTGCTCTCCACAATGGAGAGTTTGCTGATCCGCGGGATACTGAGCTCGGTGAGGTGCACGGCGATGTCGCTCGAGCTTCTGGTTGTGGTCATGTTGGACTGGGAGGAGAAGAGACAGAGGGACGGAGCGAGCCAGATTAGCTCATTCAGTGTCTTCTTTATGAACAGCTACACTCAAAGCTTGTCCGTCATTTCAACCATAAAACCCCGCTTCATGACTTTGACCCAAAACAACGCAAGTAGACAGAGTTCAAGCTGGGAACCGCAGAGACTCACTTTGGTTTGCTTCATGTCCAGGTAGAACTGGTGCTGACTGATGGCCATCGCCCAGATGGTTTTGATCAGAGAGTGGCTGGCATACCAGGAGTGGATAACCAGGCCGGTTTGTCCGAAGGTCCGTTTGGTCACTGCTCTTCTGCACAGGAAGAAAGAAACGTTTATCCCACTGTTCAAAAACTGTTTTCCGACTAAAATTAGAGCCAACAGAGGAAATAACACATTTTACTACAAGTAGCAATGAAAAGCAGCAAAAAAAAAAAAAAAAAACGTAGTAAAACATATCAGCTATCAAGAGTGGGTTATAAACGGGCCGCTGGCTGCAGACGCCCTTCACAGTGACCGGAGATCTGAAACGAGGGCAGCGACTAAAACTGGAGCACGGAACACGAAGGACGAGCCGCTTCCGATCAGAAACAAACGAGCGAAGCGGTCCGACTGCTGACCTGTGTGGGTCGTTCACTTCCACTGCGAATTTCTTCTCCCGGAAGTACAAATTCTCCAACTGCTTCCACTGAAACAACTGTGAAGACACAGCAGGAGGGAGAGAGAGAGAGAGAGAGAGAGAGAGAGAAAGAGAGAGACAGAGAGAGAGAGAGAGACAGAGAGAGACAGAGAGAGCGGCATTACATACGGCAGAGCGCTGACTGAAAAGTGGGCTTGCAGAATGTAAACATTCAAAGTCATCTGATGCACATGAGGATGATAAACAAATATACTCTGCAGAGCTGCAAGTCCTGTCACATGAGAGGGAAGAAGTTCCCAGACAAACACCAGAGGAAAAAGCAAATATTAAAGCAACTTGGACTGTTTAGCAACAGTGGAGCAGACAGCCAGCTGTCAGTGCAAACTTCCAGCCGCACAACTTCTACGAGAGTGAAAAGCTGTGTCAAACCAATAAGGTTTGATTGTGACCGGGTTTTTTTTTTATTTTATGAGTTTTGTCCACAGACTCGACTGAAACTCCTGGGAGAATGTCACGACGGAAAATTCCACGAATTGTCCCAGAAGTTATTGTGATTAACGATAATGTTGTTGTTTTGAGACCGTTTAATGTGTTGTAGTAGCACGAGTTCTCGAAAACTGATCAAACTTTCATTTTGCAAAGAACTTTAACTGGGAGACATTTTAAATTTGAAAATAAAACGACCAAAAACAATAAATAAAACGGACAAAAAAAAAACCTCTTGCGACTGAAGTCATACATAAGATGGGTTTACCTCCGCAAACAAAACTGACCATGAAAAAATATTAATCACTAGATGGAAAATTACTGACCTCCTTTTAATCCATCATAACTCCTTAATTGCTTATGGTGACAGACTTGGTCTACACTTTGAGTTATTTAAGCAACGCTTATTTCTTTATCAGTTCTGTCTTTTTTTCCCCCATTTTGTTTTTTCAAGATTGTGTGTTCTGTAAATTTTCGAGCCGAAGGTGAAAAATGACTGAAATAAAAGAAACGGTCTGTAACTAAGGAGGGTCAGAGTCCTGGGTGGGCTGGCCAGGTGAACATCTCCTGCTCCAGGGAGCCGATCCGAGCCAGGCAGGGAGCCAGCTTCTCGTTTTATTTTTCTCTTCTCTCTTTGTCCCACAGAACCAGCTGTGCTTGCTGAAGCAGATCAGGAAACACTTGGCAGGAATAGATCTTGTAAGCCCAAAACCCTAAAACTGACTTCATAGCAAGCGAGGAGGGCCACACTTCCAAGACTTCTTTTGGAGAGAAATCACTCAAAGGCTATATTTAAACCACCAGCGACTCCAAACTTATCTCAGCACTACAGAGATAAACGGCATACATATCAGAGCTCTCTAAAGCCACCAAGATAGGATTGAAAAAGAAAAATCGGACAACTTTTAACGTCTTACCGCGGCCGGGGTTTTGTGTCGGATCCTGCTGGAATTCTCTTTGGTTTTCTATTGAATCCTCTGACTGTGACTTTCCCACAGGGCTGGAGCTTCCTCCAACAATACTCTCTCTTGTCTGTTCTCAGGGATCCAGATAGGTGTTGCAAGTTTCAGCTGAGGTAACCACGCCCCCCCCTCCCTCCTCCTTCTTCCACTTTAACCCCCTCCCACTGTGACATCACCAACACCTTATGCTGCCTGTGGCATTCCAGTAGGCTGGAGCGCAGATTTCCTCCTCCTCCTCCTCCTCTTCCTGGTGCTCAGGCAGTCCTGATGAGCAGGTTGTGTGCAGGTATTTACTAGAACGGGACACTTCCTTGTTTGGAGGCATTTAAACTCGCCTCCGCTTCTGGTCACCTGGGTTTTAAATACTTTAAAGGAATGCTGGGAAATACGGACTTAAGATTATCGTGATATTTTGTGGTGCTACTGTAAAAACGACAGTTTTAGGCGACTAATGTGACTGTATTCACCTCAACGCAAACATAAATGTCGTTCTTGAAGAACGCTCGGATTTGAAATACCATGTGCATCTTCAAGACGCCGCTTCAAGAAGGGCATTTAATCATATCGTCAAATTTATTTATTGTGGAACAGTTAAGAAAAGAGTTCAAATAACATTTTAAACTCTGATAATGCCTTCAGGCCCGGTTCAAGACATACTCCTGTGCTAAAATGGTGACATGTCACATGGAAGTTCAATAAAATCAACTAGTTTGCGTTTACATTGTGACAAAATGTGAACAAGTGAAAAGGTATGAATACTTCCATACTGTGATAGTATCACAGCATTACAGATCATCCCACATTATGTTAAAACCAAAGCTGCATTTCTCTGTTAACCACTGTTAAAATAACAATAATATTAGTAATAAAAGAGTCTAACGTAATGAATCACAGGAACCAGGCAGCAGGATGCGCCTCATTGTGAGGGATTCTCACACCAATTCACTGATCCCGCTTACTACCACTCTGAATCATTTACATAATGCCAACAGATAATAGAACAGTAAACACTCGAGTGGATCTGCATATCATTAGAGAGACTCCACTCCTGTGAAACTGATGAGCTTCGGCAGCAGCCAGGAGAAAAGCTGGCGTTGCGACGTGTCAGCGAAGAGACACGCCTCAAACTCTTGAGTCACAAGACTAAACGTTGAACAGTTGGAAACGGTCCAACAGATCACTGCGTGACTCAACGTCTCTTCTACACAAGTACATTTTGTAAACCCAAACGCACAAGACCAGAGCAAACAAAATGCGTCTTCCTGCTCTAATTACGTTTCTCTTGTAATTGCCAAACGTCTAATTAAAGAAGCGTGGCTGTTTGCCTGAAATGCCTGTGGTTTTAGATGGGATCGGCCTGTTCACGCCCAGCTCCCACCCAACAACCCCGAGACCCCCCAGGGGCAACTAATCTACCAAAGAAAAATCAGGTATAGATGTTTGATTCAAGACACTGATCAAAAATGGAAAATGTGTCAAAGGTCGTTTTGGAACTTGCTGTGCAGAGCAGGACCGGCCCCGCCCGTCGCACAGCGCGTCACATACCAGCTTCTGCTCAATGGCAACACTGTACATTTCCAGAGAATGACACACAACCAAGAGTTGTGAAATCCTGACGGCAAGAGGGAGACCGTCAAAAACATTATCCAAACATTAGAGAACATGTTTCCGTCATTACTCACACTTTTGCTAAGAGTCAGACTCTCTCCAACTCTTCACTTTCTCACAAAATCACAAGCTCCCTTCTAACTCTGTCGAGTTTTCTGGTTTAGACGCGCAGGCTTTGTAAATGGGATGTTCATATCACTAAAGGTGTAGCTTTAAGAAAACCCAGACTTACTGGGAATGATCAGACTTCTGATCATTCCCAAAGAACAGGCAGCGATCACCTGCCGGTGAACATGATTTATTGGAGTTACACAACATAAAACTATGATTATAGAAAATGTTTTTTTTTTCAATCATCGGCTCCCAAAGCAGGTGCAAAAGTCCTCAAGGCGGAGACGAAAAAGACCAACGTTGGAAAAGCAAAAATAATTAGCCTCCATTTTAAATGATGAATTAGAATCAAGATTCAGTGCATAGTCTGATCCCACCTAATGTGTTTTTTTTTTTTTAAAACATTCTCACTTGATTCTGATGTAAATTGTAGCACATTGCTGCTTTCTATGCGTCTAAAAGCATGACAATGTGAACTGTTAACTGTCCTTACACCAGTAATAACGGGACAATCCCAGCATCCCTGGCCACCGCAGAAAACGGCTCTGTATTGTTTGATCAATTGTGTTCTCTCCGAGACCCAAACAGACAGACTACAACAATGAAGGCAGCCTGCTGAGAGGGGCTGGCCAGAGGGCAAGAGGGAACGGCTCGGGTCAAACAGAAGGCTCTGTCTGCGCTGCCCAGGAAACTCGAATCTGACCGATACCGCAGTGAGCTGAGGAGACCGAAACAGAACCGTCTGTTTCTCCGAACCACTCCAAACCCGAGACTTGCACCGCTGTCCCTCAGCTCTTACCTACCCTCCTTTCTCCACAGCTGGCAAAGGGCCAAACCTGTCCCAGTGCTCTTCAGCTTCCCATACAGCGCCATAATTACACGTCCAGGAGCAGCATGCTGTGCCTCTGCCCATTAATGACTCAGATTTCAGCATAACAGCACACCCTGCGACGTCAACAGGTTCCTGCCATGCAGCAGCAGCTCGGTCTAATCAAAGCGGCTCAGGAGAAATTGACACAAAATTGTGGCAGAAGGGAAGGAAGAACTTTTGCACACATTTCTGGTGCCTTTCATCCAGTAGTTTTGATCAATGCAAAATCTTAATCCCAGTTTAAAACGTGAAATGACGTTTTAAATTTGGACTTTCCTCCTGCCTTGCTCTTCTCAACTTGGCCAGTAAAGTTATTCCCCAATCATTTTGTGGTGTTGACGCTCTCAATGTTTGCTCTGACACTTTACAGCCTTGAGTGCATCGAGGACACGGTGACTCATTAAACTATTTTCCTCCATCTGTTTTCCTCTTCCTCCAACCCTGGGAACCACAGAGCCAAATTACGCCTGTTTAGCGTATTGATAAATCATTAACCTTCTTACCCAAAAAGTGTGATAATGCCGCCGGTCCCAGCAGCAAATGCACAGTTTTAGAGATGCTAAATATTTTTCCTTGATCTGTTGTGTCCAGAGCTGAGTGTGGTTTGTAAGAAAACAATAATAAGTTTGTTTTTAAAGAAATAAAGGAATAACTGTAACACTGAGTCTCAAATTGGTTTGGAAAATAAAAAAGAAATGAAAGCGCTTAAGCAATGACGTATGAAAGTTGAGAAACACGAGGAAAAATACAACAGCTGTGAACGACTCTACCTTTCTTGGTTTCAACTTATCCTGCAAATCGTACTGGCCGATGCCTTTATAGCTGACTCCCAGCCACCATGGTATTCCTTGCTTATCCTGTATGAAAAAAAACACACACACAGACACACACAAAGCATAAGAATCATTAGAGCGAGCTTTATTGGTGGAGTCTGAAAACGGAGGCCTATTACTGAAGCTATTATCTCATTAAGATCAGAGAAATGGTAAAACACGACGAGATCAAATATGTGAGAGGTCCGAGAAAAAAAAAAAAAAAAAAACCTGCGAAGCTGACTGAGACATTTTAACATGGTTGTTTGATCTTTTTAAACACCTTAAGTTAATAAGGCCTGGTCGGGAAAAGGCAGATCACTTCGTTCCCTGAAACTCACTAAACCACGCTTGTACAGATGTTTCAGGATTGCAAATTCAGCTACAGAGACCAGATGAGTCGTTCACTCTGCAAATCTGGTCTTTATGAAGGACTGGCAGAAGAAACAAGCCGTTATATCTTTTCATTTAAAGGTTTGGTGCCAAATATGTAAATGAAAAAGAAAGAAGAAGATGAAAAAAAGTCTTAAATTTTTGGGGGGGTTCATCCAAAATGCAGTCTGATAAAACTGCAATTCATCTGGAACATTCCGTCCCCACATTAAAACACGGGGGTGGTAGCATCAGGCTGTGGGGATGCTTTTCATTAGCAGGGACAGAAAGATGATGGGGACCTCTTTTTTAAATCGCAAAGGTGAGTGGAGAAAAAAAAATAAGACATTGTTGCGATACCTGAGCTAGAATTTTCTTCACTACCTGGACCGATGCAGATATTAATATCAGATTGGTGCAAAGCTAATATGAACACTTTTGCAAGGTAATGTGTGACTGTTCAAAGTTTGGACCGCTGTATGTTAGGGCAGTGCTGTTACCTTCACAGGGTAATAATGAACTCCATATGTGGGCAGAGATTCCACCAGGGCCAGATATCTACAGCGAGAGAGGAATAGGTTAACAGAAATTCAGCTACTTACACTTCATCACCGTCACCTGATATCTGTACCACAACTGACAGACGGGGATTTAAGATCCAGCCGTTGAGAGGCCGCAGTCATTTACAATGACAAGCTGATCGATTTGCTTTGGGGGCTGTGACAGAGGGAGGGGAGGGTCCATTGATCAGTTCAAGGACAGAAATCATTTGGTTCCAGGGAAAGCAACGATGGAGGACTTCCATGCTTTCCCAAGGCTTGGCAGGCTGCCTACTATAGAAGCAGCCCTTCTAATTAATGACACAGTCTGGCAGGCTGACAGCCACCTCTTCTAACTGCAGCCACCACAGTGCAGACATGAGGTTAAAGAGGCGCAAGCACACGCAGACGAAGGAGAGGAAGACAAGAGGCGACGCTGTCCCGTCCTCGCCACACACACAGCCTTTTCTGTTTGCTTCCCAAACTTACTTTACGATGGCTTGTCCTCTGGTCACTCCCTTGAGTTTCTTGTACTGTTCAATCACTCTCTCCTCACTGCGGATGAGAGGATAAAACATTTAATGAATAATCCGTCAAGTGTAACAGATTGTGGCCACGGAGGGACTGTTATGCGAGGGCTCTTTCTTTGAAGCACATTCAGTCCGCTCATGCAGAAAATGCAGCCTCGCCCGTCGGCCTGCTGATAACTTTCATCTGCTAACCATGCTAATGCCTCCCATTTACTTCTCACTGTGATCGGCTTTTATTAGCGCAGAGCAGCCTCTCGGACATAAAGAGAACAGCAGATGCATGGGGGTCTCTCCGCTCATTCCCAATGAGGACGTTGCTCTGATGCATCTGCTTGATATCAGTGAGAGGGCTTGCGGATCAACGGTGGCGCTGTGGATTGGCGAGTCGGAGGAGCGCCTCGGACAACCAGCAGCTCTCAGCACCTCCCAGTCTAATGAATAAATGTAATTAAAGTTCAGGGTGCAGTCAGCCGTGTCGCAACGAAAGCATCCTCCCAGTAACATGTTTGTAAACACAGAGACTCTCTGTGGATTTTAGAACCGGTGCCTGACCTACAAGCTTCTATTTAAAAGGACCAGGTCGTAATAATTTCACCTTTAAGTTATTGGCTTATTTCTTATGTCTAAATCAATTGAGTTGTAGTCCTTGGATATGTGGTCAAGACAGCACTCGAGGCATTCCTTTCATCGTTTCTGGCCGATTGCGGTGTCATGGTCGTGTGGACCACGTATAAACCCGACGCGCTGTGCCTTGCACCGATGCAAGCATTCAAAATATCTGGTGGATACCGACAAAGTAGAAACGCTTCATTGTGAGCGTGCTGGATGAAACGTGCTCACATCTTTAGCACATGTGTGAGTCTGCATGTGTTCATAGCTGAGCGGGTGAGCAGAACCTCACCAGCTGATAACAGCTTGATGAAATAAAGGCCTCAGATAGAGCCGGTGAGTAGAAATCCTCTATCTTGTTTCCAGCAATTCATTAACGTTCAAACGGCCCTGATTGGAAGCTGATGCGATCTTCCAAGTGTTACGTAACGACGCGCCGTGGCACCGCGTGAACTCGGGAGTTGACAGGGCTGCTCAGAAACAAATGAGTTCTTACTCTCCCCGTCACATTTTGGGGTTGCCAATTCAACTCTCTGGCATGACTTTAGGTTCTTTACTTTAGGTTCCCTGTAGATGACAGCTCAACTCAATTTAGGAAAAAACACATGATTTAATTGTCATATCTGAAGCAAATAAAAAAATGTATTAAATAAACTTGCACTACATTTTATCTCAGTTAAAGCTAATGTTCGGCCCATGAGGTGCTAGCAGTGGAGTGTTTGGATAAAGATGATTATCAGTAAAAGCCAGCGTTGCTTTTAGTCGGTCGTATCAAACATAAAGGCAGGAAATAGTATATTACGACACTTACACAGTAAAATTACAATTTCATAATTTTCTTACAAAACCCTAAAAATGCACAGCAAAAAGTATTTCTAAACAGATTTTACTCAGTTTGTCCAAAACAGCTAACTTGTCAACACTCAAAACTCCAAATAATCCACTTTAAGACGTTTTATTACAGTTCCTCCTCATGAGTGGAGAGATAAAGTATCAGCTGGGAGCAACGTATAACATCTGACACATATTTATAGTAAATACTAGTGAAGAGGGAAGTGCTGAACATCTGTTGAGTTACGTCACTTCAGGCTCATGTATTGTTTTTAGTTGTGCATTGCAAATGATTTCAAATATAACCATGGTGACTGGTTCAAAAGGTGGCAGCTGCTGATAGTGGTGCAGTTCAGGTCATCGTGTTGAAGAGACAACTGCTGCTATCTGCAGTTTTGGTCGCAGGTTTGGAAGCTCTGATCAGCCCTGACCGGTGCCTTACCAGGCAATGACTCAGAAATGTGACCTTTTTCCAATCAACATGCCTGAACACTTGAAAGCTGAATGAGGCCCGACAACAACACACTTCGGCTTGAATGTTGCAAGCTGGTTAACCAAACTCTAAGCTAGCTGGTTTGAGTTTCTGTGTGGCTGTTAAGGTGCAAGAAGCTAAGAGGAAACGGTATTATTAACCAGAAAAACAGCTCGTCTGTACTTTTAGGCTGACACGGCAGCCTTTTGGAACAGAGAAGCTGAGTATCTGAATTGTTTCAGGAAAACACATGGAGCCCATTACTAAGACCATAATCCTCAATAGGACACGCTCTGTCACACTCAAAGTAAGCCCATAGCATAAACAAATAGCAACCGCTGAAGGGCGGAAACAATTAAACAGATTAATCATGATGAACTGATTATGAAAACAATCAGCAACTATCTAGTACTCAAATAATCAGACTCTAAAACATGCCAACTTACTAAAAGAACAACTTGAGAGCAGAAATGAAGGTTTTAAAGAGAAATGGTGATCAGGTATCTTACCAGTAGTTCAGTGATGGATGCTCCCTCAGTACTCTGGTGGGGAGAACTGGTAGCTGCTTCAGGTCTGATGCTGTAGTCTCAGCACTGGGGGAAAAAAAAAAAAATATACAAAAACTTCACCATCCCTGTATGTTATACCAAATCGGCGGGGGTTCACATTTTTTTAACATTATATTATTCTATTGCCTCACTTGCAGGAAGAATCCCATTAACACAAGTATAAAAACCGCCGCTCGACTGATCTCGGCCTGCCAACAAGCGTCAAGTCTTTACAGGAGGTTTTCCTTTACTGTCAAAGGCACTTCACATCCTTTCATGATCCTAACATAAGAGCCTGACATGCACATGTGGACAGCAAAAGGTAAACCTCGACACAAAAGAGCTCAAACAGAGTCCAAAAACGAGACCTTTTCGCCACATGTTCCACTTTCCGAGGGCTTTGATTTGCAATCTTAAAGCACAGCGGCAATAACTCTTACTTCTGAACTTTTGTGGGCAGGTGGATCGACGGGATTTTGTTTTTTTTATCTTTTTATTATGATGTACAAAGAGAAGCAGTGGCTGCCAAGGCAAAACTTGACTCTTACTCATGTCTTGCCAGACTTCATTTACAAAGGCTCATGCAAAGGCTTTAACTCATCAGGTGCCTTTCAAAAGACATGGAGAGAAGTGGTTTGTAAGCCTGCAGGCCCTCCACGTTAATATTGTTCTTGCTGATCTTATGTGCCATGAAAAAGTATTTAAAAGACAATAAATATTTAATGACTAAAATATATCAAGTCGCTTTCTGCTCTGCCAGAGAGCCATTACTAATGATGGCTACAATAGGTGCAGGTAATGACACCTGGAAATCCTCAAAGTTCCGGTTTTTGCTAATAAACTGAGCTAATCATGAAGGGTGTGGCACAACCTCAACGGTAAATGGTCTGAATTGATCTTTTCTAGTCAAATCGACCACTCAAAGCGCTTTAAGCTAGAACTGCATTTATCCAGTGACACTCGTAAACAAGTATTTATTAGTGAGAGACAGGGAAGGCTTAAAACATCACAAAAAATAAAATAAAAATCACACAAGAAATCATACTAGAGTGTTTTTTTGTTTTTTTTTACTTCTCTATAATAAGCTATGCATACAAAACATTTTATTACTCAGGTTTAATAAATTGACAAAACTTTGCTTGATTCAACTACAAGTGCTGGTGGGCCATACAAAATTAGTTCTGGGGCCCTAATTGGCCCCTGACTGGAGTTTGGACATCCCTGCTCTAAAACAAGAACAAAACACCAACACTTCTACAGGAAGAAAGGAACCTGATTTGTATTCCTTGTGTCATAATAAATATTAAGAACTATGTTTTGTTTCTTCTTAAACAAAATTAAAATTACACCAAAAAAAATAAAAAATAATAATCAGTTGTTTATAGTATTTCAGTGGAATAACTAAGATTATTGGAAAGGGCCAAACCATCATTATGATAAGAATTGGTTCCTGTTACAATAAAAGGGAAACTAGTTGTATGACTGGGATTCATACTTTTGTCTTTTAACTATTTTCACACCATTTATTCAGCATCCATGAATGCAGTGTTCACATTTCAAAATATGATGGGAGTGCAATTATTGTGCGTTGCTCATGAGCACCACAGCTGTGACGTAACCGATGCAGACGGCTGCGTCTTTAGTAACAGGTTTTATTTTTAGAGAGACTCTGTCTAAGCTTCCGACTGTAAACAATGATGGATTTAAATCCCCGTAGACTAGGCCTGGGTATTGTTACAAACCTTATAATTCAAGTCCATTTCAATTCTGATTCTGTATTCCTTTAAATACTTTGTGTCCAGGTGTTTCATATGATACAGCAAGATTCACAGCTTCATGCAAATTAATATTGAAATGGAAAAAAAATAAAAATAAAATGTTATTGCAACGCATTGATGAATTGATATTTTCACCAGGGGTGCACCGATCCACTTTTTTTTTTCCCCACTTCCGATACCGATACAGATATCCAAGGTTCAGTATCGGCCAATATTGATCCAATACAGATAAACTGTGCTGAATTAACTTAAAATGTTTTGGGTTTTTTTGTTTATAGAGGCGATCGTCTTGACTTTTGTTTACATTCTATTTTTCTTTTTATCATAAATGGCACAAAATGTGCATCATAATGTGATAAATTGTACATTCATAACCCTATTAAGAGGAAACAGTGAAGTGGCATGACTCCAACCGAGTCAAGCTCATTCCCACCCACACTAACCGCATGCTGCCTCCTCAGACCACCATGAAAAACAAGCCAGAGTGTTTTTATAAAAGGTGAATGACCTGAAGCTCACTTTATGAGCCTCAATCGATCTCTCATTGATGTAATTTAGCATGGCCTCCAACGTGGTCGACCAGAGATATAATGATCCAGTTATGTGAACCAGCTTACTAAACAAAAAGCAGTCTTGAGGCCACTCTCCCCTGTGGCTCCCTCTCCTTGGTTGGCTGAGTTTTGCTGCCACGGCACTTGGCTGCCTGTTTGATGGCGTGCGTTTTTTTTTTACGGGGCGCTCTGGCCCCGCCGTTGTTGGGGTGATCTACTCCGCGGCAGAGTTTGCCGTGTCAGCAGTCTGGAATTCATTACTACGTCTGTTATCTTCCAGCAGCATGGGGGAGATTGCTACGCCCGGTGCGGCTGGGCCCGGCCCGGCCCGGCGCGGGAGAGATAATGCTCATGTGTCAGCTCTTCCACAGGGCTGAGACTTGGTGGGGAGGAGCAGGGGGGACTCCAGAGGGAGCACAATGAGAGAGCTGGTTGATGTGAATGAGCCACTAATTACAGGCCACACCTGCAAATAGAACTGTGGACAAGAACTGGGTGGAATGCCAGGGCATGTGTGGGAAATTTTAAATTACTGATGATAATTTGAAATCACATATGTATGTGTGTGTAGTGACACACGAACTTCTGAAGCCTATATTTGAGAGCGAGTACAATTATACATAAATAAGAAAAAAAAATTCCCTGGTTGCTCTTAAGGCATAATTAAAGGCATCAATCAGTCCTGTGTTTTCCTACAATTTCCCCGGTCCCTTAAAGCAACCCCCACGGAAGGCACTGCAGCATGTTGCACTCAGCTGTGGATAACAGCGGCAGGTGGCGAAACCAATAGCAGTAAAGTGTAAATAAGTAGAGAACCGGAAGACAATGCAGATAAAGAACAATGAGCAACCTGGCAGTGCATTAATTCAGCCCCACAGCAGGGAGTAGGGTGGGAAGTGGGGGGGTGTTGGGCCGCAACGCAACAATAACACGACTACAGTCGGCCCCCTCGAAGCCAACTTGTCTGCAATTGGACAGCGGGTCTGGCTCATCCCTCTTAAGGCAAAGGAGACCTCCCCGACTCCTCCACAGCTAATCTCCTACTGTAGGAGCCGCCGTGGATACGGGGCAGGGGAGTCGAATTTAGACTGGATGATTCACGGGGAATTCACTGGGTCTGCTTTCATAAGGAGTCGGGATGAAAGAGGGCCGCTGACTAGAGTGAAAACACTTCCACAGGACAGTGTTGTTTCCTGACGTAAGAGGATCCAAGAAAAAATATTATTCTGACCTAGTTAAAGTTTTTTTTAAAAGGCAAATATGAGATTTGATGGTAGAAACTATTACCTTATGGCTGAAAAACATATCAGAATGTAAGCAATTTCATATCAGTTGATATCAATAATTATTGGTTATTATTTTGTTTTCAATATCTGATGTTTTTTATATTTAAGCAGTTATGATGCACTGTGGCAAAACCTGAAACTGCAGCTTTGCAAATTACTCAACAGGTCGTTGCTAGGTAACCAAAGAGTGAGTGAGTTGGTTGATGCCATCCACGTTGCCTAAAGCCTTTCTTTAGCCTACATCCCCCAGAATGCTGTGTGGTTCTGAATAGGAGTTCAGTGAAATTGCTGAATATTGAAACCAATTTTCTATTGATGTTATATTGATTGGTATACTGCGGCAGATTTATTGTCCAGGAATGTGTGCAGGTATACATAAATAGGTTTTGATCTACAATCTGTGACTCTTTGCACCTCCCACGACGGCTCTTTAAAACTTTACCTAGAAATGACAACTAATATTTCTAAATTTATCAATATCGACAAATGGACGTTTACTTTTTCCAGTTTTTTTCATGGGATGTTTGCACTGAACTTCCCTGAGGGTGTTTTCAAACCAGATAGTCCAGTACACTTGGTTTGATTGGGAACCAAAACTACAACATTTGCGACATTTTCAGCTGCTGCTATATCAAACAATCCAAACCAATTGAAAAAGTTGCTCCCCCCCTCGGCCTGTGGTGGCGCTGCGCCAAAAACTACTGAAGGAAACGACGCAAAAACCTCAGAAGAAGACAAGAGGACCTTCCGTCTATATAAGAACCCAGAGCTACGCTTTTGTTACAACTATAATCAACTTTCCCATAGAAACAAATGCGACCATTCTCTTTTTGGAAAGGTTTTAAATTTTTAGAACCTAAAACTAGAAATAGAAATTAGACCAAATTGTCTATTGATCAGAAATGAAGGTTGAGTTTTTTTTCCAAGCTGTTTTATTTGGCTGGACTGAGGGCAGAACAGGCTCTTTGTGTAGTTAAAGTTGCAGACTTCATAGAGATTAAAGGGGACAGAACACTATTGAAAACCATATTTGCTTTTCCATCTCTCTCAGAGGAACGTGGTGATTTGTGTTGGTCTAAAACTTTAAGAATTTCATGCAAAGAACAACGTTAAAAAGCCGACGACTACAGCTCTGGCCTGGATGGAACCCCGCCCTGATGAATTTTACCAGAACATTTGGCGTCTCATCGTTCATTGTGTTTTCAGAGTCGGGACAAAGTGCGGCCCATCCCGACTCCCACATGAAGTGAAAGTTCAGTCGTTACAGGGTGAACCTTTGGAGCTGAGGAGTTTACTTAAAAGAAGAAGAGAAAAAAAAAACCGCTGAGTGAACACACTACAGGGATGCCTACTAACTACTCACCAGCTCAGATGTGCTTGTTTAATGAGCACAAGCAGATGCTGCCAAGTTTTTTCCTCTTTCCAGGAGAACAAAAGGCGATGGTGTAACAAGAGGACGAACTGCATTTTCACTTTTGCACATTTCGTCACTCGCAGCTACGTGCACGACATTCCTTGCCATAGACAAATGCTTGTGTTTGCACAACGAACACAGAAGCCTTCTGAGGCAGAGAGACAACAGCAGTTCGGCTGATCAGCCTGGTCACTGTTTACTAATGCCAGATAATGCCCTTCAGTTTTATGATTGGCAAAAGCAAAAAAAACAAAAAAAAAAAAAAACAAAACAAAAGATAAAACGACCACCAAACATTATCAGCAGGTCAACTGTGAAAAGATCCCCACTACTGATCAGGCTGTGGAGGTTTTATACGGACTCTAACACCCGTGTCATTGACCAAATCATGCACACATGGTCCTTTTTGTCCAGACACGTGTGTCCTAAACTGAATGCGGCATTTAGCAAGAGGCTGTGCAACCGCAACGTGTTGAAATCAATTGAGTGGACTCCACATGTTGAAGGTGGGATGTGTTTTTAGAACTCATGCGATCCCTGAGGAGACACAACGTAGAAGCAAGTTTTGGGTTCACAGCTGCAGATTTTTTTTGTTTTTTTTTTCTTTCCTATCAGGATGGTAAGAAAATTTACATTTTTGTTTGTAACCTTTCACATTTTAAACAACAAATTTCAAAAGTTTGACCAAAGCAAAGCCGTGTTCAATAAATGCCACATGAAAGGAAAATTTGCATTTTTCTTAAATACAAATCTGAAAGCGACAACTCGGCCAGTCATGATGACAAATTGTATTAGATAAATAAACATTAATATTACCATTTTCAAGTGCTATAACGACAATCCTATTATACTGCAAATTTGCCATCTCATATACCAATAGTTACATTTTATGAATTGGGAGATATTTTAAGTATACAAAAACTAAAAAAGGATTAAAAAAAAACAAAAAAAAAACCCAGCAGATAAAGCAGAAATATAAACCACACACAGTCGTGTGGTTTCATGAATGAAATTGACCATCAAAAAATATTAATCACAGGATAGAAATGATCAAGCTCCTTTTAATTTATCATGCAATTAATTGGTTTATTTCTTAGCGACTACTTCCGTCTTGGATACTTTTGCAGCCTTTAACCCAGCGGTGCCCAAAGTGGGTCCTGAAGGGCCGGCGTCTTGCGTGTCTTCGTTCTCTCCCTGGTTTATCACACCTGGATCAAATGACGGCTCATTAGAGCAATAAGAAGAACATTGACATGCTGAGAACTTACGGTGGTTACCAACACCAGGGAGAGAATTGAAACACGCAGGATGCCGACTCCCCAGGACCGACTTTGGGCACTACTGATCTAACTGGGTTGTTTCCAAAATGGCCCCGTCTCAAGCTCTAACAAGCTTCCCATGAACCCCGGCCAGACGTCGGGGTTTATGGGAAGAACGGGAAGAAAAGAATCCCCGCAGCATGATGCTGCCACTAAATGTTTCACCCTGGAGATGATTGGTTTTCTACATATATACATGCAGGCTACACTCAGTCCGTCACCAAACGGTGCTTTTGAGAAGGCCCTGTTAAAATGATGCATCTGACCCAATTTTCTTCCACTTCATAACAATGCACTACATTGCATCGACTGATCCCATAAAAAAAAAAAATCACATTAAAACACACTGTTTTGAGGTTGTAAGTGCTGTAAATTTTTTACAATGGATAGACACTTCAAAGAGAGCGAATTCATAAGCCACTGTGGACATAGTGTGTAGACCACGAATATAGATGGCAGAGAGCCAACGAGGGATAAGCCTCAATGTCACAAGTCAAAATGAGGGCAATTATTAACTGAGCCGCAGGTTTGAGCTACAATGAAATCTGAACCAGTAAGGTTGTACATTAACAGACAGCCATTACTGATATTACAGAGTGCAGACCAAACACTGCTTCATTGTACACTACACCTACAAAAGCACTGAAAATTGTGCAGGGCTTTTGTTTCCACTCTGTAATCCTATTGATTAACAGCATATGTCAATATTTTTGTTTGCACATAGTCTTAAAAAAAAACCCAACTAAATCAACATTGCACTGGAAACCTTTTGCCTAATAAAAGGTAATATGCTTATTTAACAGGAAAATCTTATTATACTTTGTTTAACACAAATGAAACATGGCTGTAAAAAAATAAAAAATAAAAATAGCAATGCATTTAAAGTTATGAGAGGGGGAAAAAAATAAAAATTTCTTACCTGGAATAATCTCCTTTGGCCTCCTTTAAAAACAAAATGGGAATAATTCAGTGAGTGAAGACAGGATTAAACAGCACTTTACCAGTAAAAAGCTAGAGAAACATCCACAAATGGCCCGTATGTCTACAAGTTGTGTTCTCTTCTTTGGTTTCCAAAAGCTCCAACTCCTGTGAGAGGAGTGAACCGACTCCAGACCCCCAACAGACAAACGTTTTCAAACGTCTCGTCCGTCCTCTCTCACATTGTGGGCAGGGGGTGAGTGACATTACAACCGAGAGACTGCGACAAAAAAACCACAAAAAAAACTCTCTTACCTGCAATGCGAAAGCGGCTAACTTGAAAACATGTTCGCTCTCCACTTCAATGGTTTCCTGTCGGGAAAGGAGGCGAAAACAGCGAGCTTTTTATAAAACACTAACATACACACACCGCGCTGACTGTCTCAAACACTTGACTCGTGAGAAAACCCTCCCGTCCCATACTTCCAGACCGTACCTCGGTCCCACCGTTACCGACTGAACCACTGCGGCACGAACATGTCGGTGCTTCTCGCGGCTATGAAGACGGTTTTAACTGGCTATTCTCTTCTGAGTTATCTTGGAAATACCAATAAAAAGGAAAATCCACAATGCGGGACAGACGGACGTGTTTGAGGCTCCGCTCGGAGTTACAGCCCCCCTCGGTAAAGTGGTACGGTCCCTAAGCAGGTTCAACAGTCTCCGTCTCCCATGGTGACCAGTCAGCGCTCCCCGCGAAAAAAAACTGCACAGCCTGCAACGTTTGATCTCATGCTGCCTTCACGTGCGTCTCGTAAAACATTTTATTTCCACTCACTGAGGATTAATTATCGACAACCTGAACCAGAAACTTTCACTTGCGTTTCCCCATAACTTTCTAAAGTTCAATATTGTTGCGCCGTCCAGCCTTTAGAGCGTAATCTTTACTTTCTACTTTACTAAAACGAAAAGCAAACTGATATAAAATCTCTCGAACTTTAAATGCAACACCCAATTGCGACAAGAAAGCATGTGGTATTTAGTAATTTTGGAGAAGCTTTTTAAAGAGTGATTCCTGAGACAAATGCTTA
Organism: Poeciliopsis gracilis; assembly: GCA_911649635.1. Lineage (NCBI taxonomy): Eukaryota > Metazoa > Chordata > Actinopteri > Cyprinodontiformes > Poeciliidae > Poeciliopsis > Poeciliopsis gracilis. The sequence goes on along the minus strand of CAJVRI010001323.1, from coordinate 7,226,529 downwards.
GTTATTAAATAATGAAGGTCCATCTTAAAATATTGTATGTATTTATTTGATAGGAATAATAAAACAAGCAATATTTGGGTTGAAATAAATGCTTTTTATTTAATTCTCAAGTGAAATAACCATACTGGGGGAAAAGATTACCAACATATTACATCTAATATGACTTTTGTTGATAGATAAGGTCAAAGGATCCAAAGTCTTACTGAATGTAGCTAATGCTAACTTGTGCTAACTTGGCCACATTTCGGTTTAGGAAGTAAAAGTTTAATGTAGTACTAATTGGACAAGCCCAACATCATCAACACAACTATTGGGCAGCGTTATTTTACCATCTCACCATATTATTTCATCTTGTGGAAGGGACTCAGTGAAGTCTCATGAAGTTGTTGATCAGTTCAAAATGGCGATTTGTAAACAATGATGACGCTCCTGTTTATCCCTTGGCTAGTCCAACAAGCATGGTCATAATTTTTACCTGTGGTTTCATAAAACTTCTGTCCCGAGAGCACAAATTCATCAGTTTGTGGGGTAAATTTTTCTTGTGATTGTGTTGCGCAACATTCTTTCTATTTTTTTTTTTTTTTTTTTTTGCTTAATGCCACTGCTAGTTAATTGAACCCATAGGCGTTCCTATGAATAACAAATGTTCAATAATTTCACAGGGCACCCACCCAAAAAGATTACTAGCACAATGACGTTTAATTTAAAAAACATGTTCCACATTAAACAAACACAACAGATGCATGTCGCATTGCTTTAGATCACTTACATTGAACACTAAAGATTTAGCGTTTAAGAAGAAAAGCTCCACGGTCGTATTCTCCTTCAGCAGGGTGATCTTCTCAACATAAAACCTGCAAAGATCAATTATGGGTTGTTTTTTTTCAGCAGCAAAACAACAACAAAAATTAATAAACAAAAGCTCGTTTTTTATCTACGTGCAAGTGTTGATCATCTTGTTTGGAAATCTAACAGGAAGACATTCATTGTGCTACATCACCGCCACCTGCTGGCTGATTGATGTTACTGATCTCAAAGAAGCACTACCTTGTTTCAGGCACTTGTACTACAACTGAGAAAAGGGGTCATTTGGGGTGTTGATCTATGACGGGATTCATATATTTTTGATCATTTAAAAGAAACAAAAAGCAGGAGACACTTTCATAAATTTCAAAATTTATATAGTTCTTTACTCATATGTATTTTTTGATCGTCATATTGAGCCATTTTTAGTGTAAATCACATGTCCGTGATCCCAGTGCTCTGTATTGGGGGAAAAAAAGTAAACCAGTAAGCTTTGTTTCAATTAGACACATTAAGTTTACCCAAGTAAACACACACAATTTATTAAGTTGTTGTTAAACAAACAAACTTAATTCGATTACATGCAATAAATTAACTAAATTTTTTTTTTTTTAAGTTGTTGCTCCATTCTCTCTTTCTCAGTTCAACACCAAGTCAAAGTGCTGCTACCACCGCCAGTTTCCAAAATAGGAATGCCGTGTTCAGGGCGGTGCGCGGTGTTAGTTTTTTTGTTGCTGTTATGTGTGTGTTAGTCTTGTAGCAAAAAAAAAGAACAGATTTTTGAGAAAACAAACTTGTCCTGCTGACTGTTCCACCACACTTTTCAAACTTCTAAATGTAAAAAAAAAAAAATAAATAAACAAGTCTGCAGCCGCCCACCATGTGGCTCACGTCTCTGCCATCTACTCTGAAGGTGAACCTGATTTCATCACGCAGTCTCAATGCTGTGACGAACAGAACGGCACATCTTTTCTGCCTACGCATCTAATTGGTACTCATTTGGCAAGCTCTGAGAGTAATAACACTCACCTCACAAGGAACTTGATTTCCAGTGGCCCCGATGTCTTGGAGAAGGCATGATCAAGCACTTTACGATCCAGCTGGAGCCAGTTATTCTGGCCACTGAGCAGCAATAAAATAATAGATCACATATCACGCTATGCTGCTACCTCAGCCTCCTTCCTACTTCCCGTTTCTGATGAAAGAAAATTCAAATGCCCTGCAAATGCGACGAAACGGACTCACTTGTCGTCCACGAAGCACAAGCCAAAGTATTCCTTCTCCTTCAGGTTGAAGTGAGACGCCACCAGATCCAGCAGCTCCCGAGACAGCAGCTTCGGCTGCAGAGGTCCGGGGCAAAATAAAAGGGAAGCAGAAAACAAAGGAAGGAAAACAGATCGGCTTGTGTGAGAGAGTGAGACTCCCGGCCAGCCAAACCATTTCCCCTGAAAAAGAACCGAAAGTGCGAAGCTGTACCTGAACCAGCAGCTCCAGCTTCCTGCCGTCGAGGAGGTGAATCTGACACACACGACCTTCGGTCATCTACAAAGGAAGTGCAAAAAATAAAATAAAATAAATAAATTCTGTAATCTCAAGTTTCTAGGGGGAGGCACAAAGTCCACAAATGAGGTTTGGTTTTAAACCTTTTAAACTTCAAAAATGTGATATCAGTCGATTTCACACATTTTCATCGTCATCCTCTTGCTAAGAGACAAAACAGAAACACAACGCCATCCTGCGCCAGTGATTCACTGGATTTCCATTGTACTGTCGCCAATTAAAAGGTTTAGGTTACACTCTGCTACAATTAGCAGAAACAACCGAGTATTGTCGAGAGGAGCCGGTTGAGGTAGCTCTAAATTTAAAAAAAATTTCAGATCAGATGCCCATATAGGATAGTAAGACTTAAGATATAATTAATTATGACCTCTGATCAAAGTAAATCAAGTCATACAACTACAGTTTTCCATCCATCCATCCATCCATCCATCCATCCATCCATCCATCCATCCATCCATCCATCCATCCATCCATCCATCCATCCATCCATCCATCCATCCATCCATCCATCCATCCATCCATCCATCCATCCATCCATCCATCCATCCATCCATCCATCCACATAAGACCGGATTTAGCCTCTGGATAGGAGCAAGTTTCAGTGCCCTATCCACTATAGAAAAAATGTTTTACAGTACATTATTAGATAGTCCTTTACATCAGCAAGTATGAACTGATGCATTGTAGGTTTAATAACTTCATGTTGTTTCCAAAGAAATCGACAATAGCTTCATAATTGCATGCAGTTTAGTGCCTTCTTAGTGATTCCAGTTTATTTCTTGTGTCTAGTCCTCTTAGTTGCTCTGGATTAATATATTTCTTATGTTTAGTCGTTTGTTAATGTTAGATTCATTTCCTCGTCCCCGGCGTGTCTTCTGTTGCTCCCCTGTCACTTCCTTTCTTTCTCTCTCTCCTCAATCTGCTTCCTGCTCATCAGTCCAGGTCTTTTGTTTCAGCATTCGCCCTCACTTTATTCGAACCCTTCTTCTGCTGACGCTCCTTGCTGGTTCCTCCTGTTTAATCCAGTTCCGGTTTTGTTTGTGTTCATCCGGCTGCCTGTAACTTTCGGTTTTCACTGTCATTTCCATTAAGCCTCCACCATGCCGCTCCTGGTCTCTGCCTCTCTGCCCATGGCTCCACTTCAACCACCATCAAAGATCTCTGACCTGCTGTTTATACATATTTTCTCAGGCTTAATTCTTAATTCTTAATTCTCTGACGCCAGTGAAAAACACTGTGTTAAGTTAATCGGTTTTTAGTGCTGGAAAGTCATGGTTACATTGAAGTCCAGCTCCTTCGACCACAAGGCCAGAGGACGCCCTGTTAATTGTTATTTTCCAAACCTCATCTCTCCAGAGGGCGCTTTAAGCGCCATCGCAAAGCTGTCATTTCACTTTTAACAGCAGCACAAGCTGCTTTCCCACTTTGTTGTTGTTGTTTTGTTTTTTATTGCCCTGAACCGCAACAAAAGACGTCTCTGCGAGCAGCGCTCGGCTCTACAACAGAGGTCATGCCAAGTTAGCACGATGCTAACCGTTAGCTCGGACAGCTGCACAGGCTGAGAGCTCCTGGGCTTTAACTCTTTGTGTTTCGCAGGAGGCAAGAAAAAGTGTCTCTAGTAAAATTAGCAAGAACAAAAAACCTACATGGAAACTAATAGCATCGACTCTTGGAGTAACAGGAAATAACAGCTGTCCTGTTATTTTTCTTTCAAATTCTCATTTCAGTGGAGGGGAATAACATCGTACAGGCAAATGGTGTAGAGAAACTCAAGTAGACAACGTGTCCCTCCGCTCTCTGATGTAAAGAAACCACACAGCGAGTTTCACCTGAGCAACACACCTAAAGCCGCAGGTACAGCCGGGCCTCTCGTCTGATCAAAAGGCGGCAACAAACTCAACAGTTTCTGCCAGAGACCTGCTGTGAACCTTTGTTGGTGGAAGTCATAGCTAGAACAGCTCCAACAGGTAACATTTGGAGGCTACCAAACGTTGACGCACTCGTCGCAAAACTACAAAGCAGCGTCCTCGATCTGTGGCTGGAGGTCAGCGAGAGGTCGTGGAACCTCGACCGTGAATGGAAACTTTGGCCTGTGGCATTTGGAACTTAAACCTGGACATGTCACAGAGGCCTAAAATACCAAAAAACTAGGACTGCGGTGTGTATGGAAAGCCACAAGTGCCAAAATTCAAACATTTAAAATGTCTCGAAATTGCGAATGTTTTGGCAAACATGAATTCAAATTAATAAATAGATTTTACTTTTAATGAAACACAAACTAAATGTATTTTTTGTTACTTAAATCTTTACTAATTCTAAATATATTTTTGGGGTTTTTTGCCTTCTTATTACTGCAGAACATTCATAAATTTTTGTGATTTCGACACATTACTGTAGATTCACTCAGCAGGCTAAAACATACTGTAAAAAGGTGACTAGTCTATAGCTGGGTTTCTGTGAAGATTAACCAACCAGCTGTTTGGGTCCATTTACATGAATAATCAATATTATAATTACACTGACAAAGTTAACTAACATACAAATGACTAATTAATTAACATAATAAACAAAAGTAGGCCTAGGAGAGAGCCATGCGGAACCTCACTGATTATTGGTGATGCTTGGGCCTTAAATCGTTAACCGAACACACCTAATACGTTTTTATGAACCGTTTCCAGTGAGTGGTAAGTAAGGCACAAATCGGTGCTGTTTTGCACGCTATTTTCTGTTGCAAAAGTGGCCCATACACTTTCCACACCCCATTCAGTTGTAGGTCTATAGGACGACGGTACTGTATGGTCAGGGTGGAGCAACTGGTGTCACAACACAGTCTATTGATTGGGGAACAATATAACTTTGATGCTTGCCACAAGAAAGAGACATACCAGTGCGTCAGTGATAATTGAACGCTCTCTGGAATATGGAATATTACTGACCCAAAAAATTGTTCTGCTCAGAGAAAACGAGTTTCAAGTTGTCCAAATTAAGCAGGCATGTCAAGACCCAATGACTCCAGAGGTGTTTATTTTAATTAAAAGTAGGGAAAAGGGAATTTAAGAAATCTCTTACAATATTTTTATAAACACCTTCACTATACGCAGTTTCAGGTGGTGCGTTTAGCAGGCAAAGTTCTCAGACTGTGATGATGATTTCGTCACACGATTAAGAACAAAACAGAGAGAGCTCTTGACTCTCAGGTCAGGTGTTTCAGCATCGACGCGTTTCAAAGTTCCCCTCTTCAGCCATGCAGACAGTGAGATCAAACAACATTTCGTGCTGCTTTTCAAATGACTGCCATATGTGCAAGGCAGAGGGACTCTTGTTTAAAAAAAAAAATCTGTTTTTGTGACTCAACCGGAGGAAGCCTGGCCCTCGTAACAATAAACACGGCACACAATTATGAGCCTTGACGGAAAAAAAGAAGACAGAAAACAGCAGCTGATTTGAGGAAAGTTAAGCAGTAAGAACGTAACTTGAGACAAAACTAAAAAAAAAAGATGCTTGTCACAATTTTCTCGTCCTAAGATTTGAACGTTACCTGGTAGCATTTTCCTATCTTGAACCAGGATTCCAAGAGGCGCCTGCATGGGATCAGCCCACGACTGTACCACGTCCTCAGCGTCTCGTGCGCCAGGTTCCAGACGAGCTGGCTCCCCGACGCCACCAGGTCTTCCAGTCCACGTATGATGCGCACGGCCATCCCTGCTCCCGTAGTCTCGTCTCTTGGCCGGACTGCGTCTACCCTCTAGCAACGGGACCTCATGTGTCCAGGAGCAAGTCAATCGGCCGATCCACGGAGCGCTTTGTTGTGCTTTGAAGCAACAAGCTGCAAGGAGCATCCACACACTGGTCTACTATGTCTCCCTAGCTGATGTAATGTCAGTGTGAGTCGGCGCTCTGGAGAGGCTGGAGCGGAGTAGTGCGCCTTAGGCTCGGTGCTGGGCCCCGGTCCAAAACACTGCCTCAGAGTGCAGGGGAGGGCAGGACAGAACCAAGAGGCCCACTGCCGCAAAATCTCCGTCTGCCCCTCCACGTTTAAAGAAGAAGAAGGAAAAAACTCAAACACTGACCGCACAGAAACAAACCTCCAGACTTCTGCACCCAACACATTTCTACGCCCAACACACCCTCGAATTGCAGAGGGTGTTTGCACGTTCCGTCTTCATAAATGACAAACTTTCTCCACACCCCCCCGCCCCCATTTTATTTCAGTGTTTAAATGTCATTGTCTGCACAGGGTGTGGGGCTGATTTCCTGAGCAGAGCAGAGCAGAGCAGACCAGACGTTCCCACCCGTTGTGTTGTGAGGCAGCACTAAAAATAATTGCTTTTGTCTGAGCCAGCAGATAGAACTGACATGGCAGAAAATAACAAAGTGAAACTACATGGGAGGAAAACACACATACACACACGCGCACATGCACCGGGGAACGTCTTCCTCTGTAGAGCTGCAGGTCACACACCACCTGATTCAGCTAAAACGAGTTTAGAGGAACGCCAGCGGGATGGAGCGGCTCATCTGGAAACTACATCTGTCGGTTTGTTTATGTGACACTCAGACTCAAAGAGAGTTTAAGAATCTAAACGTTTGACTGAACGATGGACTGATATGTTCGAAATATTCACTCTTCCAGTTTGGATGGATGGATGGATGGATGGATGGATGGATGGATGGATGGATGGATGGATGGATGGATGGATGGATGGATGGATGGATGGATGGATGGATGGATGGATGGATGGATGGATGGATGGATGGATGGATGGATGGATGGATGGATGGATGGATGGATGCTAGTCCTGACTTACGAATGGGCTTCAAATGACAGTGACCCCAGGGCCTCATATTTTGTCAAAAGGGGACGTAAAGCTTTTTCTTTTCTTTTTCTTTGTTTTTTCTTTTTTCAAACTTTACAATCATAGGCCCAGATTGTGTGAGTTTTATTATGTATCATTTTTACGAGTATAAATAATTTTAAATGTTTGGGCATGATGAAATTGTAGTCAATTTTATTGGGAGCAATATGGTTTTATTGGCAAGAAAACATGTTAAACCTGCAAGGCATCAGCTTGCTGATGTTTTGGGCTACCGAAGAATCTACTGTCGCTTGCATTAGAAAAATATTTTTTCTAAGTGGATAGGGGACCAAAACTGGTCCTGGCTCAGAGGCCCGATATCATGGATGGTTCTGAGAGGAAAATAGAAACAGCCTAGAATCTGTAACAGTAGGTCAAAATCTATGGAAGTAAATATGTGCCATGAGTATTTGAATTAAAAATGCCTCTGAAATTTGAATGGTGTATATTTGTACTTACTTTTTTCAGTGTCAAAATGTATTCAGAATATGTTTTTAACCTAAAAGAATTTCCATTGTCATTATTTCTATGTAGAAAAAAATGTCAGTGTCTTTATATGTACATGGTTGCAATTTTTATTTGTTAAAAAAATTCACATATTTACTTCCATAAAAGCCTTACTGAAACTACAGACTGAAAATTAGCTTCAAAAGTTGATATACCCACACGTAACCCGTCAGAATAAAGTATGCATCCAAATCCCTCATACATTCAACCAAACAGTTCTATGCTGAGGTTGGAAATTAAGTACTCCGCCTACAATAGATGTAGAGAGGCCACATAAATGTAGACATCTTGGTTTTTCATTGTAAACATAAAAAATATATTTTCTGTAGCAAAGAGGCCCCATAAACCTTTAAATAAATAAAAAAATTGGCAAGAAGAAACAAAAACTTGCAGCAACTTTGCAGCTTACCAATAAACATCAGGCGTGCTGGAAAATTAATTAATTTTGCCAGTGGAGACAGGCTTTGTGAGGCCGAGCCAGTTCACAAAAAGAAAAGGAAGTAAAACTTTCCGTCTCAAGATGTGAAAAGCTCACAGAGACAGCCGGCAAATCTTGCATTTGTAGCTGGAGCAGGAGGCGATTCTACGAGGCATTGACTTTCAGGCCTGAGCGCAAATTTCCACGTCACTTTGCGGATTTTTATTGAACAAAATGCGATCGTTTAGTCCTTTTCATCTCACTTTACTATTATGCACAACTTTGCATTGTTGTTCCATCACAAAAAAATCTCAACAGCATGAACTGAAGTTTAACACAACATGACAAAAATGCGGAAGAAAGCCGAAGGAAGACGAGTGCTATTACAAGTTAATGCACTTATGTCCTTGCACTTATTACAAACCATCTGAATATCCTCTGACACACCCATTGCCTTTGCATGTGATTATACAGGCTGTTTTTCAGCCTCTTGTTGTCCCGAGCCTGGCACAGAAGCAGTCGGCACTATGACTTCACGCTGTAGTCATCCTGACGTTTGTGCCTAGAGTGTCAACACATAAGTCACTCACTTAAAGGGACAATATTATGTAAAATCCACTCATTTTCAGCTTTACATCAAGTTCTAATGATATTCCCTCGTCAAAAACACACCTCCGGTGTTTCTTTCCCACATGTTTGAGAAATTTTTAATCTCCATGGCAACCGTTCAGCTCGAGGCGAGTCTCCTCCCCAGAGCAGCTGTTTCCGAACTTCTGTCCTTCTGCGTCAGAGAGCAGCCCTCCCCCCGTAACCCTCCCCCGAGTCAGCTCCTTCAGACTAGCCAGCAGCAATTAGCAAACGCCTGGTGGAACTACGCATCAGCAGAGCTCATTATGCTAATTCTCAGTGCAGCACTGGTAAAAAATAAATAAATAAATAAAAAGTGTTAGAGGATTAATAGAAGAGTCATGTTGTGATGACTTCCTGAAGGAAAAGTTTCGGAAAGAGCAGGAGTTTGTTAAAGAGACAGCAATTTCAAGGTGTTAAACTACAAAGTCAAATTTGTACACGCATACACACACACACACACAAATATATATATATATATATATAGCATTTTTACAACCGAAGGTAACATAGCTATACTTGATAGAGATATAAAATGTCACTATGAAAATACATGACACTGTCCCTTTAAAGGCTCATTCTTCTACAAATGTCCTTAAACTGTTTTCACAAGTACTTTCTGATTTGAAGGATGAGCTGGAGTTGTTCAGATTTTGATTCTGTAATTCTGCAGTACCCTTGGTCTGCCAGTAGGTGGGGAAATTCCCTCTTTGTGCCCTGGGGACAAAGAGGGAATATGTTGAGTGAAAATTGAACAATTGTGTCTAGAGTGTTTCCCCATGTTCCCTGTTTAAATTATTAATAGGGCTTTGTGTCACTTTTGACTCAAACTGAAGGCTTAACACAGAAAATGACCTCCAGGTTCTGCTCTGTCCTGTCCCAGAGGTTCAGAGTTAATAGGCCTGACTCTGCTGGGAATGCAAGGCGGGAGGAGGACACCAGCGGAAGCAACCGTGTTGCAAATATCATCAGTTTATCATCCCGGGGCCATTTTTCAACATCGAATGCCAATTACCCCGCATAATTGCTGTCTGATTAATCGTCTAAGTAGGGAAGGGAAAGGCCTCCTGGTGAATGCAAGCAAGATCGAAGAGCCAGAAAAAAAATAATAAAAACGTGGAGGGGTGAAGAGGGTCGGGTGGGTGAGGGTGTTGGCGGAGACAGCTGTCGTCCACACGGGTCTTGCAGCTGACGAGCTATATGCTGCACACTGAGACTGCAGCTGACCCGCTGAATGGAAGACATTCTGCGACTGTATGCCTGACACAAACACGCCTGCAGAGCAAGTCAGAAGCACGGCAACGCGCACGCATGCCTGTCGTGCCTCCTGCGGGTGGACACAGCTGTCAGAGATTATGATACTCCACACCCCAAGGAGGATGATTTGTACTCATACATCATGGATGAGCTGTTAGATTAAGCTCATAAAACATGAATCAAGTCTCTCACTGTTTTTTTCATGGACTTTGCTGAAAATGCTGCCTTGCCTTTGTAGTAGCCTGAAAAAGTATGAACTATTCTTTCTGGTATTAATAGTAAGGCTGCCGTTAACGATTATTTTAGCTATCGATCAATCTATTGATTATTTTTGATGATTAACCAATTAATCGGCTAAGAAAATTGGGACATTCTGTAGATATTTTGTTTAAGCCTCTTTTTTTTTTTTTTGCAATACTAGAAACACATAAAAATGCAAATAAACAATTAAATTCCTGTTTTAAATAAGAAAACACATTTTATTGCCTAACACGCAATAACAAAAACATATTCACATATTTCAATTTAATATTAAACGCAAAACATACATATTCGTCGCACACTTTTGGATTAGCTACTGCTCTGAATGTGCTGTTCTTTCAGCCGCGTTTATTAGAACAAAACAAATCAAGAGGAACGAGTTGATCTGAGTCTTGCCCAAAGCCATAAGGAAGCCTGTCAGCATCAGTTTGCTGCTGAAACAAGCAGACAAAAACCTTTCCCCACATCTGCTGAGGAAACGGGAAAGTGTTTTAATCGCAGCCAATTAACACCCTGTGATTAAGCTCCTTTTGAGGAGTGAATGGAGGCACTCAGGAGCTCATTGTGTGCGCCGCAGAGGTACAGTCAGGCACGGCTTTGTGTGGCTAGGCAGGGGGTGAGAAACAGAAATTAAAAGCAGGAAAAGTGGCTGCCACCATCCACCTATTGGCCCGTCGTGGGTGTCTGGGGGGTGGGGGGGTTTTCGCCTCTTGCTGGGTTCTCTTGTGGCACACGACGGCGCTCCGGGGCACCTGGAGGCCGTGACTAACCATGTGTGTGCATAACCCAGATGCTATGAAGAGTAGGAGGTCAAAGAGGGGGAGGATTCTGGGTTGGGGGGGTTACAGAGGCTGCAGTGTCAGCCAACAGCTCCGCACTTGTCTGGTGTTACAAACCGCCGGTCCCGAGATCAGATGCTTCTAATCTAGCAGTAGAAGTTAAAGACTATGTCTGAACATTTGTAATATCATATCTGAGTCACCGGACACATGGGTTGGCTGTAAAATTAAGACACTGTAGACTGAAAGACAAGTTTCTAGAGAATCAGACTGGAGACAATCAACTGAAAATGGTCTTGAGTTCTGGACAAAAAAAAAACGTTAGAGTTGCACAGGCAAGTGGGTCACTTCACAGATGAAGCTAAATCTCACTTTGACTGACCTGTCAGATATGCAAAAATCCAATCTTTTCCCAAAGCTACGAGTGCTGTACCCAAGTACTACCAGGCCACGCAACCAATCAGTGTTGATGTTATTACTGGGGAAAAGACTCACAAGCCCCTTTCTGATCATAATTCTGTAATCTACACCTGTGATTTACACATCGCAATCAACTAAACAGTCTTGACATAGACTGGAGTGGTGGGTTGAAGTCAACCCTCCTATGTCACTTATAACTGCAAAGAAAACTCCTTTAGATCCATCTCGTCAGCCTAACTTGTGTCAAATGATGCTTTGGGCTACAAATACGTAGCAGGTCTTGATGCTCAATTCTGGTTGTTTTTTGCTGAAATCATGTCTCTTCTTCATGTTCGTAGATATGATTGAATGACGTGACCACAATCAGACTTCTGTGTGAGCAGTTTACGACCCCAAAGCGACCAGCATCCACAGAAGAAGAACGTAGCTCTCTGCTTACGGAAGTAATAATGGATTTATGGATCGAGTTCAAAATTAGTCAGAGCTAACTGCGTTGTCACAAGATCATAGCAGCACAAAGGAAGTCAATAAAATGAAAGTGCAATTAATACAGGCGATCTTTTGTGGCGCATTCGCCGAAGAGAAGTCTGTTTGGATGTGTAATCAGAGCCAAGAGCGGTGAGACTGTGATGTGCTGCACTGCTGTGACGCAAACCTCTCACATGATTTCCAAACTATCATTTTCAGCCACTGTTTGCATCCGTATTCAACATGTCTGACTTCTTCTGGTGCCAAATTATGATGCATGTCTCGTGTGTATCATAACCGTTCGCAAATCCAACTTGGCACCACATATGGAAGTGGCACAGATCGGAAAGATCGGATTCAGGCCGTTGAGGCTGTCGTGAGAAAGTCGGATATGGGTCCCATTTGGGTAAAGAAAAAAAAGATGTGAATGGCATTTGTCCTGTGTGTCAAAGTAGCCTCAGAGGCAGTGAGCGGAAGTGCCTTGAGACAAAACAAGTCACTGGATTCCAGCTTTCCGTCAACCGCTGAACAAACACACCCATAGGCTGCTATGCAACTTAATGATGCACTTTTAATGTATACTAAATACAGTTAGCATTTCTCAGGCCGATCTGACCTGAAAAATACCTTGATCACGTCAATCTGTTGTGGATAAAAACATGTCGACGAGGGGGCCAAACAATTTTGCTCATGTTTGAAGGACTGAATGAGTCGTGACAAAGTGTTCAATCGGGTGCAACGGAAATTCCCCAGGTATCTCTGGCCTTTGATTTTACTGTCTCAAATGCTCTGAAAGCACACAGCCTGTTTGTGATCACACCAAAGTCAACTTGACTGACATACAAGGAGACTTTGGGCAGTGCCGTGTTAGGTTTTTATGGTGTGATCATGATCTGAAAGGAAATCATTTTTTTGTTTTGTTTTGTTTTTTCAGTTTCTGAAAAGTGTTGGGACATAGAAAGAAAAACAGAAAAGTCTATTCATTCAGGCTGAATTCAATACTTTTTGCAATTTGAATTGTTTTGTACCTAATTTTTAGCGGGTATGAAGAGAAGCCATCTGTCACAAGACCCTCGGGGGACGTTTCATTGAATTGGTGAAGGGGCATTTTGACCCAGAATCAACATCGATGGATATTTGAGACTGGATGCATCAAACTTAAATTACTCCATTTTATTATTTGATCCTTCAGACTTTGTTAGAAATTACAGCGTTAAGGCATCTGTCTTCTCCTTGAATGCACATAGAGGCTGTTGTTTACAGCTGCTAATGCTAACCATGCTAAATCACGCTGAGGGTAGCTTAAGACATCAACTGAAAATCATCTTGTATCAAATAGCCATCCGAAAAGTAAAATTACTGGTACTTAAGCCTGTCGCACTAAGCAGTAAGTCAGTTAGTCGAATGATAAATTATTAGGAGCTTGATCATTTCCATTGCGATGATTAATAGTCAGTTTCATATTTCTGTCTCACTGGAAACCCTAAATCTATTCTGCGGTCATCGTCCCTGATTAGCGGAGTCAAAGCAGTTGATCATATCTGCGGTTCTGAAAGCCTCTGGCTTATCAGTCTCAATCCAATTTACTGAACACATAATCACATCACTTACATGGCCTTATCTGACCACACATGGCACATGTGCGTGTGAGACACCGCAGCAGATGTCGGGAGTTTTCAGGCTCTGCGCTCCAACGGCACACTACAGACCTACTGTGACTCCCACAGGAATCACTTTAAAACTTGGATTTGCAGTCCTTTAGGGATACACGTCTCCACCAAACACTTTCCCATCAGTGTTAGGCCACCGGTATGCTCGACAACCTCTGTTTACGTCCTGGTGAGTGAACATAATAGCTTTCACCAAGCCACAGTCACATCGAGAGCCGCAAACGTAGGTAGAAAGCTGGAAAACAGAGCATCTGTTCCTGCTTTCCTGTCACTGCGATGTTTTATTCAGTCAAATTGCTGCTTACATATTCACTCATTCTGAAACAGCTGTTGCACCGCCGATGGGCAACATTCCTTATGCCTTTGCGATTGTTGCATCGGCTGCAAAGATAATACTATAAAGACCAACAGAGACACAAAAGCTGTTTTTCTGAACATGCCCTCCAGCAGACGTTTTCGCAGATATTTTACTCCAGTAGCAATAACTCAATTGCGTAATGAAGATGAACAATTTATCCAGAAAGCTTCTTCAAACTCAACCTATCTCTAGAAGGTGAACAAAAAAAATAAAAAGATGAACACTGCCACACTTAAAAACATTCTGATGACAAAAACCCATGCGGTGTAGTGAAAAAGTATTTTTCATCTTTCAAATTAATTTGTTTTTTGCTGATGATAGCTTGGCTGTTGCCTTCCTATGAAATTTCACACAATTCCAACCTCAAGAAGAAACTCGATTTCTTCTGTTGAATTTCAACTGGAATTTGAACTGGAGGAGTTTTGAATAATGATGTCAATTTTCTGTCGCCTCAGAATTGTAGTCTAGCTATATAGGGTGGTAGTTTGGCAATGACAGAGTTGAACCGTGAACCAAGCTACTCAATCTTTGTTCACCACGCTTCCAAATATTGAAAATTAGAGCAAGTGAAAATTGTAAGTCATTTTATTGGTATGGTTGTTTCCGGTAAGCTTCATAGCGTTTCCGGTAAGCTTCATAGCATAGCTTCCTTCACAATCGAGCTGGGTCATTACATACGTCTCAGTCAAATTATAGCGATTGTGTAAAATCAGATCCAACCGTTTCAAACGTTAACAGAGTCCACGCATCCAGCAAGCAAACGTTGCACGTTACCTTACGGTCCAGACCTTCTGTACGAAGCAAAGCGTAGAACAAGAGGCTGATTTTTACCAGGCTATGCAGATGTCAGTAGCAGATTAAGATAACAATCTGCTACTGACATCTACACTAAGGTAGTCCACACAAAAAAGAAGCTTTTAAATAAAGTTTTCATTTCTTAGGTGAAAATGTTTCCTAAAGCAACATGGCCCTATGTGAAAACATTATTGTCATTATTGCTCAACATTAACAACCCATTGGACCAACAGCGTACTATGGCGGTGTGATGGTCTGAGCTTAAACATACTGCGATTGAATTGGGAAAAAAAAGAAAAAGAAGAAGAGATTCTCATTATTGACAGTTCTCATTAGTACAACAAACACGACCCTAGCTTGAGGACACTATATCCTCTTTCTTCCATGTGTGCTGGACACCTGCTCTAATTCACCCTGCCCACCGTCTACATATCAGCTTTCTATTCCAGTCTCCACTCATTATCCAGACATTATTCATTTCTGCCTGATGATTCCTCACCATGAGAGTCATATTCCTGGCTTTGCTGCGGTAATGTAACCCCGGGCGGTTTGCCTAGCATGCTTCTGTAAATGAGACCAGCTTGTACAGTTGGCCAGTCCTGGACGCATATAGGTAGGCTACTCGCTCCAAGGCATATGGTTTAAACACCAGTAACATTTTGCATGGTAAGACTCCCTTTATTTATATAAGGACTATATCTGATTCAGAGAGCATAAGTTAACCCCTCCCTTGCAAACCTTCCTACTTCAAAATGAGTGCCTAATCAAATTCATACAAAGTTTTGAGCTGCGTCTTTTAGGCAGCACTTGGTCCAACCAGGCTTTTCCCACAGCTGAATGGTTGCCATAGAGATGAAAGGATTTCTCAAACATGTATGCAAAAAATCAAGGTAACACTCCAGGTGGGTTTTTGATGAGGGAATAGCATTATAACATGATGTAAAGCTTAAAAAAAAATAAATTAATAAAAAAAAGTGGATTTTACATAATACTTAATAATGCCCCCTTAATCCTCCAACTCATTCATCTTCCCTTAAATTCCTGATAACGTTCACACCCCTGTCCTTGTCAAAGGACAAAGGTTTGCGGCCGGTCAGAGCGGCTCAGCGGGGGAGCTGGGTTTTGCTCCACAGAGCAGGTGATAATGACTTTCCACACTTCCCTGCTCCTCCACAAGCCAATCTCCAAAGTGACGGCGGCAGGCCGGGTGATTTCTGGCCTCTTAAAACGACAGCCGATGGGAAAGCCACAGGCGCTGAACAATCAGAGCCAGAGGTACGACAAATCTATTAAAACATCTACTAAAACGAAGAGAAATAAAAACATAATGAAAAAAAAAAGGCTTTCGTGTGGGGCATATTCACCGTTTCTGTTTTCATCCCCTCTGGCAGTGGACGCATGAAGCGTTCACATGGGGTTTCACAAGCTGTGCACTATTGATCACAGCGGACATGAGGCTGCGGGGTATGTCTGCTCTGGAAGCACGGCTGTTGTTGTTGTTTCCGACTCCACATCATGGAACTCTTTTTTTTCTTTGCTTTGTTGCATTTTTTTTTAAGCCTGACAGCGTAATAGTAGCGGCTCCAGCCCGGTGCTCCCATCCTCTTCATCCACCTGTTTGCAGTGCAGGGAGCCTCTTTCTGATCAGCACAATCAGGCTTTTGAGCACAGCCTCCGTCAGCCGCCCCGTGCTACGTGTGTGTTCAAAATGAGAGTGGATAATGTTCTCACAACGTCAGTAATGACAAAAATCTCAGCAGCAGCAGCTCCGGCGTTGCTATTGTTGTTTTGACTTTTTTTATTTCGTCAGCCTCACAGCGTTGACTTCCCAGGCGTGGAGCCATGTGACGATGTGGAGGAGGAGAAGGAACCAAGCGGGGGCATCCTGAAGTGCAACATCGAATACAGCTTTATCAAGTTCAAGGCACCATCCTCCGCCCGCGGTGTTGACTGAACATACAAGAAGAGAGGTCGCTCCAGCTGTTTTTTTGTTTTTTTTTTGTTGTTGTTTTTTGTTTTCGCTTTCATACGTTCCCACCTGCGCTGTAAGGAATTTCATAGTGACAGTGGGAAAAAAAAAAAGAATGAACAGAAATGCTAAAATAAACTACAAGTGAACAGATCTCACATGCTGGTGTCTCTGACCATGGAATAAATGATCGATAAAAATAAAGATAAGGATAAAGATAAACCTGAGTCAATGGTGCATAGTGGTGGGGCTTATTGAGAGAAAAAAAATGATCCAAGTCAGCCTGACCCAAAGTAAAAAAAGTTATTAAATCACGGTTTAACTGACACTAACCACCTTTTTTTTTTTTTGGTGCAGTTTCACCAGCCACACCCAGACCTGCTTACTATCACACCTATACAGTCAACAAATCACTTACATTCTGTTTTATTTTCAATTGGTTGGTTTTGGATTCTTTTTGTTCCGCTTTTTTTAAATTTATCTATTTATTGGTTCTGGGTTGTTTTTTTTTATTAACTCTTTTATTTTTATTGTTTCTGTGTTTTTGTTGGGTTTTTCTTACACTGATTCTGTTTTTTTATTTTTTCTTTACATAAAGAACAACGTGCAAAACAAGATGGAAGAAAGGGAGGAGAGTCAAATAAGTTCATCCTTTTTTGCGTTTTAGCAAAAGAACGTCACAGAAATCAGAAAACTAGATTTTCGGCCGTCTATTTAAAAATCCTGAAGGAGAATGTCAAACAGTCCATTCGCTCGTTTTTAAGCAAATGTAATCAAATGTTATTTCTCATTCATTTACCTAAACTCGAGTCTATAAAACAGATAGCTAATAAACCACCAAAGTGGTGGCTTCTCCTAACATCCTGAACTGGAAACGCAAGTTCAAGTTGTGATTTATATCCTCGTAACAGTCTCCTGGTTAGCTCAAGTTCAAAGGTCAATCGTCACTAAAGCACATGGATAACCTATGAACCCATCCTTGTGTTCGGTTGTAAAATAGATCACGAGGAGGGGGCCGGCCAATCGCTGCGTTTTGAGGAATATTTGTCTGGAAACTGTCAAGCAGATGTCCTTAAACAGATTTGACTTAATGTCGTCTCTTTCATATTGGGGAAAAAAACAAAAAAAAAGTCCCAGAGGAATTCCCAGTCAGCTGAGAGTCTCCTTTATTCTGAAGGGACATGAAAACACAAAGCGAATCAGAGCGTGGCCTCAGAGCCGCACATCAAATTACAGAATCCCTCAGAAATCAAAGACAAAGTACGACTCCTTTCATTTGTCGGATGAAAGCCGTTTGATGGTTTTTCTTTGTTTTTTGCTTCGCCGCTACGGAATCATAAATTTGAAAACACAAAATGAAACGGAAAGCAGAAAAAAAAAAGAAAACAAAAAAAGAATTCCTCATGGGTCGCGTTGAGGGAAAATAAGATCCAGACTCTTTGTTTTCGTCAAGACGTCCTGTCCGAGGACGCAGGCCAGACACGGAACCAGGAAGAGAAACGAAACGCAACGGCTGACACACAACGAGGAACCGATTCCTGGTGGCAGAGCTTCACAACGCTACAGAAAAGTACTAGAGAAACAGCTAGGGCGCTTTTATGTGGATTATCTTTTATTGTGGACTCTCAGAACCTCTTAGCTCAGCTGCCAGCACATTCTGAATTGATTTTCACTCCTAAACATATAGATTAGTGGTGACCCACTCCCCACTGCCTGACCCTGAATTAGGGTTCAGCCAGGAAGCCTAACAGGGCAAATCCACAACATCTGATGAGGTCCAGTTCTGGAAACAAGCCGTTGTTGTTTCACCTTGTTTCTACTTGTAACCTAAAAGATTTACTTGTCTTGTTAGAGAGGAGCAATAGAGCAGATATATAGTTCTTTATATTCAAAGATAAACTTACTATGTGGAAATGAAACAATAGTCCCATATGAATGAATAATGTTTAGTTGAACTATTCCAAAAATAGGTCACGCTGCTGAAGTCTGATGGCAAAGTGACTGAATCTTTACTGGCGCAGACAGAGCGCCTGATTAGCATAGCATGTGGCGTCTCCGGGTTGTGACAAAAATGTTCAGTATGTCCAAACACATTAGCTTGCGCCCGCAGCTGAGCTGGTCATCAGTATGTTTGAACGAAAACGCAGTCCTCATCTTTTGGCCGCCGTTAGAAAACAACCAACTGATCGCAAGAATATTCCTGTTTCACTTTGAGTGCGAGAGTCGCATGCATTTGTTGAAGCCACACATCGAGATGACTACCGAAAAGCAACGAGTCGTCGTGTCCGACCACGTCCTCGCAAAACTTGTCCAAAAGTGTGATTAGCAAGACAGACAAAGATCAGCCAACCTCTATAGATACAGCTCAATACGTAGCAATAGCGACCAAAGCAAACGGCTTTACTTTAACGCTCACGACACAAACAGTCCTGCGGTCAGAAACCGGCTGACCGTAGCTCAGCAAGTTGGATCAAGTGCTTTAAAACATTGCTGGTAAATAGAAATCTCTTCATTCAAACGGCTCACCGCTTTAGCATCTCTATTGTTGTTTTGGTTCCCAAGTGAACCAGTCCTGTGTGTCAGCTTACATGGTTGAACAATGGAAGCTGGCTTCAGTCCAACGTTCATTTGATTGTTTCCTTTTTGTTCTTTAGTTGATGCGTTTGTATCACAGTATACATGATGGTATATTAGCCACTATAGTTAGCCATAGTCCCCTATAGCCTACTTACTGGGCCGAGGGTGACCTGCTGTCTATACAGGTCAATGGGTAAGAGACTGAGTATTGTACACCAGGGACCAATAGCTGCAATTCAGAGACCAGATATACTGCAGTTACATAACTCAGTTACATACTTTCACTTTTCTTTTCAGTATTGAAAGATGAGGTCATAACTACATACCAAGTTAACCTTATTTTGTAGGGCTGCTTTGGTATTGGTACCATAAGTCATGTAACAAGTGAGCCTCTCACAGCTCTTTATACTGGCACTGGGTTTATACTGGCACTATTACTATTAAATTACTTAGATTGCATGTATACTATTAATTTATGAATACACTTTGAATGATGTGCAGTTAATACAAAGTGTCATTATATCTCATAATTGTTCAAACAATTTATTAGCATGTCAAATTCCTATTCTATCATTCAGCCTCTTCATATTACTCTAAATTGGACTGCGGTTATTATTACTGTAGAAATGGTTTATTTATCAAAAACACGCTGAAAATTCATTGTTGTCGTTGTGAACACATGAATACTCATAATGTGTTTCATTAGTTTGCTTATGCTGCTGTGACGTACCATAGTTTCAGAGTAAAAATCGCATCAGTCAAAATGCGATTTGAAGAGGTTAAAAAAAAAAATAATAATAATTATATGACTATTTATATCGCAAGACCAACCAAACTGTGAGAAAAGTACAGAAAATACAGAAGTGAAGTGCTGTCGCCGTAGCTACCGATGCATCCAGCTGGGTTTTTGCCCCAGTGCATTAATCTGTTCCTGTTAGTTCCTCATGGAACTAACAGGAACTTTACCTCACACTGTCACCTGACACAGGACAACAATCTGACGATCTTTCTGGGCGGAGGACCTGTAACACTCATAACCAGTCTGACCAGTACTACACCAAGTGCTGAATTGCACCAGCATAAATACCAGTATCACATTGCCTGACCTGGCGACGGTTCTCATCCCAATCTGAACAAAAGACGCTGATAATGACAACGTGTGGGAAAGCAGGTGAAAAAGCTGATGAACAACTTCTCGCTGTGAGGAAAGGCTGGGAACGAGTCGCCGGCTCAGGTCGCACCGCTCAGGTCGAATGTTTACGTTTCTGAAAAACACGCCTTTTACCTTGACTCACAGGTGCCGAGCTTGGGGTCGCCTGCGACGGCCGACGGCTTTATTGAATCAGAAGTGCTGACCTCGTCGAAAAAAAGCAGGAAAACATCCCAGACAGAGAGTCAACACAAAAAGCAGCGCTTGCCTGTGCAGTTTGTCCCTCGGACGGACAGAATAACGGCGAGAGAGAGAGAAAGAAAGAAAAGCAGCACATGTTGCTCCTACAAAGAACAAATTCAATACAGTCACCTACACAAAGGAGGCTGGCCCGGGCCTTTTGTTCTGTATCGTTCGCGCACATCTTCCTGCCTTTCCTCATACCAGACCTGTAGATATCGCCACTCAGTGAGAGGAAGACAACCCCTCTCACCGCGTCGGGCTAAATCAACCTGCTTTGAGAGACTTGAACAAGTCTTATTCTGAAAGGCTTCTGGATCTTTTGTTCCGATTTGTCTTGATGGATGAACATGAAGTGGAGCAAAATCGTGTGTTTCGGTTGTACACAAATGAATCCCCCTCGGCTGTTTCTTTAGATAAAACACTCATTTCTCTGCCACCTTTCCACTTCTGCAGAACAAAGTAGCCCAGGCTCAGTCAGGATGGATGGAAAGCGTCTATAAAACGTCAATTCTTCAGATTCTGCATTAGATTTAGGTCCTTCAAACCCGTAAGTATTCCTTGAATTAGATGCTGTAGCATCTCTATAGCATCTGCTTAGGGTTACTGTCCTGGTCTTGAATTAATCATTTCAATCTCAAGTCTATTGAGGCCTTCAACAAGTTTTATTCCTTGAGTTATTTGTATTTGGTTCCAGGATATCCACATCACCATGGAGATGGTGTGCGGCGTTGGGTTTCTGTCACACCTTTTGGACGCCAACCAAGATGTTGGAGCCGCACAATATTATTCAAATTACAGTCGCCGCTGTAATATCACTGTGTAACGAGGAATCACAATTTTTTTGGATGCAACATTTTGGTTGGATATTGTGTTTCGAGAGCCACGCAGTCACATTCTGGACGCCAAGGCTGAATCTAACCAATTGGATGAGCTCTAGATGCCCTTGGTACCAAGACCTGATGTAAATCATCAACGTCGCAAGTTTGTGTCTTGAACTTGTGCAGCTCTAGTCCGATGTGACACAAACACGGGATCTTATTCAGAGGTATCGCGGTAAAAGAGAGGGCCGAATGCTGGAATTTGGTGACAAAATCCTTGATAAAGTTTAAGGGAAACGAAAACTTTCGCAAGCTGGAGCTCATGTTGGTGTTTCCACGAGCCAGGGGTGACAAAAGACCCATACAGGATGTCACATGCCTGCCTATCCCATTGTGTGATTTGGCCAGGAAACAGGACATTCACTCAGAGAAGAGTGGAGCAGAAGAGGTCGGAGCAGATGGCCTGTTGCAACTTTGGTCTTTTGACGTTTCCACGCTCTTCCTTCAATTTTTCCAAAATAAATACCGACGATCCGCGCGGGTGTTGACATGTCAACACTTGATCCGGCTGACACTCAGCCGGCAGCAGTCGGCTGACCTGCAAACCCAAGCACACAACCTCTGAACCTCATATGGAGCCTGGAAACCGAATGCACGCTGCACAGCGAACACCAGTCATTGCGCGTCGCTTCAGAAGTCGCTCATCCATTATGAGCAAAGTGTGCATTAAGCGCCAAGCATGACAACAATAACAGTAACAATCACAACAACAATAGCAATAATGGAGCAAAAGCGTTTTAACAGGTGATCACATCCCTGCGCGTTGCTTTGGAGCTGGCTGGTGATCCATCGGAACTGTTTCTTACCTTGTGTCTTTTGTTGTGATCTGATCGCTCACACTTTTATTGTCTGGCCGTGGAGAGGCTCATCCGGCGCCGGTCAGTCACTCACAGCCCTGCTCTCTCTCTCTCTCTCTCTCTCTCTCTCTCTCTCTCTCTCTCTCTCTAAGAACAATCCTCGCAGAAAGTGTTTGTTTTGAACGAGGGGTCACCTGATCGGCGTTAAACTCGTCCACAAAGTCCGAGAGAGGAATCTGTTGCCTGTTGGGCATAATGAGCTCCGCGGAGAGCCATCCGCTCTCCTCTCCTCTCCGCTCCTCTCCTCCGCTCCGCTCCGCTCCGCTCCGCTCTGCCCCGCCTCCGCGCTGCCTTCCTCGGATGGGACAGTTGAATGTCCCTCTGCCGCTGCGTCGACGCGCCGCCGCCGGCCAATAGAAACGCGCTCTCTGCTGCCCAAAACCCTCCACTGGTTGATTGGATGTGGGGGGAAAAAAAAGGAGAAGAAAGGGGGGGGAAAAAAATCAAGAACAAAGCACGACGGCATAAATCAAGGAGCTCTAATGAGAGAAAGCTTTGACTATTAGGGACGGGTTAAGAAAAATGAAAAAAAAAAATTATGAGGAAAATGTCATAAGGTAGGAGAAAAAAAAAAAAGTCGTAATATTACCAGAATAAAGTTTTAATATTACGACAATAAAGTGATGAACTGATACGAGAATAAATCCTAATATTGGGAGAATGAAGAGGTGATTTTAACAACTATCTATCTATCTATCTATCTATCTATCTATCTATCTATCTATCTATCTATCTATCTATCTATCTATCTATCTATCTATCTATCTATCTATCTATCTATCTATCTATCTATCTATCTATCTATCTATCTATCTATCTATCTATCTATCTATCTATCTATCTATCTATCTATCTATCTATCTATCTATCTAGTATTGCTTTTGTATTTATACCCCTGCTGCTGCCACCACTGTGCTGTAGCATTGACATTGTGTGTTCAGAATGATGTGCCGCGTTTTCCAAAAAGGGCTGAAATGTTAAATCTTCTTGTGTGACCAGGCAAACAGGCCTTGTTGGTATGAGAGACGCAGAGCCAAGGAGGAAGACTGGCCTCAGATTACAGAAAGTCGACGGTATCTTCAGTAACCACTTGCTCCGACCCAGGTTTGATGAACACCACCTCCGCATAGACGACATGTGTAATCTCGTATCGGATGAGCTGCAGCAGCAGTGGAACTGATGGTGTACCACTCTAGATGAGTCTTGGTGTCATCCTATGGACGAAGCAAAGCGCAGAACAAGGAGCCGGTTGTTTTTACCAGGCTCGGTGTCACTGCGAGAGGAATCATTTTATGGCTCACATTGAACCCTAAATACAAATTAAACCCCAACAATCAATCTGTGGATTGTTGCTGACCATGATCATACCTTTTATGACCACAGATCTATAGCTATAAAGCAAGAGCTTCATCTTTCAGCGAAGCTCCTAATCACCACAGCGTACTAGAGCTGTGATTATTGCAGAGGGAGCCCAGATCGGTCCATCTTTCCCACTCGTTGTCAAGGCACCAAGACACCTAAACTCCTCGGCCTCCGACGAAGACTCTTAATCCAGACCCCCAGGGACTATTGCTAAATACAAATACAGACCACAAAATGCACAAACCATTGTTGATATTTTTGTCTCTTTGTCAGATGTATGACAATAAAACAAGCAAAGAGAAATACTGAAATCAGACATTGTTAAAAGTTTTACGAGCTCGTATTAAAACATTACATAGCGTTTTAAATAGACGGCCGACTTTCCAGCGACTGTGGTGTAAAGGAAAGGAAAGGAGTGTCGTGCGGCTGTGGCCTCGTAGTAGAGGGAACAATGGAAAAACCCAGTAATCCACGCAAACCGGTGGAGGAAGGAAATGGGAAGGCTGAAACTGTCCAGAAGTTCATCAGAGACTGATGGCGACAACAACAACAACAACAACGTGACGATGCCCAGTGGAGGAACGGAGGTCACGATGAAGGGAACAGAAGGTGAATCCTAACGTCTGAGCAAAGGCCCGCTCTGACGCTCGCACCTAAATGAGTCACCCTGGGGACCGCCCCCCTTCCCCCCTCGCTCTTTGTGACAGTTTCTGCGAGCCTGTGATTAGGCTCACCCCAGTGCCATGTGTGCACCACGTAGCCCACCACTGCTCCCCCCACCCCCATCCCGGCTCCCTAAAACATGCACCGCAAATCTGTGCTGGGCCTCGACTCCTGCTGAGATTAGCCCTGGAGCTATTGTCCTGATGACACTTCATATAAGCTATGAAGACGATCCAAAGACGGCCTTGCATCGGTCGATTGAGATTTTTAGACAGGGTCTCCTTTGCAACTCTTTCATAGATTTTGACTGCAAGTAAAACCGATTTCTATGTTGGATGAGACTGAAAAGGTAAGAGGTTTAAATGAGGGGACTTGCTTGTTTAAGGGGGGGTAATAAATACATTTTCGGTACAAGGGGATTACGTGGTGCACGTGGAACAGATGTTAACACAGAGAGGTCTTCCCTCCTGAGAGTAGCTGCTGACTGACACAGTCTCACTGGCTGGTTGCCAATGTGTATCTCATCCTCTGAGACTTTACTTCCACATTGCCCCCCGACCCCCACCTCTCCAACGGCAGACTAACACAGCCCACCCCCAGCCCATCAAAGTTTGGTCTTGACCTTGATGGGCTGCTACCGTCTTCTTCCTTTGTGTTCACATAGACACTGTCTCGGCCAACTTTCCTGCCCTTTCTTTTTTTTTTTTTTGTCCTGACTAAACTCAGTGCATTCACGAACAGCTTGATGAACCAGGGCAGTGGCTCGAACAATAAGTGGGCACTGACCCCTTCCGTCCCATCTCATCCTTTCAGGCCTTTAAGCAGGTCAGCTGTTGTGTTGCATCTCCCACACCAGCAATCCTCGTCCTCCAGATTGATTTTTTTTTTTTTTTTCATACGTCTTTCACATTTTCCAGGTCAAAATGAATCATCTTATTCTGTCACGCTGAAAGCCACAAGCATCTGTCTATTTCATTGGGATCTTATGGAATGGACCAACACGAAGGAGTGCATGATTGTGAGGAAGAAGGAAAGTGATGGGTGGTGGTCAATACTTAAAAATGGAATAAGTATAATAACGGAATAAGTATCACACATGAACTTTTAATTTAGTCCAAAAATCTAGAGCGATCAATCGCCTTCGGAAATCACCCAGTTAATTAAATAAAAACAAAAAAACATTTGCATTGATGCCATTTAATCTCAGAATAAATGCAGCTGTTCGGATGTTTTGGAGAATATTAGTAAGACAGCTTCATGAAGACCAAGGAGCAGAGCGGACAGACCAGGGACAACCCTTTTAAATTTCACGTTTCTTATCCAGCAGGTTTTTTCATTGCTGTGGGAAGGACCTGAGTGACATCATCTAGATTATTTATTCATTCATTCATAACTTTTCCCATCCTGCCTTGTCCTCTTCAAGAAGGAGCTGGAGCCTATCCAAGCTGTCAGTGTGGCAGGAGGTTCGGGGTCTGCTGTCGGTTAAAGGGCCAGCTAACCGTGCAGCCACACACTCACACATAGGGCCAATTAAGACTCTTTGACGCATAAGTTTGGGCTGTGGGAGGAAACTGGACCGGACATTGAGAACCTTCACCGCTGACATTTGAACTGGACAAGGGAATTTGACCATTTGTTTGATTCTTTTTTTTTTTTTTTTTTTTTTTTTCGCAAGAGGGACATATTCAATAAGAAAACATCCCTGGTTTAGTTTTTCTACATAAATTATTAATAATATTTTAACACGGTTGGGAACATCTGCGATATCTACTGCAAACTCCACCTTGCTTTATGACTGATTATGTATCATTATGTATCAGTGCAACAAAAGAGGCTTCAGTGTGAACTGTAGAGGCAAAAACATTTGGCATTCCCTGCAATGCCTTGCATCACTCTTTCTCAGGTCGTTTCAAACTGTGAGGGCCACAGTCCTCTCTGATGCAATGCTTCTGGTACGTTTATCTCCCGTAGAACCTGCGGGGAGATGGACGAACTCCCTTTGTTTGTTCAACTCCACTGCATTTTTTCATCATGAGCTGTTGCTGTAAGGTTTGCCAGATAACTTTAGCTAGCACGCTTACTAACCTTCTGCAGACAGATGGGCCTTATGGGTCCTAATGCGATGCAGCCCCTTGTTTACGATTGACGTTAGGATTGGGAGCATATTGGAAAGGGTTAAGGTAAGGGTAAGCGTTGGGGTTAGGAAGAAATGAAGTTACTAAAATAAATGGAAGTTAATACAAAGTCCTAATATGGGTAGAAATACAAAAACATCCAAAGTAATGAAGCCATAAACTTCACACTCTCCATATTTCCCCTTCAATCCTCTAGATGGCAACCTTGTGTGGTTCCACTGCAAATGGCCGACTGGCTCCTGAACAGCCACATCCAAAACCGTCTCAACCGTCTAATGAGCTATTGCATATGAGAGGGCTTGAATATAGTGTCTAATAAAAAATCCTTATACATGGGAGTTTTTAACCCGTAATTTTTTTTCCATCCTAATACACTTACATCATCTTAAGAAATATAAACTTCATTTATCCTGAAGGTCTGACTAAACTAAAACTGAATTTAGTCTTCTGCACTGTGTATGTGTATATATATCACACTACATTCAATCACTCTCCTATTCATGCACACTGATGATGGGGAGCTACATTGTAGCCACAGCTGCCCTAGAGCGGCTGCCATTCAGCGGCGCCATCTGTTGGGCCCTCTGATCATCGCCAGCAGGCAAAGCGGGTAAAGTGTCTTAACGTTCTAACTAGCCTTCGGAAACTGCTGGGCCTTATGGGGGCTAAAGCCTAGTCCAGATGTGTTGCCCCCTCCCCCCCCTTTTTTTTTCAGGTTTAGCGGTATGGTGTAAATTAAGTTTTGGTTAAGAATACCCTGGTAATGATCAGGGTAAGTCTAAGTCTAAGTGTTTGGCTTTAGCCATAAATGCAGTGACTAAACGGAAATGAAGCCAATAGAAGCACAAACTTGCGTGTCTGTGAGTGGTAGAGCAGTGATTAAACCCTCCACTAAAACTTAATGTGATCACACCGGTGGAAAAGCGAAACCTCCGAAAGGTTACGGCTTCTTTTTTTTTTTTTTTGCAAAACAGATGGAAATTGCTCTGACTCAACAGGAAGCCGAGCAGAGCGGGGAGGAATAACAGGAATGCAATAAAGCAGGAGCCTGTGAGGATGTGACAAAACCTTTATCTTACTCGGTTGCTCTGGCTCTCGTTTCAGTTTACCTCTTTGCTTGAAGCATTTCACTGCTTACTATAATTACTATAGAATTGTCCACTGTATGCACAGGCAACACTACAAAAGACTCAACTCAACTTACTGTAACGCATTTATTATTTATTTAAAAATCTAAGCACCCATTTTGCTTTCGTGCACAACACGGACATCTTTAATTTGACCCTTCTTTGTGCTGCAGGTGATTGTGTTTATCAGGGATGTGTGCATGTCCCTGTGATGGATGAGGGACATAACTGTGTAAAGATGCATCCAACTATGTAGGTTTTTTGTAATTGTTAATGAATGAACCTCCATTTGCGATGCATAACAGCTGCAGCACCACCATGTGAGATAAACTTGTCCTGCAGCTTACAGAGAGAGCAACTGATTAACTTTTCTCATTTCCTTAATTATTGAAAAACACTCTGAATGCACTTTTCTAGAATTAATAGACCTGCATATAAATGTTTTAAATATAATTACTGTTTTATCAAAAGGCGTTTAAATCTCCTGCTGCTGAAGTTACATACATAATAATTGATATAAAAAGAGCAGTTTTGTTGGGGGGTTTTTTTTATGTGTGTTTGGCTCCCTCTAGTGGAAGTTCCACAAATAAGATTTGCTTCAGAGTGAGTGTCATTTTTATCTGGAAAACTCAAGTTTTTAAGCCGATCTCCTGCAGACAGTTCGTGATATCTGTTCCTTTTGTTAGTGTTTCGATGATCTGCTTCCTGAAGCTGTGGTTTGGCTGATGTTGCATGAAAACTGTTTGGGGAAAACCCGCTAAAAATCCTCCTTTGGCCTCTCCAATTTTCAGGCATGTGCACAACTTTAAGTGTCTCTTTTTAGTGCCTGGTAGAACTAAAACTCCCCATGCCTTAGTCACATCAGCCACCGCCGCACCTCCAGAATCGTCATTAGAAGCAGCAGCTACTGATCCTAGCAGGCAGCATCTATTATCTCCGGTTGGAGGTTTATGTGTCACCTGTTAGTCTTTAGGATGCACCGACTCCTGGAGTGTCCTGGGTCCACTCCAGTCTACTTCATCTTCAGATAATGCATCACTCTCTCCCTGGAAAGATCCCCCTTGTCTCCTTCATTATTCAGTCTATATTAACAGTGTAAATGGACCATGAGCAAGCAGCATTTATTTACAGAAAACCATGCAGTCTGTATCGGAACCATGAAGTTTTCCCTTTACGGAGAGGGAGGAAAAACTCGAGAGAAAACGTTCTGCTTCCGTGGATTTCTGTTTCCATGCGTGGGTGCCTTCTGTTTTGTAGTAAGCAGGGCGGATCTGAGCGATGCTGTTAAACCTTTAATGATATATTTTTTAAAAGTTTAAGAGGCCTCAACATGAGTAAATCCCATTACCACGAGTTCAGATCTATGAAAGTCCTCAGTTTCTCCACTGGACGTGTTTTACTGGCGAATGTTAAAATCATTTGAGTGAATCCAGAAGTATCACCACCTGCTGTCACTAAGTTGCTGCAGTTCCACTGTAGATCATCTTCTGAAGCTATCAGATGTAATAAGGGACCACCGATTATATAAGAGGCTTTGCATGATAATTTCAGATAAAAGTCGAAGAATATTGACATATTAAAAAGAAAAACCCCCCAAAAACAATATAATTACTATCAGATTCACTGAAGCACAGCCGAAATGTGTCACGCAAAGATTATAGTCTAGTCAAAGTTTATTTCTACAACACATTAAAAGCAGTACTTAAGTTTAAACATTATGAGCAGCTTAAATAATCAAACAGTTAGAAAAAGAATAAAAACAAAACCAAACAAGCACAACATATGTATGACAGTCACCACGACATAGACTAAAATAACCTGTTTTCTATGACCAACAGCCAACGGGTAGAAATGAGTTTTTTTTAAAAAGTACACAGTGCAACAAATGTATTTTCAGGCCTTGGCAGGTAGTATCACTCTGGTGCTGGAGCAGACGCTGATGAGGAAAAGGAAGCATTATTTGTGCTCTGGCGCAGCAGATCCGGTGAATAACTCATTATCATTGGTAGAGAACACAAGATAGCGCCATGACTTGTCCCTCTGTGCGCCGACAAATGGCCTTGTAACAAGTAGCATCCTCACACATTAAACAGCAAAATGAATTTCTATGCCCTCGCCACTCATGGCGGGGAGCCTCATTCAGACAGTAGAGCACAGAGTAAGAGACATTCGACACGCCGTTCCGTCTTCTGTGCTGTTAGTAGACGTGTAAATGTCTTTTTGTCCCCCTTCCCCCCCCACTAAGAATTAGACACGAGAGACAGAGAGCGCCTCCGTTTGACAGACGGTGCCGCCTGGAAATGGGCGAAGGTACTGAGCAGGCTGTTGGAGGAAGGTGACAAAATAAGCGACTGGAAAAGAAACCAATTTTAGAGGCAAGTTGCAGGATGGAAATGGCTGACTCATTATTCATCCTTCCCCTTTTCAGTGGCCGCATCTGGCATGGCACATTGCAAAATTTAGCCTTGTAATGGAAGACCGGGGTTTTGTCTTTTGTCATGTTTGTGTTTTCTGGTTCCATACGTGTAAATTTATATATATATATATATTGACAATGGTTTCTACTGACTGGGCTGCTGAACGAGGACACTGACCCTGCGGAATAAATGTCACAGACAGTTTTATGGTTCACCTTACCCCAGTGAGACCAGCAACCGTGGAAAATGTCAGCACATTTAATTTGATTACATATGTGGAGATATGTACAATGAGATAGTTACACAAGTGAAGATAAGAAGTTTGCTTCCTGTACAAGATCTTTAGCATGCTGGGCATGAACGACTCAAGCACCTTATCTGCACTCCTGTTTCCCCTTCTTGCAACAGAAACACACAAAGTAATGATGTGAAAGCAAAATGAAAATGATTTTTTTTGTTGTTGTTTCTTTTTTTTCCCCACAAATATAAATCCGAAACAGGTGAAACCCATGAGGCAGCACTTTGTAGGACCACAATTTGCTAAAAATTACACCCGAGTATCCACAAGTAGCTTTCTACCAAAGATTCTCAATTGGATACACGACTGGACTTTAACTGGTCCATTGGGACACATAAACATGCATCGATCTATTGCATTGTACTTGTGGCTGCATGATGAAGGCTGCCCTCCTGGATCCTCTGCGTAAGCCGAGGCGTCAGATCAGTTTTTTCTTCTCACGTTTGGCTTTTATTTAGCTCCATCTGTCTCCCCACTGAGTCTGATCCCTGTTAAAAAAGACAAACATTCCCACAGCCCAATTCTGCCACCGCCATGCGTCACCAAGGAGATGCTCTACTCAGCTGATGCGCAGTTTTCTCTTGCCATCTGAATGGGACTTTTTATGATGTTCTTTCCTCCTGAAACAACAAAAAAAGATCTAAATTACATTAGAATGTATGTTTATTTTATGTTTTATTTTATTTTATGTACACCAGATCCAGCGGAGAACTGTTTCTATACAGTCACAAAGAATTCGACAATTAATTTTTGTTTGATGGTTGCACTTTTCTTTTTCTTTTTTTTTTTTTGTCAGTATTTATTTGAATCCAACCGCTTGAATGGAGTAACAATGAAAATTAGTCAGAGAGGAAGTAATCTGTTAAGAGGTTATTTGCAGTGATAGCAACATGCAGCTGACACAGCGGTAGCTGGACTTAAAGAATACCATGCTAAAGACAGTTTTTCTCCACAGACACAAGTTTCTCGAGTTTCAACTTCCCAGATACAAGAAACCATGACACGTGCCATATGCTAAGCTAACATTTTGGTTTTTCGTCCAAAACGATAGCTTATCATTTTTGCATTTTTATAATTTTCAGCAACCAATATTTTCCGCCGTGAAGAGTCGCTCTTTGGAGTGGGACATTTTGTGCCGGTCTTGGGTGAATCGGTGGCCGTTTTGGGACATTTCGTACCCACTTTGAAAGCCTCCTGGTCAAACCTTTGGCCTGCTCACAGTCCGCTGCATTGCAGTGTGGTGATTATATGCGACCCCATATAATTTGAACAGGAAAACGCTAAGAAGTTTTCACATTTCGTCAGCCGTTAATAATCGAGCTTTTATAAGACGTGGCTGAGTGAAACAAGGTCAGGATCGCAATAACTGGAAATCTTAAGGGAACAGTATGCTGTAGATTCAAAGCAATGTATCATTATTAGTTAGATCATTAAAGATACTGAACATTTTTGTAGGTGAATATTGTATGTGCGGTTTTCAGTGTTTTCTGCAGGACCTCAGGGTCTTTCTCAGATCTTCAAAAAAGCAAACAACAAATTCTTTTGTTAAAAAAAAAATATATATTTCTATGTTTTCTGTGTCTCTATGGAAGCTATTTTAGACGTTTCCAAAAATAGCTTCCAGAGATTTTAAACGTGAAGAAGTGACCAGGGGTCACACTGCAAAAAAAAGAAAAAAAAGAAAAACGTAAAACACCCAGAAAGTGTTATGTGCATTATAGCATGTTTACAGCGATAATGCACACGATAATGGTTGCTGCAAAAATCACAAAACGGCAATTCCTCCTTCCCTAAAGCTGTAGGTTTGACTAAAACCACAGAATATCTCGACAAAAAGTCATAACTTCTGAGGCTCATATTGTGTCATCAGCAAATGAGACATCATTGTGTCAGAACAGGAAGTTCCTAAATCTCTGAGTTCTTTAAAAAGGACCCAATTCCTCTAAGCGGAGCAATACGGATCGCTGCAACTTTGGATTAAAGCCGACGAAAATGTAAAAGGTAAGGGTGACACGTTTTTTTTCTTTGTCAACAAAAATTCCAAAATACTATTAAGCAACAGCTTTATATAAACCAGTGGTTGAAGACATGTTTCATGCTTGACCTTTTGGCATTTTTATGTTGTCGGAATGGTCAACGCAGAAGTTGCATGAGCTGCTCATGTGTGGCGAACATTTTGTAGCGTCTGTTAAATCATGACAGCGTGACATTGGCTTTCTGTGGTCCCCGCAAGATCAAAAGGCCCTTCTTCTGAGACAAAAGGGTGTAATTTTCCATTTTTAACATAAGTCAGTGGAACAAATTTAGCTGTAGACAGAAACTATTTGAAATGCTGCATCTGGGCCGTGGGTGTTTCAGTTGTTGACAGTAGCCTTTGAAAACAGCCAGAAGAATATTGTAACAATGGGCAATACTAATGTTAACTGACAGCATAATATATATATACATGTATATATTTTTGTTTCATCAAAAAAAGTGACTTCTTTGAAATAAACACTCCATAAATGCAATATTTTATGAAAGCAAGTTATTTCTGGAGCATCTGGTTTGCAGGCCAAAGAGATGCTTATTTCCAAAAAACAACATCCATCATCCGCAACATGGAGTAAACAAAAAGCAACTGCAACTATTGTAAACATAAGTAGTGAGCTAGAGAGTGGTTCCCCTTCATAAACCATATCTAAATTGCCATCTGTTTTTTTTTATATATTATTTTTACCTTTTTGCTTCTGAGATGTTTTTTTTTTCTGATTCTTTCAAACACTTGGAATAAAACATCATTCCATCTTTGTGCATAAGAAACGAGTTACAACAAGAAACAACAAATAAGATAACATAGATAATGCTATCCTGTCACGGTGAGTTTTGACCGTTTTTCGATCGGATCCTAGCAGATTTGCATAAATAAACGCCTTTCCCGGCGTTGGAAAACCAACTTTCGATGACATTCTTGCAGTTTTCAATTTCCAGAAAATTCAAATTCAGACATCAATCCTCTCTGAGAGGAAACATTACAAGAACACATCACTTGCATTTGCCGGGGCGGTTTTTGTCTACAAAAACAAAATTACAAGATCGAATCCTGTTTGTTGTTTGACTTTATTGAATCGAGAATGCATCTGGTATCTAGCATCAAACACTGGACGTCTCTCTTTTTCTTTTTAAAGGGTCAAACACAACGGTAGATGATGACGTCTCATCAGTTCTCTTCCTCTCTATTCCAACAATCTTGTCTTGACCTACGTCAGTGTGAGAGTGTAATATGTCTTATGTGAGATAATGTGGGATAATGGCGTACGATAATGTTCATAATACACCAGTTTGTCCCAGTTTAAGAAAAGTTTGTCCAATTTTCATCCATCAAGCAAGTCACAAAGGCCGCGTCTCATCGATACATCGCTCCCTAACTTAAATCTGTGGATACAGAACTCTGATAACTTGAGATGTTGACTTCATGCCGTCTCGGTCAACACTTTAACACTTTTGAACGTCGTTTGTAATGTCAGAAAGTGTGGAAGAGGACAGTTGGGGTACTTTTTGTGACTGTCATCACAAATAAGATTGAGATGATTGAGATGACTGAGTTGTCGCTTTCTCTGCAAAATCCTGGAACTGTCAAAGCGCTCCAGAAGAGCGTTTGTGTTTGAGCTTATGGATAAGATGATGTTGTTACTTAAAAAAAAACAAAATCAGGAACTTTCTGACTTTCATCTGGTCGCAGTGGTTTTGCTGAAGCTGTCATAAAAAAACACTCTAACACCAAATCCAGCTGGGATTTCCAGATATCGTTCAGATGGTTTGTGGCAAATAAAAGCAAATATTTCATTCATTATTGAAAATATTTCCTCTGATGTTTTCTTGCATGACTCCCACTCCCACACGAGACCTTTAACACATTACAGTAATTTGACCTACAGTGAGTAACGGCGAACTCATGCTTGGTAATTCACCGTTTGGCTTTCTTGTCCTTTTCATGGCCATAGAAAACGCTGCAAGGTCAGCTGATTGCCCAATAATGAAGCCGACGTTTTCTTAAAAATCTGATCGCCTCCTATTGTTACCGTAACCCCAAAAGGAAAATATTTAGCTGCGACGGAGCTAAATGTGGGTTTAATGGAGTCAAATATTTTCAGATTTGTGTGAACGACTCAAATCAAATTAAGAAAAAAAAGCAACAAAAACTGAAATCTGTATTTTATTACTGTGCCGTAGCATTTTAGAGGGGGTTTTTTTGTAGACAAAAAAACCTAATAGTTAAATAGCCCTTGATGCCAGAATGTCATTTAATTTAAGCATGTTTATGAAAGACAAAATGTCCAAATCAGAAGATTTTACAGCTCAAAGGTCAGTGGCCAATCTGTGTAAAAAAAAAAAAAAAATCCAGATTAAATTTTTTTCAGGAAATTTAGGAAAAAAAATAAATAAATGCTTTAATGATTTTAGTTGTTTCGTAATTTCTTTCATAAATGTGATTGGTCCAGCATAAAAAGCAACTGGATCCTATTTGAACAGCAACAAAAATACAGAAATAAACTCCACATTAGCATGATTTCATCGTTAATTGGTGCCAAAAACAGTTTACTGGCTGAACTCGAAATGAAGCTTTTCTGGCTTCATGGCGAGAAATCCCTCTGTGCAACAGAACTGGGCCGAAAGTGTTTGTGAGATAAACAGTCATAGTCCCAACAACAGGACGAACCATTCAGGGACCGCAGTGAATTGCACTTTTGTCCCAGCCTGAGAATACAATGAGATTACATGGATGTGTGGCCATAAACTGGAATATTCTTCAGATTTAGAAGAAACCGAGTATTTCTCTGCAGCCCGACAGAGTGTTGGACAATCCAAACACTGATAATAATAATAATAATAATAAGCTTCCCGGTTTGGAAGCTTGTGCCATTGACAGTGTTGAAGTGCGAGCAGCAGACTGGGCTCAGATTCGACACGACTGCCTAATTAGTGCGATTATCACACAGCCGTACAGGTTGAGAGGATTTGAAGTGGTTTCATCAAAAGAATCATTTTCTCGGGGAATGTCTTGTACTGACAGCGTGTGCACACCCTGCTCTCTTTCAGCTTGGGATGTGCGGCGGTTGTCTGCATGAACGCACAGAGGTGAATTTAACGAGAATGTTTTTTTTTTTTTGTTATTACACATGGGGGAAATACATGAAGTCGTTTTAAAGGGCTTCAAGTTTAACAAAGTGGCACATGCAATTCCTGTTGTTTACTGGACATTCTGACCCATCCACGCATATTTCAGAACACCCTCACTCAGTCACCACTCTGCTGAAATATAAACTTGCATGTCATCAGCATAGATATTATATTGCAGATCCAGGAGGATCAAATCAAAATGGGACACGAGAAAGGTGCCCTGAGGAACCTCGCATACAAATGTGATTGTGCAGATTTATAATTACCAACTGAGCTAAAGTTGTTCCCATCTGCCAAATATTATCTGAACCAGTTCAGCGAAGTGCCAGACGATCCCATTCGCTTTTCCACTCTTTCAGTCAGGATATTCTGATCAGCGGTTTCTGAACCCAGAACAAAGGTTTTTGATGCAAATCAACAGCTTTACCAATGCAGAGTCAGCACTGTTGTATGATTAAAAACTGCAAATCATTGAAGTTTAGAGGAGTTTTTTTTTAATGAAAAATAATTGAGTATGGTAAATATTGCCAATGTTGGAGGTTAAATACAAGCTTGTTAATAGCAGTGAGGTATTTTCAGGGCCTGGAGCAAAAAATCAAACAACAAATTATTAACAGCGTCTTAATTCCACGAAATACTGTTGATGATTTTGTCCCGCGACTTACATTCCTCAAGCTAATCCCAGAAACCTCCCAAATCCCTGAAATATTGGATGCATGTTTCACTCTCCTGCCCAGAACAATTACATATTCTTAGGACAAGAATTTCTGCATCCCGTTCGTTCAATCGTCACATTGTACTCCACGCCACAATGCCTCGCGCTGCTCTCGGACTCAGGATGGCTCCGAAAAATGGCCGCAGCTACTTTAGCCTGCCGTGCTTAACTCCTCCTTCTGCTTGTGTCCTTGGGTGGGTTGGGGGGGTCTTCAGCGCTCCCTCAGACCTGCATGGCCTCTACAAGCGCCGCCAAAGGTCTCCCACCTCCGAGACGCCGGGGGTCCAGGTCAGAGAGAGTCTGACGCCGGGCCACGAGAGCGGGGAACCCTTCGCTTCCCCCAGCACTGTCCCAGTCACACCGGCGCCCAGCGGGGAGCCCGAGGCCCATGGAAGTCCTGAAGGTAGGCCTGTTCGTGTAAGTAGTTCCTCAACCACGTCTCGTTACACCGAGTTGATTTGCGCCGATGAAGGTATACGTCCTCAGAGGTTTCTGTTCCAGATCTTTGAGAGTGGGCTACGTTCAATCCATAGGGGAGATTATCTCCTGAGAGAATTCCTGTTTCCAGACATTTTGGCACGCAAACCACCTAATCCTATTTGCTCCACTACACTGACGGATTTCCATTCTGCTGCAGCCACCCTGTGAGAATACCCACTCGATCCTAATCACAAATCACAGTAAAGCAAGTGACGTTCTGTACTCCTCCATGTCAACTTGTCGCATTTTGAGGTTGAAAATTCACTCGTCCAGAGTTTTGTGTCCCTGCGAGTGAAACTGCAGCTGTCAAGACACGTTTCCTTGGAGCCGATTGCGCCGGGCTTTCTTTGATTTTTCTGCACAATCGGGTCAAAGAGGAAACTATCATCATCATTTCCGCCGATTATCACGGACACGCGTTTAACCGCGTTAGGCTGGATACGATCTGCTTGTGGGTGACGGAGACATTTAAGTTGTTGACTCGTCTGGAGAACAGGTTGCTATTTATCTTCAGCTCTGCGGTCGCTGATAGCCGTGCAACACAATCTGCAGCTCCGTACCCCCTTCAACTTTGGCATGAAAATCCAATGCCGCTGCAGCGGTTTTTGGCACGCGGCTTTCCGTTTTCACATGGCTCCCCAGCTATGTGTGTCGTGAGCAAACTATATCTTAAATGCATATATTACTAAAGATGTTCACTTATTTCAGCTTGTTATATGAAAGCATTGCATAGATTAGTGTATGACAGATGAAGGGTTCAGTGAACATCTTTAGTTCCATCGATATTATCATTACGGAGAGTTTGTCTGTAATTTGTAATTTTTTAACGTTATTT
Source organism: Poeciliopsis gracilis (assembly GCA_911649635.1). Lineage (NCBI taxonomy): Eukaryota > Metazoa > Chordata > Actinopteri > Cyprinodontiformes > Poeciliidae > Poeciliopsis > Poeciliopsis gracilis. The sequence continues at coordinate 7,188,883 of CAJVRI010001323.1, read as the reverse complement.
ACAAAACCTGAACTTTTACTTTTTCTGGAGTTTGTTTTGAGTGAAGTATTTTACTCAGTTCCACTTGAAATCATATTCATTAATGAGAAAAATAAAATAAAATAAAATGCAAAAAGGTGATCAGAAAAAAAAACGACATTCATCCTTCTACTGGTTTCATCTACGATTCTTCCACTCATAAAAAGTTGCAATTTGTATGAGATACTTTTTACTTTTATTTGAGTAATATTTTACACTAGTAACTTTACTTTCAGTATCTCAGCACATTTTCATCAAAGCACTTTTGTGTATTCTTTCCACCTCATTTTTTCCATAAGTTAAAATGTTTCGCTGCTCGTCCACATTCTTGTTTTCGGTCCTTTGCGGACGCCAATAGGTTTCCTTTAAGGTTTGCTCTGTATCATATTCCATTACGCCGAATGACAGAATAATAAACAGGACGGAAGGTGAGGAGGATGCAAACAATAATCAAGATCTTGATGGTTTAAACTTAAAAGCACAAATAACAAAATGCAACAAAACTAAGAAACTCAAACACAAATGATGGTCTGCTGAGAAAATATCTAATCTGACGTTGATAAAGAAGAAAATAATCCAAAAATATTAACACAGATGAAAACCACAAGTCAAACGCTTAAGGACTGTGACAGTCTGAGGTTGTCGTAAACAGCTTGTACCTGCAACTTTCACTTCATGTTTTGAAATGAAGCGGATGCAAAAATCTTACCAAGTATTTTTGCTCTAGTTTCTGGTGCAAATGTCTCAATAAACCTGAAATGGGGCAAAACAAATTGTAAGTAACATTTGAGGAGCTTGTCTGAAGTCAATAGTTACTTGATGTTTTTTGTTTTTTTTAAAGTTCTTACAGTTTTAAGAACTCATTGACTGAGAACAAGCTCCTCCATGTTGCAGAAAAACTACTTGTAAGGTATTTTGTTTTATTTTAAGCTGAGATATACACTGGAAACTAGTCAAAATATACTTGGTAAAATTTCAGGTTTTTTGGGGCGGGGGGATAGATGGGGTTGTGGGTTGCTTGGGTGTCTCTGACGTACGTTTGAACACAAAGTAAATTGCACTGAGATTAGCCTAAAAGTTTTCGCGGTTTTAAATCTAAGACACAGCTTTCAGTTGTTGGAGGGATTTTATTTGAAAAGTCGATTAGAGTCGATTAGACTCACGCGGCTCAGGTGCACGTGATTCTTTTTACTTAACTCAACCCAAACACGCCGAATTCTGCAGCACATCTACATGCTAAGGTTGTCAAAGTCAAGCTAGCGTAACTGACCTACTCCCCTTTCCCTCAAGATTCATTATTTCTTTCTTATTAAAACTTTTTTCTGACTTGTGAGATGCGATGCCCTTTGACCTTGTTATCTAGCATCGGCAATAGCAAAGCACTCGGCCATTTTTTTCTTCACTAGACCTCGCGAACATTTGAGTTAGCGTTTTATGCTACCAACGTGATAACTAAAACCAGTCATGCCCACACCACACTGCAGCGCGTCCACAAGTCTTCTTTCTCCTCAATACTTGCAGTGTTAGGGTCAGATTTTATCAAAACGTTTTTTGATGTTTCGCTTTTAAATGTAATTCGCCACGCTATCAACGCATTTGCGTAAATCAAAAAGCTGAATTTTGGGATTCACTTAAGTTCTAAAATGCACCGCCTGCATGTTGAGGACAACTGATGCTGTTGAGATTTGGTGCGGAAACATCCAGAATTCATCATTCAGGCTTTTCATGCCCCTGTTCATGAGTTTACAGGGTCCACGGCGGTGAGAAGAGTCTTTGTGTATCTGGGACTCCGGCGCGTTTTGAGCTGTTTTGAGTGTCCGCGCTTCTCAAGATGGTATCAGTGCCGCCGGAGACGACAGTTGCTGTTGATCTTCCCGACTGATCCGGCTCCTGCAGGTGGGGAAAAAAGGTCAAATGAAAACAAGAATTCGGGGCAAGTCGTGTGACTTTCTCTCATCTCCACAATGTCAAAAAAAAAAATGCTAAACACAGGCTGGAACATGCTGCTCTTCAACCAACACACATCAACAACTTTCTGAGAACTTTCTGCAACTCTGGAGGAATAGTTTAATAAAACGGGTCAGTTTTCCAGCACCAACCTGTTTTTTCTTTTTTTCTTTGTTTAAGAGTAATCGACAAATTTTCAAAACGGCTAATGTGCAGGCAATGGAAAATTCATCCCAGATTCTTTATGTGTGTCTGCTTTGTGTATTCTGAAAGTAGTTTTGCCATTTGAGTTCAGGTTTTAACAAGCTGCTCACCATCGTGCCAGATATCTGCTGCTTTGGTTTAAAAGCCTCACCGTGGCTCTGCCCGGTTATTTAACCTCTGCATTAGGCATTTCAACATGACCATGTGGGAAAACTGCAATTTTCCATTGAGATTCCTCTTGGTCGGCACCCTTTTCTCTTTACTGTGCAAGTGCAAGCCGTGTTGAGTGTAGCCCAGTTTACATTGACCATAAAACGCTGCGAATTGGAATTACGAAATGAAATTTGTTTGACGGCAATGTAAAAAAACCAAAACCTTTTCGCACTGTGATGAGGAGGGAGATTTTTTTCTTCTTTTTTTTTTGTCTTTGGCTGTACCAAAATTCGTTTCGCAAAACTGTAATGGAAACACATTTTTTGCACCACGTCAGACGTGATCAACAACAGGATGCTGCCACTGGAGCAAACTGCGAAGAAGATGACAGGAAGTGGTAAGCGAATCACCGTTTGTTTATTTTTTTCGTGACTTGATACGTCGACAGACTTATTCATGTGTGGTTTTAATTGAGTTTCTTATTTTATGTGGAACCACTACTTAAAAAAACCCAACTTGCATGCAGAGCGTTAACCGATCGAGCAGGTAGACGGAAATCTCACAACTACTTCTCAGTGGAAACCAAATTAGCGTTTCAAATAAACCAAAAACCCTCGGTAATAAAGAACTTACTTAACAAACATCACTTCGCCATAAAACAGAGCTAAGCTACTTAAAGAAAGACACGTTACACTGCGGCTAGCACTAGCTAGGCAGCCATTCTGCGTAAGTAAGCAGCTGAAAATGAAACAATGCTGCTGGAACAAGCTTAATCTATGCAGTCTGCCATTTCTATTTCATTATGCCATTATTCTTCTTCTCCTACCTACACACGAGAAATGTGGGTCTAGTGCCCTCTACAGGACATTCTGAGAACTAACAAAACAAACACATTAAAAATACACAGTTCAGGATAGTTTAGGTAGGGGTCACATCTGGAAACGCTGTGACTGCGAAAATTGTGTCTTTTCGACATTAGCAGAATGTCGACACAGATTTGCCGACATTCGTAATGGAATCGCAGCGAGCTCCTCTCGTTCTCCTGCCGGATGGCCTGATGGGTAACCGGCGTGTTACCGCCGCTCCGAAACAGAAACCAAACCCGCCGCACAGTCACAATAACCCGGGTTCCCTACCTTGTATTTTGTTTTCACTTCTCTCTGCAGAAGACTTAAATATAATTTCACGGCCTAAAAAAAAAAAAAAGTTGGGCTCTCGAATTTATCTGATTTCATTCCACGTGCAGCTGTTTGTGGTTCGCGGTGACCTTTGCTTCAAACTGCAGGCACATTGATCCACATAAGGCCGCATCTTTGTGCTCTTTGATTTTTCCGGGGCAGGCATAGACTGGAGCTGCAGTCGAGCTAAGAGAGAGCCTTTTGTCGACGAAAACCCGGAGTGCACCTAGAGCTGTGCTCTCCATTTTGAATCGCCGGAAGACGCTTCAAGAAACCTTTTCAAAGAAACAGGACATGTCTCTGCATGTTTCCAGAACTATCCTGCGGTTTTTTTTATTTTTCATTCCGACTGTGTTAAATACAGCTGCTATTTGACTCGCTGCTCCTTTATTGCTATGGAAACCGACAGGCGGCCATTTTATTCAAACTTTTTTGCTCGACGTTTCGCGTCTTTTCGCAGCTTTAACGAGGCTGCCGCCAAATTAAACGCCGCTGTCCGCAGCTTAAGCAAGCGCACGTTCCAGATGGCGCAGTGGAAGGACGATGTGTCTAAGTCTCAGGGAGGACGTTGCATTCTTGCTGCTGCTCCCCAAAAGGCTTCAGGGTGTTTAGCAAAGTCGCCTCTTTGTCCGGAGCGCCTCCTGTTCACGGAGCGGCCTGCTCCGACTGCAACTGCACACAGTTAGGAAAATGTAACTGAGGGAAGGAGGAATAAAACCAGGAAGCAAAAAGCCTCCAGGCAGTTAGTGGAACTGGGCACATGCTGCGAAGTAAATAAAATGAAAATAATAATAATAATATTAAAAAAAATTCTCATTCTTGTAATCAGTTTGTTGCCCCCCTCCCACCTTCTCCTACACTCTTTAGAGTCAGTGCGTTTAATGATGTGGAAAATAAACATTTGCTCTTCAGTCACATGTTTTATAGGGATCTTCAAACTTCGATTTGAGAGGAGAGGAAGCGACGCTGGAGCAGTTCACGGTCCGCGCTGTTCATAATTTCCCCCGATGTCGATTTTTTCCGGCCGCTAACTGTGAAAAACGAGCCCATTGTGTCCTGCAGATCAGGATTTTGAAAGGCCTTTTGTTTCGAGACGCGTCCGAGGAGTTTTGCACATGCATTGAAAGTGGGGGGGTGAAGGGGGATAAGAAAAGAAAAGAAAAAAAAATTCCCACGTTTGTCCATGAAGAGCGCATTTCCACGTTTTTTGGACTTTCTGGTAGCGGCCGTGTCATGTGGAACCTGAACAGGGGGAGCTAATTATTTTGTGATAGACGTGACAAAAAAGAATACAAAAAAAAAAAAAAAAAAAAAATCACACACATCCGTCCAATTGAGTTTTTAGATCTTTGCTCTTGAGGTCGTGCTGGTGCTCTATTGAGTTTGAGTTTTTTTTCTCTCAGTAGAACCACAAGGAGAAAACAGTGAAAAGTGTGGCAGTCATTTGTGGAAATGACTGTCACTGTCTTAACCAACAGTGCAGTTGGTTCTACTGGATTTTATTTTGGGGTTCCAGAGGTGGATGAGTGCCAATCCAAACCAGATTATTTACTTTTTAAAAAAAAAAAAAATTTATTTATTTCTCAAAAATTCTGGAAAAACATCCACCGATTTTTTTTTTTTTTTAATATTTTCCAGCTACGCTCCACTTTGTTCAGTCACACAAAATCCCAGCAACACATAAAACCTTTTGATTGTAAAGTTACAAAAATCCAGAAACGTTTCAGCAGGTCTGACGGCTCTGCAGGAGTCTGTGTGTAGAAACTGAGCAGTCTGCCTGTGGAAGTGATTTTCACTCTGACCAATGTCTTTTCATTGTGAGGAAAATTGCCGCAGGGTGGATAGTTAATATTTTCGTCTCTCTTTTTTTTTTTTTTTTCACTTTTTCTGGCACAAATTCCTGGTCAAAGAACAGCCTTTGATTCCATCCAGAGACTTGAACAATTTGAGTTTTATTTAGTTAATTACCCAACTATTTGATCATCAAGAATACAAGATGGCATGAAGAGACATAAAAACAGAAAATATTGTTGTTTCAGTTTGAAAGTCACACATGGACCGACGATTTGGGCATTTAGATTGTGGAAATCCTCTTGTCTTACCAATGTCTTCAAATAAAACCAGCTGAAAGCTGGAGAGTGCAGAACTTCATGTCTAAAAAGGCCATTAAAGCTGGACTGAGGAGGAGAAAAAGAAAAAAATAAAGATGTCGTATTTCCTTCAAAAGCCAGACTCTTGTCTGTTTTGCAATAATATTTGTCAATAATGTGTAGTATTGTTCATTGGAAAATCTTGGCATAGAGAAAAACCCTCAATTAATGTTCTGTAAGTTCAATTTTTGTGCTATTTTGAAAAGTATTTGGCTGAAGGCTACATTTTCAGACAACCTCATTTTCAGACAGAGCTCCCTTTCATTTCTATCTGTCAATACATTTGGGGTTAGCATTAGCACAAAGCTAACTGTGATGCTGAGCAGTAGCCGTCGCCCTAACCTTAAAGTGGAACTGTTATGCAGAATGCAGTTTTCAGAAACTCTAGTAACAGTCCAAGTACTACAAAACCCCAACTCTGCCCTTTTCTGGCAACATTTTCCAATGCAAACTGGAAAAAGGGTCAACCATAAACTGGACATACTGGGGAGTCTCTTGGTCAGAGTGGCAGAGCCATTCAAGTCCATCAGTCATTGTGAGCTTCTTACGAAACCACTCAAAGGTGCTGTTTTTTTTTTTTTTTTTTCCTGCTCATATCACCATGAGAACCATACTAGAAATTGTGGAAAATCTGGAAAAAAAAATCTCTGCTGACTGTGATTGCTTAAAACAGCAGTTTGAGATTTATGAAACCTTTTTGCCGTTTGAAATCATGACCTGGTTGTGCCGTTACGCCGATATCTAGAGCAATTTGGAGATGTGAACAGTGAAGTGTTGTACTATGGAAAATAAACAAACGTCGGTTTTGTCATTTCTATTTGCTCACTATCTCACGGCTCATAGTAATCCAGTGCTGCAAGTGCCTCAATGTGTTCCTTGTGCAACAGGTCTTATGCTCTTAGTTACATATTTCCTAAAAGAGTCATTAAAATACTTTTTTTCCTGTTGGGTGGTAATCCTCTGCCAGGAGATGTGACTAAAAACAACCCCATCGCATTGAGCAGCTTTAGCCCCAAAATCTTCCTGACTTATCAGGTTTCAACCGGTTTGTCTTTAAACCAGTCCTCATCATCAGCTTAATGTAGCCGAGCCATCGTTGGTGGGATTCAGAACCGTTTGAAAAGCTGGCCCGTTGTAGTATTTCCACATTTCTGCAAACAGCAAATGCTAAATGTCTTCTTTTGACGAAATGCCCCGAAGAGTGGCCGGTTGCCAGGGGAATGGGAAAAAGCTGGAGTGCGGAGAGGAGCTGATGTGAATGGGTCCGTTTCATTTCAGGGGTCAAAGAGTGACGACTATCTCTCGAAATGTTGTTGGTCCTAAAGGCACAAGTCTAGAACACAGACCCCATGTGCTTTCCCTGAGAAGGTAATAAACCCCTGTCTCACAAAGAGCCTATGAATAAAAGCAAGAAGCCGGGCTCGCTCAAGGCTTCGAGGCAATGCAGCTCTTGTTAATAGTTCCCTTTAAACCCAAAGGTTTGGCTGAAGGAAAAGGGCAGACTGCGACGTGGAAACAAAGAAACACTCTGCTATGAGTTTACAAAGAATGCTTTTTTAGATTTTTGATCATATCAAACTGTGTTCAGCCTGGAGACACCCCCCCCCCTCTCTTTTCCCCCCTCCCCGCCTTCGCGCTGTATTTGCGTTCACCTCTGCGATTAGAGGGTTTCCACAAACAGGAAGAAAGCTTCCTGTTCTCGGCGCGTCGTTTGCATTATCAGCTGGATCGTTTGTAACACTTAGCGACACGTGAGGATGCTGTTTCTAAATGCCTTGACCAAAAGCGTTAAACTTCAAAACGCCGGAATTTTTTCCATCTGGTTTTTCCACAGTCGTGAATGAAGAAGCGTAAAACAATCTCTCGGTGCACAATGTCCATTCTGTTTGGTTCGTCCTCTTTGTTTCTGGGCGGATTCACATCGGTTTCAACAAACCGACTGAAAGCAAAACATGGGGCAGCTGAAGAGCACAGACTGAAATGAAGACCGTTTGGTAACGCTTCATCTGAAGGGCTGTGCATAAGTCTGACATGAACACGACACCATGAGCATGAAGGATGCTTTATGGATGTTTATGACTGATGCCATAAAGTGTCAGGGGCTGAATAATGACACATTTAATGCATATAAAACTCACATTAGAAGTCCTCTAAAATTGTCAGCTTTGCATTGAAAGTGTGGTTATTTACCAAATAGCACTTATTGACAGCGATCCTTAACATTCGTAAACTCTCCCTCATGTCCATGACCGCTGCCATGTCAGGTTTATGACGCCGTCATGTCAGTCTTATGCACAGCCCTTCAAATGAAGGAGGACCAAACATTTTGATAACATCCAATTTGCCCAAGGATGGATTATCTTGGGTAATCCAAGGTAATCCATAATCCTAAACCCGAACCCCAGGGTTATTGTTGAACAACCAAAAGTTTGTTCAAACCCAACAACAGTATTGTGTCACCAATGTTTGTTTTTTAAATCACCGTTTTGAGTCAAAATTGATTTTTCTAGATCCTTAACAGATGAAAATAACCCCCCCCCCCCAAAAAAAATAAAACATTGAAACTTGTAATTAGACCTGAAGAAATAGATCAGTTTCAAATCAAAGTGTTTTACTTTCTGAGTTTGTTTTAAGAAAACAACAAAAAAACAACAACTTTATTCTAGAACAAATATGAAGTTGGACTTTTCTGGCTCAGCTGTTCGTCAAACCAACATGTTTAAGATCATCCCATGTCAGACAGAGACACGTTCATTTATTTATTTAAGCAAAAAAAAAAAAGTGAAAATAAAAAACTATCCAAACCAAAGTGGAATATGTGAAAAAGTGACCGTCCTGTTTTCTACTTTAATTTAACAAGAGGATTTAACTTTGAAGCCCACAGGAAAACCTCTATTTGGTTTCGCGTGGGGACTTTTGAGTGCGACAGAGACGGAACAGAAAGGAGAAGCGAAAGGGAGAAAAGCACGGGTAGATTTAAAAGGAAAGAAGATAGAAATGGAGAGAAAGAGAAAACAGGTCAGCAGCCCTGAAGTCTGCCTCTAAACCTGCAGGAAGAGAGAGAACAAAACAGAGAAACCACCAACACGCAGATGGAGCGTCTGCGTGCTGTAGAATGAGAATGAGCGATTCTGTTACCGGCTCATCGCTCTGGTATTTGAATTGAAACGACGCGGGACGGGAATCCTCTGACGCGCCACCGTTCTCACGCAAGAGAATTTTGCGACATGTACGAAACAATCTGAGGGTTGACTTTTTAAAAATCTGCTACGGCTGGAGATCAGAGCAAAAGACACGTCGAGTGGAAATGTAGAAACAAAAAGGCGACAAACAAAATCAACAATTTTTAATAGAAACAAACTGACATTTTGTATTTCTGGGTCAGCGAGCAACTCCAGAAATTCTTTCAGGTGAAAATTGTCGGTGCGGCTATAAAAATCCACACTCTGGTCTTTGTGACTGAATCATTTCTGTCACGTCTTGAATGGCTCTTCCAGCCTTCGAAAGACTTATTCAGAAGCTGCCTTTTGTGTTGTTTTTTTGGTGTGTGTGTGTGTCTTTTCCCCCCTCTGTTAAGATAACTTCACACTGCTTCAGTTATTTTAAAATAAAGTCTTCAGGGAAGAAAATTCATCATTAATAGTGACCCATTGTGTGTGTTTCAGCCTTTTCCTCCGTTGGGGGAAATGTCTTGGATCACTCTTGCACCGAGAGATGAATTTCTCTACCGTCCCCAAGTCCAGTCCTCAAGGACTCCCGTCCTGCAACTTTTAGACGCATCTCTGTTGAAACACACCTGGATCGAATGACCTGCTCATCACCAGCCTAATGCAGAGCTGATTGGATGCTGGTGAGGGAATTCAGACATTTTGGAGCAGAGATGCGTCTAAAAGTTGCAGGACTGGACTTGGGGGCCCCCTGCTCCACTGAATACCATACCGGATGATAGAATCACATCTAAAGATCATTTTCTGTAAGTTGCGGCTCTGCGATCATTTCTGTGTTTTTCTGAAGTGACCGGCTTCCTCCCCTCCCCACCGCTGAGACGTTGCCGGGGGGGTTTGAGCAGGAGAACGAATCTCTGCGGTTTGCTGCTAAACGCTTGTCCGAGTGATGGAAGAGTAACACCTGCATACGTCCTCTGTGCATAGTTGTCTGGCTGACACGTCTTTTTGCTGTTTGCTGGAGCTAAAAGCTGATCTGTTTCTGACATTCAGCAACATGACTGATCTGTTCCGGTACAAGGGCAATGAAACTGTTTGCTTTCAATTTTGTTACCAAGGGTTTTTGGGGGGGCGGTTAACGTCAGGCGGCCATATTAGATTTTCAGAGGGTTTTTTTTTTTAGAGAAACCTTCAGCTCTCACTTTTATTCTGGGACTCAAGAGTTTCATGGCGCCTTCTGTTCATTTGTAAACTTCAAAGTGGGATGAATGGATGAAGAAAACTTTTTGTTTTGCTGATCGCTTTCGTGACGCAACGCATCAAAACCCAAATCTCGTTGGACTCTTGCTTCTGAAAATGTGGGAACCTTTTCCAGGTGTGAATGACCACCTGAAGCGGCTTCATCCGTTTCACTTTGCATCTGGACCAGTTGGCAGCTCCACATGTTTAACCTCTAAAAGTCCAAAAAAAAAAAAAAAAAAGCAAACAGCCTTGCTTCTTTCTTTCTATTTTTTTTTTCCTGCAAACGCTGAATACATTTCAGCTTTTATCAGGCTTGTTTGTTGGGGGGGGAGACAGTGGTGTCAATTGTGTTTCTGGCACTCAGAACAAACGATGTTTTATACCAAATGAGCAGAACTAAAGATGAAATGTTAGTTGGCCTTAAGCAAACTTTAGTTTGCAGACCACTGGCCAATCGACAGAAAGGCTCCTTTGTGCGCTGGAGGCCGTGACGTCAAAAGGCCTCTATAAAGACATAAATTCATAGTTTAATCCGGAACAACGCCGAGGTGGGAGGACGAGTCTCGATGTCCTCCTCTTGTTTCTTAACGTGCATAGCTAATGAGGCTCCTTCCCAGGGTAAATAAAGCAGCGCCGACGTCGGCGGCCGTCAGATTTGTCGGACCCGTTCCGAGGCGACAGCGTGAAGGGATTAAAACCTGTTTTGTTTTTTTTGTTCGTTCTGATTGACGATCACAAAATGCTGGAGATGCTTGAATACAGCCACTATCAGGTGAGATAGTCATTTCATTTCTTTGATGACAAGCGAAATTTTTAAGCTGCCTGGAGATGTTTAAAAAAATGACAAAATAACCCAAAATTTGCATTTAATGCTAACAGAAGTTCACATCAAAGCAGAATGGGGAAGCGTTTTCGTGGTCATGTGACGTCACCTAAAGGCTCAGCTGTGATGTTTTTGCTCCTTTCCCACTTGATGTTATGAAAATAAAATTATCATAAATTTTTCATGACATTTGTCATCAGGAGTTTCCTTTAAATGGATCTAAAAACTGAAACTGGAATGATTGGGAATTTTAAAGCTGGAAGCCTCTGATGAACCCTCTATGAATCCATTCACATTCAGAAGATTTGATCAATAAATTGTCTTAATCTGGACAAACGCCGCAGCATTGAGAAGAGAAACGTCACGGTATGTTTTGTTGTTGTCGTCTCACAGGTGCAGTCCCACCTGGAAAGTCCCAACAAGTACCACATCCAGCCGGCTCAGAGGCAGCAGGTGAGGCAGTACCTGACCTCCAGTCTGGGCGGGAAAGGCGGCAGCCAGCCGCCCGAGCACAGCATGCCGCCCGGGTCCGCCGCCAGCGCCCCCAACAGTCCCATGGCCCTGCTCACCCTGGGCACCACCTGCGAAAAAGAAGTAGGAGCGTTTGTCCACGGCAGACGCCCCGACGCAGCGCGGGAGGTTTTCACCGAGCTGTTCTCTCTCTCTCACGCAGATGGATGACGTCATCGACGACATCATCAGCCTGGAGTCGAGTTACAACGAAGACGTCCTGGGGCTGATGGACCCGGCTCTTCAAATCAACAACCAGGTTGTCTCATTTTGCCGTGTTGGTTGTTTTTGTGGTTTTATTTTTTGTTGTTTTTGTTTTTTATGATGGCATATTAATTCAATTAATGGATGGAATACATTTCTGCCAAATCACTCAGACAGTGTTTTAGAAAAAACTTGGAAATTTCTGAGTTTGAAAAGTCACAAAGTTTCTTTTTTTGTGTGTGTAAAATCCAAGACATTTCGCCCTTTTGAAATTCATAAAATTTGGAAGTTTTTCTAGATTTTTTTTCTGGGTTTAAAACGTCTCACACTTTCCAAATTTTCCATTTTTAGAAAATATTCAGACTCTCAAAAGTCAAACATTTGCAAAAGAAAAATCTGAAATTTTGGGATGGATTCATTCATTTTCCTCTTTTCAAATGCATAGCAGTCTAAAATCTTCCACTTTTGGAACTCAAAATGTTTTTTTTTTAGATTTTTTCTCTCCAATGGCTCTGAAACAAATCCTTAGCTTATTATTATTATTATTATTGTTATTGTTATTATTATTGTTATTGTTATTGTTATTGTTATTGTTATTGTTATTATTTCTTCCCTGAACAAAACACTGACTCCTGTTTCCCCCTCCAGCTGCCACTGTCCGGTGGTTTACTGGACGTGTACAACAACCCGGGGCTTCCCCTGCCGGGCATCGCCCTCGGCAACGCGTGCGCGCCCAACATCAAAAGGGAATTCACAGGTAAATAAATGACGATCCAGACGGTGATGGTGTTCATGCCGCGCTTTAAACACAGACTTTTGGGCGGGGAGAGGCTACTGCAAATACTCCTGATTGTTTTCTCTCACCGTGGGAAGAACAGCTGGAGACGAGCCGCGTTAGAAAACACAACAGGACGTGGTTTCTGGCTCGTGTGAGTGTCGTGTGCACAAGATGCCATTAAAGTCGATGCTTTCATCACTGCAGCTCCCGGCATGAAGCAAGTCCTGGACAAGTCGGGATCCTGTGGCCAGTTTGAGAGCTACCAGAGGCCGGACGGCTTCCCAGTAGGTAAGAACGAAGAACGAAACGTTTCGTCGTCGGACGATTTGTTTTGTGTTCGACTAAATTTAAAAAACAAAAATCCCTTGCATTTACAAAAAGAAAAAACAAACAAAAAAAAAACGAAGGTAAACTTAAAGCCGAATTGCTCCGACCTTTACGAGTGTTTCAAATGAACCCGGTTTGTTCAGACCGTCTGTTCTCCCCCCGCCGCTCCACAGAGGCTGAGGTTCGCGCTCTGGCCAAAGAGAGACAGAAGAAGGACAATCACAACCTGAGTGAGTCAGTCGTAGCCAAGCGACAATGAGATTTTTTTAACTGGTGCTGAACAAAATACTGATTCCTCTTTCTGCTCCTCCTCCGTTCGGATGATTTCTAGTCGAGCGAAGACGGAGGTTCAACATCAACGATCGCATCAAAGAGCTGGGAACCTTGATCCCCAAGTCCAACGACCCGTAAGTGACACATTCATTTAGTTCCACTTTTGTTTAACTGCTGATTTTATGTGACGGACCATATTTTTCAAAAATCACAAACAACAACAACAAAAAAAACAACAACAGCAACAACAAGAAGCTTTTAATAAATCCAAACCTGAGAAGCGTGGCAGGCGCTTTCCCTCTGGCGCCCTCAAATAAAATCCATTGCCACCGGCTCCAGGGGGAAGGACATCGTTGCTTGTCAACGAGAAAAGACAGTTTAAAACGACAAGAAGAAAAAAAAAACACAATTTGATGTTTTTTAGCAAGAAGAAGGGACAAACAAACAAACAGTCTGTTGACGAGTAAACTCTAGGAAGGGACGCGGCTGTCATGGCAACCAAAAGACGTTTAACAAAAGGTCGACCGTGGAGATGAAAACACATGAAGGCCACACATTTCAGATTGTCATTCTTTCTGTTTGGTTTGTTTGTAAAAAAAAAAAAAAAACAATTTATTCCATCTGAATTTTTACTTACTCATCAAAATTCTGGACTGTTTTGTGTTTTTCCAGTGAAAAACAAGTTACAGTTTGTGATTGTACTTAAAAAATGGTAAAAAAAAAAAAAAAAAAGAAAGAAATTAATAAAAAAGGAGAAAAAAACATCAAATCACTTTTTTACTACAAATTATTAGGATTAAGAAAAACATTTAGAATTATAGAATATTCTATTCGTGAAAATGTATAAAATAATAATGTATTTCTCATAGTTTTAGTGGGAAACATTTTTGTATGTAATAAATTATTTATTTAGTTTTTTATGTATGTCATAAATTATTTATTTAGTTTTTTATGTATGCAATAAATTATTTATTTGTTTTTTTTTTTATGGACATGCAAGCCGCACATTTCAGATCAACATTTATTTATTTATTCTTTTATTTTACATTATTTTCCCTGCTGCTGTTTTGTGTCGGGTTCTGCTTGTAAAATAGTTCAAATTTGTTTCTGGACAGGAAAATAAAAAAACCCTAAAAGAAAAAAACAACAACAAAAAGTTAAATAAGTACGAGTCGCTTGGTGAGACACTGGACAAATGATTATTATTTATTACAAATTATCGAGATGAAATTTTAAAAACACATTTTACGAAGAACTTTTTTTTGTCAGGAGTGAATGATTTATTTCTCATTTTTACAGATTATTAAGTGGTTGAATTATTATTTTTTTTAAGGTTGTTTCTTTCTGAAAATAAAAACTTTTTTTTTTTTGACGTGCCTCTTGTAGAAAACCGTCTTCTGAACACGCGTGCCTTGACATTTATCCATCTGCGCGTCCGGCCGCTTTGCTCCCTGTGTTCTCTTAAAAGCACATGACTTATTGACCCGGATGGCCCGTGAAGAATCCCGCCTTGTTCTGGTCGGCTGGTCAGCCGTCTCCTGTTTGTCTCCTGTGTTTCCCCCAGAGACATGCGCTGGAATAAGGGCACCATTCTGAAGGCCTCTGTGGATTACATCAGGAAGCTGCAGCGGGAGCAGGAGAGAGCCAAGGAGCTGGACTGCAGGCAGAGGAAGCTGGAGCACGCCAACCGCCACCTGATGCTGCGCATACAGGTGGGCCGGAGCCGCAACAAGCGACTTTACGCTCGATTTGTAATCGAGGGCGGAAAAAGGACGAAATATAAATAAGTCATTTTGTGCATGAAAGGTCACGATCCCACCGAAGAGCCCACTGAAAACCTGCTGGTTGCTCCACCAAATGCTGATTTCTGAACTCTGCCTGAGTTGAAACATCAGTTTTGTTGTTTTCTTTGCATTATTGGAGGCACCGCTTCTCCTGGGTTATTTTGACTGTTTCTCATTTTCTGCTAAAAAGTACAAAATCGTGTTGCTTGGAATTTCATAGCCATGATGTCAGCAGTTTATTTCACTCAAACATGAACCTATAAAAATATACGTATGTAAGCTTGTTGGTTGGTTGGTTGGTTGGTTGGTTGGTTGGTTGGTTGGTTGGTTGGTTGGTTGGTTGGTTGGTTGGTTGGTTGGTTGGTTGGTTGGTTGGTTGGTTGGTTGGTTGGTTGGACGGACGGACGGACGGACGGACGTGTTGTGGTGTTTGTTGATGTTCACCATGCAGGCCATTAATTCTCTGCTTCGTGTCGGTCCAGGAGCTGGAGATCCAGGCTCGGGCTCACGGTCTGACCGTCGTGTCGTCGCCGTCGCTCTGCACGTCCGAGCTGATGGCGCGGGCCATCAAGCAGGAGCCCGTCCTGGGGGACTGTCCGTCGGAGCTCTACCAGCACAGCTGCACGCCGGACATGTCCCCTCCGACCACGCTGGACCTCAACAACGGCACCATCACCTTCGACCACATGCCCGCCGACGCCGGCGACTCGGCCCACTACGGGAACTCCAGGACGTGTAAAATGAAGGAGCTGGTCAGGGACAACAGCCTGGGCCCGGTTTCCCCCAGCGACCCGCTGCTGTCCTCCATGTCCCCCGACGTTTCCAACCCCGTCAGCAGCCGCCACAGCTCCAGCTCCAGCATGGAGGAGAAAGACCATGGATGTTAGCCCCACGCCGCGGCGAGCGGCCGAGTGGGAGGAAGAACTCAGAGGTTGTTTTCTTTTCCAAGGAGATTTTAGAAAAAAAAAAAGACACGTTTTTCCAATTATTGCTGTTTGATTATTACTTTGAGCCGAGACTCTTCAGATCTTCTCTCTGTGTTTTTTATGAACTTCTCAGAAATACTTGACAAACATCCGACATTCAAAACCTTGAAGTGGCCTGTTTAATATTCGACGTCGTGTATTTTTACATTTCATCAGAAACTAGATCTGCCCCCGTCGCCCCGCTCCAAAAGAAACAAGAGCATTATGAAAAACGCCATGTTGAAAATATAAGAAAGGGCAGAAATATGAGTGTGAAACAGGTTTACACTCAACAATCGCCCCATATTCAGGAAATAAACAGCTAATGCGATAAGAAGAGTCTTTAAAAAGTTTATGTAGCATTTATTTATTGTAAAGTTGTGCTCTTTTTCTTCCAGACATCTTGTTTTGTTTTTGGTCCAGTCACACAATAATGGACCCGATTTGGTTTTGTTCAAGGAGTTGAAGCAAATTCTTCCGTCGCGTCTCCTCATCGCAAAATCTGAAATAAATCTTAAACTGTGACGACGACTTTTGACATAAAGCCACTGGAAAAAAAGTTTTTTCTTTTTTTTTTTTTTTTTGGACACATTTGCATCAAAGCTGTCACGATGAACTCTTGACCTTTCGTGCGGCGTTCAGAACAGGAGCTCGTCGAAAGCGGCGGGAAAAACGTTCACTAACTGACACGGCAAGACGCTCGACCAAATCCTCGTCATTTCTCCACCCTGACATGTCCGACCCGACCAGCGGGTCGGATGAGAGACTAACAGGCTTAAAAGATTCAGAAACTTTGTCACTGTTCGTGTTTCGGCATCCACTGATGTCATGAGCAAAATAAATAAATCAATTCAGTTTCATTCAGATTGAGCATGGAGTGCAAAATAATTCAAACCCCCTTTGAATTTGTCCACATTTTGTCACCACAAACGTATCGCATGTATCTCACTGCGACTTGCCAAGGCCGAGTGACTGTGAAGCAGAGGACGAGATTCCAAAAGTCTCTTGCAAATAAAGATCTGAAAAGGTGTGCGTTGCATTTGTACACCCACCCCTACCGACACACACAACCACACACAACCATATTCATCTCAAAATGAAATCCAGTGGGTTCAGAGTTCGTCTAAGCGCCCATGGTGGAACCTGATCTCAGTGCAAATCCAGTTATTTTCTAATCGTACCGTAAAGCTGCAGTTTGGGGCATTTATGAAATATATGCTGTCTGCACAATAAAACCGTCTCCATGTTGTGACGGTGCAACACGACACAGATGATGCGTGGAAAAACTCCCGTCTCTGGTCCCGCCGCGCTCCGACCAAGAACAACCAATCAGAGCCAGGGGGCGGGTCTTAGCGCTGTCAATCATCCTCGTGCTGATTGACAGTATGTGCTGACGGCGGAGAAGCAGCTTGCAGTTACAGGAAAGCTGTTTTATCTGCCGTCGTCGGTGGCCATGCTAACTAGCGTTAGCATTCATGAAGAGAAGCAGCACTTTGCACTGATTGTCATTCGAACATGTCAATAATGTTCCATAACAGGCCACGGCTACCGTAGGTTTAGATCATGTGTTGGTCAAAGTCCAAAGACCAAAACCTAATGAAAAACCTGAACCACAATGTGAGACCAGATGTTTCCAGATGATGATGTGACTGAGCTCTTTCCTGAACGGTCAACACGTTGAAGTGCTAAATACAAATTCATGCTCACACTTCTCTGTTTTTATTCATGACGTCATGTAGGTGCATGAAGTGGTTACTTATCTCTGGCTAGAGTCTAAAACCAGGGGAAAACATTAAGAGGTGGATAGAAACAACAATACATCTGAGACTAATATAGAAGTTTCATGATATTTTTACTAAAGTGAATAAGTGATGAACCGTGTCTGACGTCATTCATGGACGTAAACAGCAGGCGGTGCCAACTTCACACCCAGAGGATGCTTCACTCAGCAGTCAGGGGTGGAATCGGCCCGACAACCGAGTTAATCAAGGATGTTTCCTAAATTTATGTTTTGGTTTTCATTATTTATTTATTTATTTATTTATTTTGCATCAGCTTGTCAGTCATTTGGAAAACACCATCTGGCCGGGAAAGAGGAAGTAAAGACAAAGTCAGAGAGTTTCTGCAGCAGTGAGCCTTCAGTATTTGCTCTCTGTGTCTTTGGTGCAGAGATGCAGCGAACACGTTGCATCTCTGCTGCTGTCCGCCAGAGGGCAGCATCACTCCTCTCTCTAAGGGTACGACTTCTACTGTAAATATGCATCCAGGGTCTCTGCTTGTATTTATTTTTTCTGCAGATATTATGTCGTCATTCTATAGCCTGGCGAAAGAAATGAGCCAAAATAAATCCAGTCATTTCCATAATCATCTTTACATCATAATCGCTCAGTGTCATCGTTGTGCTACTGGGTCATTTTTAACATCGTGCAGTTATTTTTATTTTTTTTTTTGCTCATTTTCAACACACATGAGTGCACTGAGTGCACCGCATCGAAAATGACCAGAAACGTCTCAGTTATGTCCCTTCTGCTCATTTTCACTGTCAACGTAAAGCCTTTGCTTTTTTGTCATGTGTTTTAGTATGAAAAAGAATTGGAGAAAATTCAAACTTCCTTCACAAGTAAAAAAAAAGGGTGGTATAGTGTAAAAAAAAAGTGAATATATATATATATATATATATATATATATATATATATATATATATATATATATATATATATATATATATATATATGTGTGTGTGTGTATGTGTGTGTGTGTGTGGGGGGGGGGTGCGTGTGTGTGACTCATTACGTAATATATTTTTTGCTTGTTTAAAACTTTCAGCTCTTGAAACCAAACTAACCTAATTAATCTAAAAAAAAAAAAAAAAAAAGAAAATGTCGAAAATGTCTGAGTTGTTTTGGCTGAAATGTACTCCCATAGTCTCTCTTGCCCCTAATGCGACATTTTACTTTCATTTCCGGTGGCAGAAGAACCTGAACCCTTCATGAAGCCATCATGACACGCAGACAGTTCAGCTGCCCTGAAGCGGCGCTAACAGTTTGGGCTGCAGAGCTTTAGCACAATGGCCAGGAAACAGAGGCGTCCTAATTCAACCCCAGAGGTTTCAGGCTCTTATTCCGATCCAAGCATCCTGGAAAAGTGTCACCGAATGGCCCTG